>CABFWB010000324.1:295207-341686 GCA_902151455.1 Timema bartmani | reverse complement strand
CTGGACTCCTATTATAAACTTTAATTTTTTTTTAGAATTTTATAGTTATTTGGAGTGGTATCTTTGCCTATATGCAGAATTTTAGTTTTATACCACACTAAGAAGAGGTTGTTTCTAATAGTTTTGTAAGTTTTTAACCACTCATCCCACTTTTCCAACCCACTTTGAGAAATTTTAAACATTTATAACATTCATTTGGATATCTGGAGTTTTATTTCTAACTATCTTTCAAATTTTAATTTTTAACCCTTTCTCAAAAGTTATTTGTAGCTGTATCTTCCCCCTACCACATTTCCCATAGTTTAAATTTAAAATTTTCACATTTTTTTGTTTATTTAGAGTGGTCACTATACCTACGAATTTAAGTTTTCTACCACACAGAGAAGTAGTTGAATATATTAGTTTTTGTAAATGTTGAACCTGCCCCCTTTCACTACCATCTATTTAAATCCCACTTATAAATTTCAAATATTAAGATTTATTTGGTTATTTTGAAACGTCATTCTACCTTCTTGCCAAATTTAAATGTTCTATTACAGCTAAAAGTTGTTTTGATTTTTATAGCTCCTTACCTCCCTCACCCCGCCCTATTTCCCGGGGTCCCATTTAAAATTAAAAATGTACAGACTTATAGTAATTTGACACGCCCCTTTACTTTAATTATACATTTCAATCTTCTACCACACTGAAAATTAGTTGTTTCTATTAGTTTTGTAAATATTTAAGCTCAATTTTCTAACTATCATTTAGAAATTTCCATTTTTAAGACTTATTTGATTATTTGGAGTTGTCATCCTAAACGACTGTCAAATTTAAGTTTGTTAGCACACATAAAAGGTTTTTTATTCTGTTTATATCCCCTTCCCTATGTCCCAGGGTCCCACTTATTAAACAAAAATGTTCATACTTTTATAACTATTTGGAGTGGTCCCATTGGTTTTCTGTAAAATTTCAATCTTCTAACACCTTGGAAAGTATTTATTTATATTAGTTTTGGTAGTCTTGAACACACTTTTTACCAACGCACTTCGGGACCCATCGTGTGGATGCCGTACATAAATTAATTTCATTTTCGTATTCTACGACCCAATAAACCCCCATATATAAAATTTCATATTGATTGGAGGACATTGAATTTACTTCCCCCTTACCCCCCCTTTACACACCTTTAGGCGATAAATTTGAAACGCCCTAAAAATGTCTCACCCAATTCTATAAAGAAATATTCATTTTAAATTTCAAGTTCAAAAAATGCATGGTCAGTGAATTTTGAAAACTTTTGAATCTCCTTTTTCATCTCTGACAGGTTGATGAATTTCACAAAATTTGGTCTTATCTCTGGTCTATAGCCAAAAAGTAACCTTTATTAAAAATTACAAATGTCGATGTTTGAAACCATTAAGTTCTTCTAACAAAACCACAAACTCCCCCACCTAATTTATTGTCTCTACAGGCAAAAATGGCCTTGTAGTTTGGAATTTTAAGCAATAATGTCTCATCCTATTATATCCACCCTCGTGTTAATGATATCAGTTTTGGTATCCACTAAGTGAGAAATAATGTTTTAATAAAGACGAAACTACAAACAAGTTTATAAGTTGTATCCTTCACCTCTGACAAGATGTGTATTAATCACAACTTGTGAATGTGAGGAATGCCAGGCCTCCACCGTGGTTCGGATTCCACGTTAAACTGTAGGTCCTCCATTTCATTTCACAATCACCCTACCATTGCACATTAGCGTAAGTGCGTATAATCCGAACGGGTAGTAAGACGCGGTGCTAATAGTAATAATAATAATAATAATAATAATAATAATAATAATAATAATATAAGTTGTATAATATTAACGGCATCGCAAAAAACCCTTTTCAGTTTCGGGGGGGTTGAGAGTATTGTCTATTTACGTAAAAATGAGCATAAATCACAGTCTTATACGCTTCAATGGTGCAAACACATTTCTATACTTCCTTAAAACTACTTTCAACTAAAGGCCCAATGACACTATGGAGTAAAATAATCACAATTGAAGAAGAAAAAAGTAGTACATATAACATTGGCCACTTATGTAAGTTTTTGAGTTCACACAGTCATAATGTCCCATTATTTGAATATTGTATTTATTTTTAACCTATCAACTATAGTCTTATGAAGAGTGTTTAGTTAGATACCGGTACATATTTGAGACTTTACACACTTTAACAACTAAAGTGTTTTATTGAAACATAACTCCCATCTAAGTCTACTATTTAAAAGCCAAAGTTGTTAACCTAAAGCTTAAGCCAAACAGCTGGATTTGTTTGTATAGCAATCAAAATGATTCAACATTAAAACTACTTATAAATCCTTACATTATTTAAACGTTTCAACACGCTTCAAATATTACTTTTGAGACAAGAGTCTAGATTCATAGAAATGTGTCAAAACACAGTTAATTTTTAACATTTAATTGAAATCAAAATTAGCTTAAAGTCACAAGTACTCAGCTCTCCAAATTTCACTCAACGAGATGAGATTATTGGTGTAATACTTTCCATATTTTCTGCCTCAGTTTCCCTAAACACTAAATATTCTCCTTTGCAGTCCACAGCAAGTGATTGTTAATACTAACTTTAAGGAGGTGGTTTTGTGCAAAATAGCTTGTGATTTTTGCAATGTTTATAGCCAATGAGGATATATTATCCTTATTTTCTTCAATGCCTTTCCTAACATTATATGTACAATACCTTCTTTGTGTTGCACTTAATGAAATTGCTCAGTAAATATTTCTAGGATATGTGTGTGAACATATCTGTAGGGGATTTAAGATTCCCTAAGTCATCATGCCCTTTATTGAGATATGCTCTATGAAAAATTAGATAGTCATGTCATGACTCCATGTTGGCATCACACTTTGTTAATGTATTTATTCAGAGTTTACAGTGAAATTCCCGTTCTATCTTGTATGCAAGATAGCCAGAAACATATTTAAAAGATCGAACGGTAAAATCAATAAGTATCTAATCTTTATTTGTGATGATAAAATAATGTTAAAATTATATGTGTATTTTCATACTCGTTAGTTCCTATTTAAAAACCATTAATTTAATGACAAAATATGTTAAATAGTAAATAGGAAAGCATTTTGAGATAACTATTTTATTTTGTATCTCACGTATCAAAATAATATGTATGTAGTCTACACTCGGTTTACACTGAAAGGTGACATCAATACTTTAATGGACTAGACTAGCCTAAGGCCGTATTTTATAAGCCACAATGTTACATCATAGTCTATCATAATAAAAAGGAAGTGTTTGTCTGTGTGTGTTTGTTTGTGTGCGATGCCCAGCCAAATCTACGGCATGCAGAGATCTGAAATTTTTAACATAAGTGGACGGAAGGGGGTCCAAATGCACCTCGAAGAAGGATTTTAAAATTTTCAACTAACTTTTTAATTAGGATATTTTAAACTACGTAATTTTAAATAACAGAAACCCTTAGAACTATTTAAAAATCCTATATTTTGGTTTTAACTTTAAATACTTGAGTGTGGGAATTTTAATCTACACCGGGAACATACCAGTTTTAAAATTATTTCAAGTATACATTAATTATTTTAAATACATAGCATCAAATATATATTATAGACCTGCATTAGTGGCCACGCGGTATGGTATCTAGCCTTCCTCTATCAAATAGTAATGTGTTTTGATATGGTCACAATTTGTGGGATTGTTTTATACGGTTCTATATAAGATATCACACATTTAAAAAACACTTTATGATTAAAATTTAAACTATTTAACTGGTCAGAACTTTCACCCTCATTTTGGTGAAAACAATATTAAAAAATATCCAACCACTTCTTAAATAAATTGGTATATCTAAACGTCAGCAATTCTTCTCAGTGCTCCTGATCAAATAATTGCAGTTGACAACCAGTCCCTTGGTTTAAAAAAGAAGAAGAAAAGTTCCATTGTGTTTCAAGTTTTCTTTATGATGTGCAGTCAGAGTAAACTTATTTGTGTGGCAGGATTATGTTGCTTAGTGACGAGGGGTGGGGTTAGAGACAGGGAGGGCGCTACCTGACGCTGCTCGTAGACCACCAGCCGACAGGTTAACGCGAGGACCTCATATTTTGTATCTGCCTTCTAATACATTCGAGTTTAAAGTGAGTCGTTTAAAAAAATGCTCACTTGATTGCGCTGTAGTCACTGGGGATCGCACATAGCGATCCCAACGTTGAAGGAGTGAGGCCTCGAAAAGGAGCGCAACACGTTTAACCTAGCGGCTGTGGATCTGTTCTTTCATTGTCTGTGACCTCGACCTAATTCAATGTGAGTTTAACGTCTTGGACCACGCAGACACTAGTGAAGGGCATCCCTCCCACTTATCCCCTCTTTGGGACGCGGGGTTTGTGAAATAGACGTCCTGCATCGTAAGAAGAAATACGCTTGTTCGTGACAAAGGGACTTTAGGTCACACTACAAGCTTAACGTCCCTCTTTTGCTCTCGAGGAAGGAAAGTACAAAAGAAAGAAAAGCTTCAGGATAAAGGTCGAAGATGGTGGCTACGGCCGAGTTTAATTTGTGCCACACGCACCACTGGGGAAAGCTTTACCCCCACCCACCTCAAACAACACCTCCTTTTACATCACCCACAACCTCTTTGTGACTTTTCCTCCCATGTAGTTCTAACTGTCCTCTTTTAAAGGAAATTGAAAAACATGTCCCTTCTTCTGTGGGGATAATAAAACTTTGTTCTTCGCTATGTTGTCTGGGAGAAGCTCAGAAAATAGGCCGATAGACTTTGGGAGATGTTAACATAGGCCTGGTTCCTGCTTGTAATCTAGTTTTTAGTTGAAGTGTTATCTTAGCCCTGGTTCTTGCTTATAATATATTTTTTTAGTTGAAGTGTTATCTTAGCCCTGGTTCTTGCTTATAATATATTTTTTGGTTGAAATGTTATCGTAGGCCTTGTTCTTGCTTATAATCTTATTTTTGGTTGAAATTTTTTTAGGTTTGTTTCCTGTTTGTCTACTACTACTGTCTTACTACCTGTTCAGGATATAAAAATAAATACTAATTAAGCTAATAAGTAAGGCATGAGAAAGGTTTCATTTAGAGGAAGTGTGCCCACATGTGTGTGAAGGGAAAGTGGAAAACCATTTAGGAAAAAACATCCTCCATATACCCGACCCGGATTCGAACCCCGATCTTCCTATCATCAGAAGTATAGTATATTGTGAGAGTAACACCCTAGACCACGCGGCCACCGAAGCAGATCAGTTTATTATATGTTATTTGGTTGAAATTTTATCTTAGTTTTGGTTGCTGTTGCATGCATTTGGTTCTTGGGTAAAATTTATCTCATGCCGGGTTGCTACGCGCATAAACGGACATCAGCTAACACACTCACTTTCGTGGTCAGCCTGTATTTATTATTAATTATTTAGCACCGCGTCTTACTACCCGTTCGGGTTATACGCTTAAGTAATAATTACACTAATGGATTAGGAATTGGGCAGGTTGAATTTAAAGGAAGTGAACCCGCATTTGCGTGGAGGGAGAGTGGAAACCCATTTAGGGAAAACCACCCCCAGTTCACCCGACCGAGATTCGAACCTCGATCTCCTCGTCCTTGGTGGTCAGGCTCAACACGACTGGCGCGTTAGCCAACTACGCCACCGAGGCGGGTAGCCAGCATGTAGATTATCGTAATGGCTTCGCAAATTAAATGAGGTCGACACGGAATGAATGTTTACTGTCCAGTCTATAGTTTTGTAGGGGTCGTATAGTGGCTGCGTTGTTGGTTAAAATAATAAAACGTCATTTATTTACATTCTTATTTATTATTCACTTGCACCAATTCTTTATCTAGTGTGTTAAATTAATTAATGAAATAAAATATTTAAATTACTATTTATTATATTGGTTGTCTTCTAATATTTCACTCGATATACGTCACACGTCTTGGTTAGTTGTGAGAGTGGCCGTCAACAGATTTAAGATCAATTCACAATATTAATTGATCTGTACGTGATGTAATCTAATTACTTTTGACTATCACGCCTGTTTTTTCTATTCTACTAATTCGACCCGCGGCGAATACCTGCACGGTTAACGCGAGGTTTTGATCAAAGATTCACAAAACTTGACTCCCAAGGGTTGGACCGGGAGCGTCCTTGGCGCAAGCCCGGCGAGACAGGAGTAACCAACCAGTCTCCTAATCGAAATCAACTGATATTTTTTTTAAATATCAGGAAAACACTCCTTTTGGTCTTCAAGATCCAAACATGGACGAACCTAACTGTCCCCCTGTCTATAACAATGGAAGAAAAACCACCCCCCTTAATAGCTTTTAGGAAGCTATTGTTAGACTGAAGGTGACTCTCACAATAGGCCTTAATACCTGGCTAGCAGGTTATTAACCTTGCAATACCCTGTTACTGTCTACAAGGTTGCTAAAAACATCTTATTTTCTAATGTTAATAATAAAGTGCAGCAGGGTTACTGTTTGCCATTTGTTTATTTAATTTATTTGTTCTTCTAAGATGTGTTCTTCTTTGTCCTTTGGTCTTTGGTTGATATGTTATCTTTAGCTGGGTTTTTGTTTGTCAACTGTTTTTTTTGTTTATACTTGTATGTTATCCTAAGCTAGGTTCTTGTTTGTCGTTTGTTCTTTGGTTGATATGCTATATTAGGCTGGGTTTATGCCTATAAATTCTATTCTAGGGTCGATATATAATAGAGTATTGTATCTAGTTTAATAAGCGAGTGTTTTTTACGATTAGTTTTTCTATTGTAGTATTAATTTGGTTAATTTGTATGATTATTTAATTTTTTTAAAAGGGTGGAGGGAAATACAACAAAAATGTTATGAATGTGAATTCAAAGTCAGCTCAAAAACGAAGAAAACCTATTGAAACAGAAAATATTTACTCAAATTGTCTGTAGGCCACCGTACAAATATATGACGTAATAAATGAAAATATGAGATTCAATAAATGAGTTTCAAAGTTTAGAAAATTAATAAGGTCATGGAGAGTTAACTTTTTTTTTTTTTGCAAAATAGATTATAAAATTACTAATTTAAGTCATTTATAATATTAAAAACCATACAGTTATACAATGTGCCATCATTGGTCTTTCAGTGCCAGTTTTTTAAGTTTTGAGTAGTACACTAGTCAGGAAGCTTAGGTGTACAAATATTTTGTATTTGGTGTGAGTGTAGCATGTCACTTAAATAAAAAGGACATATAAAAACCATAATCCGCACAATATTCTAAATTACGACAAGGGAATCAGAAGAGGATAATTAATAATGATATATTTAGAATAAAAACCGTCTGGATTCTACTTAGATTACGTGGATGTTCCCGGATACGATCACCATGCTTTCACCAACTGTTCTGCTAGCATGGTGGAAGCACAGGCGTGGGAGTTTCAACGCACGTCTAACCTTTGGACCTCAACATCGAAGAAAGACCAGAGAGTCCTCGGTTCATCACTAGCGACAACACGAGCTACGACCACTACGCCCCTAGCGGACTTCCTTGGCAACTCTTTCCCCTCCGTTTCAAAACTCCCTCTCCAGTCCTTTCCATCCCATTGTTTACGGTGCCCTATTTTCTGGTCAAGGAAAGAGTATATAACGAGAAACTTCTAGGTCCATTTTTTGTAGTTCATCACTTAGATTTCGTTGAAGAAGGAAACTCTGCTCCAGCACCCGTAGAAGAAACTGCTGACCATGATGGTTAGGGCGTGGGACTCACCGCCTCGACGCCGAGGGAAACCCATCAATTAGTCCAAGTATTCTGTTGTTTTCCAAGTCCCTCAGACTTGTTGAATTTGTCCTTAGGACTATGTAAACTTTTGTTTAGTCAATAGGACTAACTTATTTTGTACGTCAGTCAAAAGTGTTTTATTTAGTCCATAGAACTTTCATAATAGACCCTAGTATAAATACTCAAACATGATGCAATTATTGTTTTGTATCTTTAAAATTGCACATTACTAGACTAAGGCTACCAACGAAGTGATTGTAAAACAGACAAGTTACCGGGTGTGAACTTAAAAACTTATTTTCCCTTTTAAAAACATTGTTAAAATATTGCAATAGTTCAAAGCTATATTATTTTACTACTCTTACGTTTGGACCAGCTTATATGAGCAGTAGGAACAAAATTATATTGATTATTGTTCTAGAATAGTTAATATAATATGACCCGCATCGATGACCACACAGTATAATCATCAAACTTATCCAGTCTGGTTTACCAGGGATAGAGAGGCCGGGGGTTCGAATACATCCGGGTGCACTCTGGGGAATTTTTCCTGGATAGTTTCTCATTCTCCCTCCGCCTAACTGTGGGTACATTCACTCTAAATCATACCTTATGCATCCTTACTCCACTAGCGTGATTAAATGCTGATAACCTGAATGGGTATTATGAGGTGTTTCAGTAAAAAATGGATTGATAATTAAAAAAATCTGTTCATTGCTACCAAAAAAAAAATGTTAATCTATTATATTCACGTTTGATATTTTGTAGATACGTTTTTTTAATTAATAGTTAACTGAATTAAACTCTATCGTTCTCTCTTCTAGAAATGCAAATTAAATCTGGTAGCGACTGAAGGAAACATTCTATATCAACAACTACGAGAGTAATTTCCATGTTTTCCTTTTATCTTCTTAATGCAACTCCAGCTTTTCATCCCGACCTGGAAAATTGGTGGGGCTCATCCTAAGCCCAACATTAATCCCGAGGAAGGAGCTTTCTGTGTAACTGTTGTCCATCAACACCCGACTACTTCATTTACCGTTTCATTTGAATATGAGAGGATTTCGGGATATTACTTACCCTGTCGTCTGATTCGAGGAGCTTTCTTGATGCCTGTCACAATGAATAATAATTAATTAACCAAGAGTAAAACCCAAACAGACGTTAAATTTGGCTTACTGAAATAAGCGTTGGATCGTTTTGTGTGCAAAAGTGAGATTGTTACCCACACCGGTGCGCATAAAGGCGTCAGTCTAGTCTAGTCTGGTTTAACGGTGACTGGTAGGCCAGGGTTCAAATCCAGGGGAGTAATGTCGAAGTGTTTTTTTCATAAATAGTTTACCACTATCACTCCACGCAAATGCGAGTCAATTTCTCTAAGTTCTACTTGGGACACGGAAAATAAAACAAACTCATTACTTACTCTAACTATACCCCGTGGTAGAGTGGGTAGGAAGGTTGTCATAGAGATAAAGGGGTACTAGTTCGACACCAGGTGTTGATTCTACTCACCCTTTAACATTAATACGGGTGACCTGGTGGTCTAGGGGTAAGGTGTCAGACTTCTGTGCTGAGGTTCCGGGGTTCAATCCTCGGTCCCGGCCCAGATTTATCTGATTGCCAAACCCTTCCTTAACCTCTAACAAGACATGTATTAATCACAACTTGTGAATGTGTGGAATGCCAGGCCTCCACCGTGGTTCGGATTCCACGTTAGACAGTAAGTACTCCATCTCATCTCACAATCACCCTACCATTACATATTAGCGTAAGTGCGTATAACTCGAACGGGTAGTAAGACAAGGTGCTAATAATAATAATAATAAACAATAATACTAGTTGAGAAAGTCAATCCAACGTTACTCCTTTGCTGAAGCCAATATTATAAACAGTAGAATGTTTATAATCCAAACTAATTGGAACCAAGTAAAGCTAAGATATTTTATTTGCTTGAACTGATGAACAGTAGAGCTTAAGGTGACCTGGTCACCGCGATCAGGACGCCAACACGCAGATCCTGGTTTTATATATAGGTCGTGAGACAGAAGCTTCTGCATCGTCTGAACCTAGTGTTCATAGCAGTGACGCAGTCGTGGGCGGAAGCAGTTAACGCCGCGGGGGACGCGGCATCTGCGGCGATCTATCCGCCGGGATATCAACCGATCGCCAGGCCTCAGATCATCTACTGAGATCGGCCACAACCCAGAGCCCCCAGAGGGAGGGGTTCGACCACCCGAAGGAAGTGACGCGGTGGCTGCAAAGAATACACCTGCAGCTGAGATCACCATGGATCTTCAACAGAAGACCAACAGCAGGCGAGAGGAAGCAGATTAAATATTTGTATTCTCAATATTATATGTAATCATGTGTTCCTTGTATCTTTGTATTTCCCTCAATAAAGATTGGGCGCAAGCCCAGGCACTCCTCTCGCTTCTTCGGCGAGTCCTTCGGACCTTCCCCCGAACTTTTGTACCCGCGCCTCAGCGAGTATAAAAGCGAGGGGAGACAGGCCTCGGGACTCAGTCGGAGCAGCGGGAGGACCCCAACAACTTGGTCGCAAAAATGATCACATGAGTTACAAACTTAATAATACAACAGCCACTACGCCCAGTACCCTGGTCGTTAATTCATCACGAAAAAAAGATAATGCTCTAATTTTAACAACACGTTTTTTGGTCACATCAGGACTCGATCTCGGGAGCCTTGGCTCAGTGTTTAGACGCACTATCGACTGAGCTAAGCCGTCGGACGCTTGTGTTTTGTGACACCCCGTAGACGCGTAGATATACTAAGTATTATATGTAATTCTGTGATCCTTGTATCTTTGTATTTCCCTCAATAAAGAAGTGGGCGCAAGCCCGGGTAATCCTCTCGCTTCTTCGGCGAGTCCTTCGGACCTTCCCCCGAACTTTTTTACCAGCGCCTCAGCTAGTATAAAAGCGAGGGGTGACAGGCCTCGGGACTCAGTCGGAGCAGCGGGAGGACCCCAACTGGGACAGGTTCATTAATGTGTTGAGGGAGAGGTTGGGACCCACCCCTAGTTTTCTAATGGCAGCAGAAATCAAATATGGTGTGAATTTCATAACTTTTGCCATCAAGGGAACCCTGAAGCCTCAACGCTGAGGAACCATCTTAAGAGGGTGCCACAGGCTTCCTTGCCCGACTTTATCCTCAAGCACGTCCAGAAGAATAATTGGCTGAGGAAAACTTGGCTAACCTCAAAGGACCTGTTAGACAAGGCCAACTGAAACCACAAAGTCCAGGCCGTTCACGAGATGGTCCAAGAATATCGGAACAGTGTCTAGGAATCAAAGATTGAGAGCCTGCGCATACAGGACAGGACCTTGTGGCACATGACGAGGAATTTAACGCAGGTCCCCGCACCAAGGCCACCGATCGTCGGTTGGAACGAAATGGTCAACTCCAACAAGGAGGACTTATGCTCTCACTGAGCACTTGAAAGGGCAATTTGTACTGACTGACATTCCATCAAACCCGGTGCAAATAGCGCACGTGGAAGAGGTAATTGGTGCGATCTCTTACAGAACCTTAGTTTAACTTAAATGCATAAACAAAACAGAAATGTCGTGGACACTAACCGCTCTAAGAATAAACAAAGCCCCTGGAATAGATGGTATCAGAAACGCCCTCCTCAGAAAACTGCCCTTGGAGGTGATAAACTTTATTTTGGAGTTATTCTACGCTGTCTTTCATCTGAGTAATATTCCTGAGCTCTAGAAGCACGCCAACGTCCTCTGTTTTTTCAAACCGGGCAAGGACCCGATCCTAGCTTCGTCTTACTGACTGATCAGCTTGCTCAACAGTTTGGGCAAGGTTTTCGAGAGATTATTACCAACTAGACTGACGAGGCATGTTCGAGAGGGGGGTATGCTGGTAGACGAGTAGTTCTGTTTCCAGGATGGGCACCTGACATCCAACCAGTTTGTCCATCTTATTGAGCAGGTCACGAGGAATTTTAACAACAACAGGCTGACCGGTGTGGTTTTCCTTGATGTTTAACATTTAGAACTCTCTTTCAAACTCCTTTTCCTAGACTTTCCCTTCTACCTAGTTAAGGTTGTACAATATATCTTTCCCAATATACCTTCTACCTTCCCTATGACCTTTGGGGACGCTTTATCCCAAGTCAAAAGAATCTGGGATGGAGTGTTTCAGGGCTCCCCAGAAGACCTTTTTCTCTTCAGTATGTATAGGCGAGTTTTCGCGATTGACTTGGTTAGGTCCATGTATCGAGTGTAACTGTCCAAGGGGCTCTGACCAAGTTGAAGTGCGTTAACAATTTTGAGATTTTTTCCTTAATAAAAAATGGCGGCTGGGACGGAGTAGATCTAATAGCTGGTAGGTGAATTCATGTAATCCTACTGCATATACTGAAAATCGACGGAAAATGAGCTTAGTTATATTAGTGCTTATTTTGACTAGTCCTAATATTTACACTACTTAACAAGCTAAACTTATTTTCCCAAAAATAACCTTAAGAAACCAAGTACGTACGTAATATTAACCAGGCCTAGATCATATAGTACTCTCTTTTATCCATAATTAAACGGTTTTCAATTATCTACTTACTACAGTAGCTAGTAATGGCTGTACATTTTAATTTACAAAAACTTAAAAAATCTGTTGACTACGAAGTTTTACTCGTTTAGATATTGCATAAGAAGTGATGCTGTTTTGAAATTGGCGCACAGATTCTCAACTCATTGGTCGTAACCATATTCTTTAGTCTGGTCGAGGAAAGCGTTATCACACTGAGTTCTGGTATCGTCTTGGTCATTAAAATTTTGGTTTACATCGATACCAGGTCAATCGTGAAAACGCTTTGGTTATAAACATTGATACCAGGTCAACCACGAAAAATTCGCCCTATGTGAACGACATTCCGAAATCCCCAGACACTCGGTTGGCACTGTATGCACTGTTTCAATGCTGAGCGAAGGGTGCATCTACCCGCCGGAACAAACAGGAGTTGCTCATCTTACGCCGAGGAGCGGTGTAGCAACTACGGAAGGGGGTACTTTTACTAATGTAACCCAATCCTTCACTGGCGGAGACAATGCCCGGCCTTTCTCTCCTACCCTTAATAAGAGGTAAAAGAGATGGTAATACTCAGGTACTAATTCATTTCGACTATTATTGTGACAGCTTGATGAATCCCCTCGGTTATTTTGAGACTTTATGCTCGTTGCGAAATGTTAGGCGAGATTTCGCGACATGGGAGAAGGGGGTGGGATTGGGGGGGTTGCAGTTAGGAAGGGGGCAATTGTTCATATCAGGTTGTTTTTTCCCTCCCTCACTCTGGCTCGCTTTTGTCTAGTTTGTTTCATGAAAAAAGATACTGCATTATTTAGCTGTCATAATGAACAAAACAAAATTGGGGTTAATTTCTAGTACTTAATTATGGGTTTAATCTCTTATTTACTTGTTTTTATGTGGCTGAGTGGTATTTTAGCGTGACGCGTTTTGATTCGTTTGAATAACGTAGCATTATTGATGAAACTTTTAATTTAAGAAAATAGGGAAGTTATTTTTCCTACTTCAGTGCTTGTATGGTCTAAGGCGTCACTTTCATAATTAGAAGTCCTGTTCTGTTAATGATAGAGAGATCGGAGTTTGAATCCTGGTTAGGTGTACTTAGAATGTCTTGTCATAGATGGGGATTCACTTTCCCTAAACGCAAATGCGAATACACTATCTTTAAATTAAACCTTCTTCATCCCTTACACATGAATGTAATTAGTTTTCTCTTAAGAACCGCGTCTTAATATCCATTCGGGTTTTACGGCTATGTACTAATTACATCAATGTTTTAAGGATTAGGAAGATTTAATCGAGAGGAAGTGCACCCGCATTCGCGTGGAAGGAGAGTGGTAAGCCGCTTAGAAGACAACCCTTAGTGCATCCGACCGGGATCAAACCCCGATCTACCCGTTCCTCGGCAGTCTAGTCCATCACGAGAGTAGTGGTGACGTGGTGACGTGGTGACGTGGTGACGTGGTGACGTGGTGACGTGGTGACGTGGTTACGTGTGACAAGGAAAAAACTTGATTTGAGAATTCCTCAGTGTTACATTTCACTTTAACACAAAATTAACACGATCTTTTAAATAATTTGTATTATTACATAAAATAACTAATTAAAACTACAAATATTAAGTGATGCACTTTAAAAAATTGTCGTTGTGCACTTATTACAGCTACACTTCCGGGCTTTCCAAATATTAATAAAAATGTGCTGTGTATGAGAAAAGTACTATTAAGATGAAATGTATTTATATTTTCGTGGAGGGAGACTCAAAAATCATTTACGAAAAATTGGCCCAACCGTAATCAAACTTTCCCAAAGAGCAAATAATATGAGTTCGACACCTCAATCAGCCTGCTTACCAAACTGTAATTAATTTGAACTAATTTTAATATTTTTTTAATAGTTTTTAAAAGATACAACTTATTTGGGCATGGTAATTAAAATATTTCTTCAATAGATAGATACGTTTAGTTAAATCTATATTTAACATGGGCGTCATTAAATTTGAACTTTTTAATATTTATATGTGTTGAAAAGTATACTAAACGTAATCACAGAATAATAATTTGATTAGTTTTGACAGCAAAAGTTTTATTTTTTATGAAAATAATTGGAAAAACACTGATCTTAGCTTGCGTTTCATTCCATCACACTTTAAAGGTATTGTTGTTTTAAAGGTTTTCTGTTTTAAGTTTTTAAGTTAAATGTTAACTTATATATTTCCTTCAAAGACAATGCATTTAACTAATTTTGAAATGAATAGCTTTTTATTTCAACTGTCCTCAATAGAATAGACTGCCGATGACGAGGGGATTGGGGTTCAATCCCGGCCGGGTGTAGAGAGATTTTGTCTCCAAAATGGTTTCCTCTCTCCCTACACGCTAATGCTGGCACATCTCCTCCTCTAAATTTAGCCTTACTCATCCCTATCACATTAGAGTAATTAGTAAATAGGCGTTAAACCCAAACTGGTACTTAGACGTGGTGCTAAAGCATAAACCAGACATTTTAAAAAAGCCTATAAATTAAATCAACACCATTTATTTTAATTGGTAAATTTAATCGTAATACATTAGAAATTAATGTCTTTATTCCACACGTTTAAATCCCTCTCCAGTTTTATCGGGACACCTACCTTTGCATTTTCTGTTCGTTGGCAACCAGGTTTAATGCATGTTTAATATCATATAAAGTTTTAGAACCGATTTGGTTACCTCTAGTCAATGAAACGATCTATCATCATAAAAATATAGTGATTTGTGTAGAAAAAAATGTCGATGTACTTATAACGATATTTTAATAGCCAATGCATCGCTCAATTTAATCTATCGGATAAGGCTTTCAAACTTTTGAAACAAAATATCTCTAATTATATTTTCCCTCTATTTTTACTATCAAAATCAACTGTTCATTATTTTTACCAAATTTGTCTGATATCTTAAAGAGTTAAGTAAAACAAAAAAAGCGTCGAAAAATTGGATTATATAACAGCAGCTATCTAATAATGTCGTTCCAGTTCACCTAGATCAGTAGCAATTCAATATATGGGAAACAACCGATATATTGATATTACAGTGGTTTAGATATACCTTGCGATATATAAGTTTATAAATATGTGGATATATAAGGTAAAATTGCCATACTCTCCATACCTATTTTAAAAATAAATATCCAACCTTACGGAGCAGATTCTGTCCCGATGAATTTCTCAAGTTCCTTCCGAGGTAGCTCGCTTTAAAGTCTTCCTTTTAAACAGTTTTTCCTCCGTCTCTTTCGTACCCTCCCCCTCCCTCCTCCATGCTTCCGTTCCTTCTTAGTAAAACACACGTGGCATGGACAACCAAAATGCTCACATATATTCTCTCTCAGGGTCCTGACAGTTGGTACTGAGTCAGTTGCAAGTCCCACCTTGCTGGCTACCATGCGCTCTACGTGAAAGGAAATGTCACATCCCTTTCTCACACACATACTTCCCTCATAATAAGATGATCACTCCTTTCAAAACTTTAAACACAAAAAAAAAAAAAAAAAANAAAAAAAAACCCACAGATATCTCTGCGGTTGGAAACCTTCACCTTAATCTTAAAGTGATAATGCTTTAATATCTTTCTTCTTTTTTGTCATCTGTTTACTGTTTGGATCTCATGTAAACTTTTTTTTAAAATTTGAGGTATTTAACGTTTACTTTTTTAACAGACTGATTATATCAACACATAACTTATAAACTAACTTAAATCATACACAGCATCCAGGCCGTTAATTCAACACTGGGAAAGGCGAAACCTTCATTTCACTAATGATAAAGTTATTTGAACATGTCGGATATAGAACCCGGAACTCTTAGCTCTAGTTTGAACGTGAGTGGTCACTTTCCTTCTGTTGTTTCTAACTTAAATTTGGAATGGTAGTAAATGTGAATTAATGTCCTTAATTTCAATATTTATGTAGCCAAAAGAATTTTCGATGAAAATAAATAAAATACTGCCTCATTAGAATCGTTAAGTTTAATTTTCTGCACATAAAGATCTCAAAAATTCTTTAATATTTGACATAGGCATAGTCACATTTGAGTGAAAATATAAAGATATTGCTTAGATTCCCCTACGCAATTGACAAATATTCAAGAACTGTTGGGATTAACATTTCTAAAAAATTTAACCAAAGTGTATTTACTGAAGTAATAATTAATTTATTTGGTCAGAAGAAATTGTTGAAAAAAATACCAATTTTTTTTTTCCTTAACTCACGTTCACTTACACCTAACCTAAATCTTGTCTCAACATCACAGGACATACCATAATGTTAATTAAACCTCATTATTAAGTGGTTATGTTTTGAACCCCAAAACAAACTCTAATAAAAGGCTCAGTGAGACTTTAGAGCCACATTTATAATTTATTCTAAGTTGGTGTCAAACGCTCTCCCAGTATCCGAATAGCAAGCAGTTTTTGTCAAATGAGCGGTCAGCTGACCTACTGATGTTTATTGACCTAGATATATCTTAACTATTTATGTTCAGTCATTTTGCTAGCGTTTGGAATTGCCTTCATATTGGTTCTCAGACATTTGTTCTGAAACGCCTGAATCTTCATAATTTAAATAGCTGTCATATTGTCCCAAGTTTTATAACATTTTATAATCATAGTTGAGCAAAGGCCTAAGTAGCTGCTTCTAGAATATTGGGAGATCATTCTTATGTGAAAGATTACTTCACCCATTTAAGAAAGCTTCCTTCATTTAAATAATAATAATAATAATAATAATAATAATAATAATAATAATAATAATAATCATCATCATCATCATGAATTGTTTTCAGCCTATGGTTAGGTCTGTGTAGTAGAATTCCACAATCTCCCTATTGCTCTTTCCACGATTTTCCCTCCCTGTTCTCACCAATAAGTCCACAATTTGTAGATAATTCAAGATATTTCTTAGGGTTGGTTAGCTAAGAAATGTCAAAAGATAGATTATTTCGAGGAGAGACAATTCAGGATTTTGCAGGTATAATTCCAATTATTAAAGAGGATACAATTCAGGATTTTGCAGATATAATTCCAATTACAATTCAGAAAATGATTTTCATTTTGGTAGTTTGTGTGTAAAGTTTCGTAAGAAAAACTCTTCCAAAGAGATACAATTCAGCTTCCCCTATCGAGTGACGTCACACGCTCAGCCAATCAGATATCTTTCTCCATCCGGCGCTACCTTCTATTCTCTTCACATTGGGTGTACCTACATTGCCGCGAAATGAAAGGTGAAAACTATTTAAGGAATAATAAAGCACCTCCGGACACCTGGCCGGGATTCGAGCCATGACTTTCCTGCTCTACGGGGAAATATAAGAAACTCGCCTCGGTGGTAGCATGGTCTGCCCTGTTGCCGATGACGGGAGGATCGGGATTTGAATCCCGGTTGGGTGAATTGTAATGGTTTTCCCACCATTCTTCCATACCAATGCGTGTACACTTGTTTTAAATTCAATCATACACTTCCCTAGCCAATTAGCGTATTTAGTATTATGCGTATAACCTTTATGGAGAGTAAGTCACAGTAAAAAACAAGAAAAAAATAATTTTATGCTTATTTCCATTTTTTAACAAGTATGGTTCTTTAATCAATGCTTATTTTGCTGATAGCTATTACGTAAACTAATTTAACCTACTAAATACCAAAAAAATAAACAAAAAGGGTCATGATTGGCCTACAAAATGAAGATAGACGTTAAGATGCTAGTTTTATAACTTCGGGTGTTTATCATCGGATTGAAGATAACAGTCCTGAAGATACTGATAGGACTGTTGTAATAGTTCGCACACCCTTCTCTAACTTAGAATGTCTCGGGGTCGAGCTCCGACCGGTGAATATATCCGTGGGCAGTAGGTAAGAGACACGTGACACAAAGCCAAATTGATTTTTGAGAATAAAGATTCTCTTCCTGACTTCAATATGTATCAGAAAGGGAGGGGGATATGGGTGTTGGGAGGTGGATTCTATCGATCTTTTTTTTGGGGTTGTTCGCTTTTGCCTCCGAATGTTCCACCGTAGAGGCCACTTGGGCCAGTAATAAATCTCAACACACACATATAGCAACGCACTGACCCCCCTTCTACCTCCTTCTACATCCCTTCAACTACCCTCCCCCTTCGACGAAGGGGGTGGGAGGGTTGGAGTGGAATGGGTGACTGTTATGGGGATCACACAAGAGGCTCGGGACCACACTATATTGATTCATATGGGAATCAGGAATATTTTTTAAAAAAATAAGAAATAATATTGTCAGTCAAGAATCTTGAAAAAAGTTTTAATAGGTATTTGGATTAAATAATAAAATCGTAGACCCGTTTCGGTGGCCGAATGGTCTAAGGCACCATTCACGTGTTGGACTGGCCTGCTTCTGATGGTGAGATTGGCGATCAAATCCGGATTGAGTGTGCTCAAGGTGATTTTCCCCTAAATGGTTGGCCTCTCTTCCTTCATGCAAATGCAGCTACACATCCTCTAAATTTAACCTTCCTCATCTCTAACACATTATCTTAATTAGTACATATGCGTATAGTCCAGTCGGATATAAAGACGCAGTACAAAACAAATGTTATAGCTGATTTGTCTATTCTTATCCCCCATTTTAAGATTGTAATTAGAGATACATACTCATCAAGGCCCAGTCCTGGAGATCAGGGTTCATTCCCAGCTGGTTGAAATAAGTTAAATCCAGCACCTTAGCACTGATTTTTGACGTAATTTCCCGGCGAGTGTTGGTAAACATGCCATCCTGTATATGCTTTTGTTTCCTTTAGTTTTATGCTAGAATTACTTTCATGAAGTTTGGTCATCAAGGTTTTAATACAATCGATTTAGAATAAGCCAAAAATAGTATGTACCTATATATATTTTGATCTAATGTTAATTGTCCTTACTTGGTGTTGTTTCATTTGCCTTAAACAAATATTTTGTTTCACTAACTTTAGTAAACTTTAATATCTACTGTATAGTATTTTTTATTTTTTAGTACTGCGTATTACTACCCGTTTGGGTTATATTCATACATATTTAATAGATTATTGTATTTTTGTGAGGGCAATTAACGTTTTAAATGAATTTCCATCCATCTATTAAAAATTGAGGAGATTCCTTTCTAAAATTATACCTAAAGTTCAACTAAACAATTTTCCATTATATATATATATATGTGTATATATATATATATATTACCATTAAAGTTTTAAATCCGTTATTTCATGACATAACTAGGTACTTCATGAACTACCTGAATGAGTCAGTTAAAGTGAATACTAGTGTTGTATGCTATTCTTTAACTTGTTATTTCATAGAATAACAAACCCCACTCCGTTAAAGTTTAAAATGAAAGTTAATTTCAATCTTGTATTAATAGTGCAATACAACATTGCAATACATTTCTGTCCACTTGTTAAATTATGATAACAGAGCAATGATTTCATAATTTAATGGTTGGAATGTTCGGAAGATATCAGGAGAAGAGGTTCTCTCTGAGCTGCACAAAAAATAAATACAAGCACAGTTCCATGTCCTTCTTCATTACACTAATACACATTTATCTTATTATTATTGTTTTGTATGTCTATAATTAGGTGATATTCATACCATATATACTTGCGTTGCATCACAAATCATATCTATTTCTCTCTGCCCCCCCTTTTTTTTTTATCATTTTAATTATATCATTTTAATTATACCCCCCGTCGCCAGCACTACACATGACACATTTTTCTTCTCAGGCCTGAGGCGGACAATTGAATTTTTCCTTTCTTGAAGATCTCTCTTGATGGAAGTTTCTTGAAGGGATACATATATCATCAACCTACAATCAACAAACTTGTAAGTAGCACTAAAGGTACTGAATACACTCAAGACACATACTGAAGGTACTCCGGAATGTAACAAGGGGACATTACATGTACGAAAACATGGGACTTACATGTACGAAAACAGGGACTTACATGTACGAAAACAGGGACTTACATGTACGAAAACAGGGACTTACATGTATGAAAACAGGGACTTACATGTACGAAAACAGGGACTTACATGTACGAAAACTGGGACTTACATGTACGAAAACAGGGACTTACATGTACGAAAACAGGGACTTACATGTACGAAAACAGGGACTTACATGTACGAAAACAGGGACTTACATGTACGAAAACAGGGACTTACATGTACGAAAACAGGGACTTACATGTACGAAAACAGGGACTTACAAGGTGACTCTTGGAAGTACTTTCTTCAAACGACTCATATGAGCCCTCCTGGAAACATCGTTGTCTTCTACATTTGTCAGAAGGACAGTTACAGGGGTGAGAAACTTAAATATCTGCTATGGACCACTCCACCTCTGGCACAACTTAGCGGAGATATTCTCAGTAGCGAAGCTCTGTGGGAAGTCTTAGCAAAGAACAATATCTCCAATAATATAAGGTACTGGGATCCTACCTTAATTATAGGCCTTAGAATCTCTACTCTGGGCTTTCTTCAGTTTACTAAGGGCTAGCCTACACGTCTCAGCATGGAGAACCTCACTATCCTCATCTAATAAAGGGCCGTTGTCCTAAATTGATAAAAGGGTGTTGTTTAACTCTCTACCAAGAAACACAGAGAACGGGGAGGAACCAATAGCATCGTGAAATGCAGAGTTAAAATCAAGGTTGAGGAATTCCAACTCTTGATCCCACTTATTCTGAGCCTGATGATGAAATATCGTGAGAGCTATAACTAGGGTTCTGTTGAAACGTTCAACCTGATTAGGGCCAGGGTGGTATGAGGTAGTAGTGATGGGTCAAATTTCCCACTCAAAACACATGTCCTTAAAACCAGAAGATCTGAAACAAGGACAATTTTCACTGACAATGACGTGAGGGGCCCCAAAGAATGTCCACACACGCCTACACAACGCATTCGCAGTAGTGGTCGCTTTCATGTCACGAAGGGGTATTAAGAAGACAAATTTAGGAAAAGCATCAATAAGTACAAAATTACAAGAATTACCTAGTGAATAATGGGTGATAGGACCTATATAATCAACAAAAACTTTATCCCAAGGACGTTGAGTGACATCGGCCGAATGTAGCCCAACGCGGGAGTTTTGCGCTGGGTTAGCCTTTTGACAATCATCGCAACGGCTAACCCGAGATTTCACATCATTATATAAGCCAGGCCAGAAAATCTCTTGGGAAATGTTACGGAAGGTTTTCAAAACACCTAAGTGACCTCCGAAAGTGGAGTTGTGAAAATATTTCAATAACATGGGGCGAACAGCGATAGGAACTACTATCTTCCTACCCTTTCCTCTATTATTATTGACAACTAACAAACCCTTAAATATTTCAAAAGATTCCACTTTCTCACCTCTCTGAATCCTCTCCACAATGTTCCTACACCAGGGGTCACTATCCTGATGGTCCTCAATGGATACTAAAGATTCTGTGATGGAATGAATAGCACAATTTGTTAGTAACAACTTCCTCAGAACCTACTGGCTCTTGGTATTCCGCCTTATCTATCCAACCCTAAAATTTATAGAAGTTTACTTATGGGTGAAAAGAGAAAAAATATATTTGCTCAAAATTCGCTCAAATGGTTTTGATACAAATTCATATCTAGATAATGTTTAACATTACAAACATAACTGCAGCTCTTATTTTTCAAATAACAAAATTATTAGATGGTATTTTACATAAGTGGAAATTAAAAATTTTGATGATATATCTCCGCAAATATTTTGGATATTAAAGAGCTTATAGTTTCAACGTTGTAGGACTGTTAAATATGAATAAATTTTATTATAAATAATATTTTATAAAATCGTAATATTCCTAATTATAGGCAGATATTTTTATATTAAATAGAGTTATGGGAAATCAAGAGATAAAAATACACAGACCAAACAATATGTTTCTGCAAACGTGTATATTACTTTATTTATACTCTTTGATTTTTTCTGCATTAGCATAGTTAAAATGCGCATTGCTCGGCTGGAGCAAAAAGAATAAACGACCCCCAGGCTAGGCAAAATATTGAATTTATCATACACAAATTATCTTCCCGTAACGTTTCCTACCATTGGTAATGCGAATAAAGAGTAATTACCAAAAGGTGCCACTAAATACAAAGTATGCAGCCACATACATATTATGTATTAAAGGATGCAGTCACATATATAGAAGATATCAAAGTATTCAGTCACTTATAGAAAATGTGTCAAAGAATGCAGTCACTAACAGAGAGGATGTATCAAAGAATGCAAGCACACAATATATAGAATATATCAAAGGATGCAGTCACATATATAGAATGTGTCACAGGCAAAGGATGTATCAAAGGATTCAACCACATAAATAGAATATATCAAAGAATGCAGCCACATATATAGGACGTATAAAAGGATACAGATATATAGATATAAATAAGATGTATCATAATGGTGCCGCCACATATAGGGTATCAAGGTGTGTCACCTCTTATAGGCTATATAAAAGGATGGTGACCTGGTAAAAAGGCTGAGAAACAATGCTACAGTGTCTCCACCAAGTAGTAATTGTTGTCATGTTTGTTTCAGACCTTGGCAGTGCTGAACCCGTTCCGTGTGACCGATGCTAGTATCCTGCAGGACACTGACTTGGCCGGTCCTTTGGTCTTCTGTCTGGCCCTGGGTGCCTTCCTCTTATTGGTGAGTCAACACGAAACCTCACATTATAGATTATTGATTTTCAAATGTAGGTCTTTAGTAAAAGACCATTAAATTAGAATTGATCTAAAAAAAAAACTACGGTGATATTGGTATTTTAGATCGGAAACATATTATATCGAACAAAGTTTGTAAATTTACGAACATTTAAAATTTTTAAAAATCTATCTTTAAATTACACTCAAATTAATGTTTCTACGAAAATTTGTTTTAGAGTGTAGTATTTTAATTTAAAAACTCCCCAAATACACACTTTGAACAAAAATCATTAAGGCCAATGTCATTTTCATTTTCAAAAATCAGTCGGCAACAAACTATCCTTAATTTTGGAGCCAGTAGTAAAATTACGAGTTGACCTTGAGGTATGAGTATTGTAATGATGTAGATTTTCCTTTTTCATAATATTCGAAAATAAAAAGTTCCCACCCTTAGGATATTTCTAGTTAATGGACCATTTTATTAAATTGAACTTGTGTGTTAGGATCCTGTCTACAGATTTTTCAAGGATGGGTGGTCCTTTTATTTTATTATATGTATATTTTTTAATATTGTTGACAAGTCTCTGTAACCGGCAGTCGATAAAATCTTAGTTTTTTTTTAAAAAAAGGTTTCAACCCCTCTTCCTAGTAAAATGTGTACAACATGTCACTTCCAGTTAACTGTTCAGGCGTGGTTGTTTTATTTTTCTCTAGTTTCAAAAACAGATGAAACATGGTGTAATCTAATGAAAGTATAATATTATAGATGTTTTCTTGTTATAATATTATGTCCAAGGAACAGCTTTCTTCCAGTTTCACTTTGGCATACAACCCCACTGTAACATAAGGTCCATGACGAGCTACATCTACATTTTATAACTTTAAAGCTGCCAACTATTGAAAACTTTTGTTCTGACTGTGTTATTATTATTGTTATTATTATTATTATTATTATTATTATTATTATTATTATTATTATTATTATTATTATTATTATTAGCACCGCGTCTTACTACCCGTTCGGATTATACGCACCTGCGCTAATGTGTAATGGTAGGGTGCTTGTGAGATGGAGGACCTACAGTTTAACGTGGAATCCGAACCACGGCGGAGGCCTGGAATTCCACACATTCACAAGTTGTGATTAATACACGTCTTGTCAGAAGTGAAGGAAGGGTTTGGCAATCAGATAAATCTGTGCCGGGACCGAGGATTGAACCCCGGAGCCTCAGCACAGAAGTCTGATGCCTTACCCCTAGACAGATAGGTCACCTCCGACTTTTGTTAAAATATTGTGTTATTGTGTGTTATTTTATCTTAATAAATCCAACATAATTATAGACCTGTGATTTTCATGGTAAAGTAAACCTAATGTTCCATTGTGGCAAAGTTGCTACAGCATAATATTTAAATATCACGATCGAACATAATCCACAAATCTGTTTCTCCTCAAACCCTAGACTCATATAGGCTCAGGGATCGGCATACAGACTTGTAAGACCAACTTTTTACTTATTAACGACCCCTCGACGAGAAGAAATATTGTGACTGGAAAAAAAAAATCAAGAGAATGGATTTCTTAACCCCCTAAACACGAAAATAAGTGGTTCTTGCAATGCCGTATTGTTTTGTTTATCTTTCTGGTACTGGGACTAGTCGAAAACATTCTACTGATCAGGCTTAAACTAGGTATCTAGGGTTTTAATAAGAGATTTATGGAAATTTTTATCCAACCTAGAATATTAAGGGTAGCTTATTTAAGGATGACAAGGGTAAATATTAATTTTCTCAAAATTACACAAATGATTTTGATTAATATTTGTATTCAAACACTGTTTAAAATTACAATAAAAATGGTGCATATTTTTTTTTTCCATGAAAATGAGTTTGAGTTTATTTTACTCTTGTATAAAATCATTACATTCCAAGTTAAATATAACCTTGTGAAATAAGAAGTGTAAAAGGCACAGAACAAATCATATCTTTCTCTAGCAATTAAAGGCGTTGAATGTACTGTACATGGTGACCAGGAAGAGTTGGTACATTTAATAAAACTATTTTTTTTTACCATTTTAGCCACTAAATTCTCCAAATTAATCTTTAATTCACAAAAAAAGATTCAAAATTTTCTACATAACCTTGATATTTTTTTAAAAAACAATGTTCTTAATATGTCCACCACTATATGCAATACATTGTTGTATGCACTCCTCAAAACTTGACATGACATTGTGCATTGCATCTTGTTGAATTGCTTCAGCTTCCGTCACAGTTCCATCTTAAGAACATTGCTTATAAACAATTAATATTCAAGAGTATGTAGAAAATGGTCAATCTTTTGTTGTTATTTTAAGTTAAATTTGAAGCATTTAGTAGTTAAAATAATAAAGAAATGGTGTTATTAAATGTGTCCACACTTTCTGCCCCAGCCTGTATATAGACATATGTGGCCAGCCTAGAGAATATATTTGATAATTTTTAATAAATAAAAAATATCTTCACCAGAATCACGAGTGATTTTCAGCCCTAATAAAATTAATACTTCTCTGACAGTCACTAGATTAGGCTTCTCTTTTTCACTTTATTCCTCCGCCCAACCAAAAATTTGACCTCGAAGGAAAGTCAATGGAGCTGCTCCTATTTTTTTTTTACTAGCCATGATGATATATCATTAATGAAGGTAAATTGTTATAAAAATATTGTAACGTGGAGAAACTAATTACTTAACTATAATAACTGAGTAAATGAAAACAATTAAGTAATAGTTTGAATTTAAAAGTATACTAATGCTGATTCCCAAAGTAATAAATTATTTCTACGTCAAAATTAAATGTATGTTGGATAAGAGATTAATTTCTAGCAATATTCACATTTATCTTTAGAAACTTAATTATATATATTAGCCCCACGTCTTACCAACCATTCGGGTTATACGCATATGCACTGATTACACTAATGTGTTAGGGATGAGAAAGGTTGAATTTAGAGGAAGTGTACCCCCATTTGCGTGGAGGGAGAGTGGAAAATCATTTAGGTTAACCACCCTCAGTACACCCGACCTGAATTGAACCCCGATCTCCCCATCTTAGTCAGTCTAGTATATTGTGAGAATAGCACCTTAGACCATGTGGCCACTAAAGCTGATCCAATATACTAATAATAGATCTTTTATATAGAAGTAAAAATGCATGTAGGTCAATTCAATTTCAAGTTTAATGTATTAAACCTTATAGTTGAATTTATTTTATTATACATATTTAAGTTTATTAATTACTTTAATTATTCATGTTTTAATAACAAGTTTAGTTTTATTAGAAAATCAAGGTACATTTTTACTAAAACATTTATGAAATCCTCCCTCCCCCAACTTTCTCACGCCAGTAAAGCTATCATACTAGTGATTTCTAGTGGGGACATAAGGAACTAACGTTTGAATTTTATAAAAACTTAGTTTTCTGTCCATTTATTGATGTGTTCTTTGAATAGACAATACAGCATTCAACTTTTAAGAAGTTTCAAAGGTAATAAAGGGCACTCTTGATGTTATGACCAACAATATAAATGGTACGGAACTCGGCAGGACTTTCTCACTCCGTTGTTTAAAAATGAAGAAATTTACTCAAAACTCGCAATATATGTGAAACGAAATAATTTACATTATCAAACTCAAGCACAAATATCGCTATATTTACGTAAAACATCTTTTGAATCCCGGTTTTAAATTTTATAATTTTATTTTTAAATAATTAAAGTCCTTATTTTTATATTTGGACCAATAAAAAAGATCGATATATGGTCCACAAGGGTGAATACTTCGTATTAAAATTTATACTTCCATTTAAAATTTTCGAAATTTTATTAAGGGTTACACATCTTCAAGTAATCGCATTGCTATTAAATTACTCATTTATAAATTTTGACCAATAAAATAGGTAAATATTGACTATTGATTTTAAAATGATAGAGATAGATCATTATTGTACAAACATTTCCATTTATTAAATTATGTAATTATTAGGTTAAAATATAAGTAGTATATATGTAAAACCAAAGCTCACAAACTTGTATTAACATATTATTTTTTAATAATACTACAATTTTGCAGTAATATGCTATTTGTTATTTTAAATAGTTACCTGTAAGGTGACGATAAAATAAAAAGAAAAGGTGAAAATGTCAAACAAAGAGTAAAAAATAAAACAATCAGCATGTATACTTGTTACGATTCTTCCGGAATAAGGACTGTCTACCCTCCCCTCCCCTCCCTTCTATCCCTTCATAGACATGGAGAAATACGAGACACTACAAACTTCTAGTGAAATCCCTTTAATCCCCAAACACACAAAGCTACTGTGTAAAATTTATGTTAGCAAGATTATTATTAAGGTATCCAACCCCTGCGTGAAAAGAGGCAGGCAACCCGCAAATGCGACAGTTTATACGCTGACAACGAGGAATATAGCAAAGTTCTGGTAGAAGGGAACTTTTTTTTTTAATAAAATATACCTTTCTTAGCGGGCTCTACACATAGATAACATTTTACTTTATTATTAGTATTATTTTATAGGTAGTAGTATAATAGTATCTTTAAAATTGATGGTTTCAGATCAAACAGCCACCTCGTAGGCGTAGTTGGCTAACGCGCTAGTTTAGTGTCGAGCTAGACTGCTGAGGACGTGGATATCGAGGTTTGAATCTCACTCTGGTGAATTGGGGAGGGGGGGTTCCTAAATGGTTGTCCACTCTCCTTCCACGAAAATGCGGGATCATTTCCTTTATATTCAACCTTTCCAATTCCTAACCCATTAGCGCAATTAGTACTTAAGCGTATAGTCCGAACGGGTAGTAAGACGTGGTGCTAGGTAGTATTCAGTTAAAATCATTTGACATGAATCTGTGAAAATGATTTAATAAATTTTTTAACCATAGAAAGAGTTCCTTCTAATCTAAATTAGACTAGTATATTTTGAGCCTACGTGACACGTGACACATGGTGGGAACTAGCGAGTATGTACAATACAAATTACGATAATGTGTTGGGTATGAGGAAGATTTAATTTAAATAAAGTATACCCAAATTTGCGTGGAAATAAGAGTGATAAATCATTTAGGGAAAACCACCCTCATTACACCCAACAGGGAATCGAACCCCGATATCACCGTCATCAGTAGTCCAGTATTTTGGAGAGTGATGCCTTAAACCAACGGTATTCAAATTTTTTTGTTCGCCTACCCCCAGGTTTTATTTCTCTTCAACTTTGTACCCCCAAATTTGTTGGTGCATAATACAAATAAAACATATTATATGATCTAAATTTAAAATAAATAATGGTACTCTCATATAGTATGTACTTACGTCCAATTTTCTTGCGGATAACCCTAAATCTGGCCCTGATTATTCAGTGTTTATCATGAAATAACATATTTTAGTTTATTTTTTAAACTCTACGTCTAAGATGAACTCGCGTGGCCCCGAGGGGGATGCGTGCCCCAAGTTACATACCACTGGGTTTGACAACTCGGCCACCGAATCAAGTACGAGTTTATTCAATAATCTTTCAACCACACCTTAAAATAAGTTCTATAATATAT
Source organism: Timema bartmani (assembly GCA_902151455.1). Classification (NCBI taxonomy): domain Eukaryota; kingdom Metazoa; phylum Arthropoda; class Insecta; order Phasmatodea; family Timematidae; genus Timema; species Timema bartmani. Next base: position 313,071 of record CABFWB010000324.1, on the reverse strand, counting down.
TTAGATACTTGTCTACGATCCTCAACAACATAAAAAAAAACCCAAAACAATTGCTACCCAACATGACCGATGTCATGAAAGACTTATTGCTAGGTTCGACCACTGACAGCACCACTTTCGAAAACGAACAAATAGTAGGGGAGGGGGGAGAGACACACAATGCTACATGACGTGCTAGCTATGTAAATGTCAGTTCCAATGAATCGCGGACAGTTCTGGAAAATGTGATTCAATTGATACCTAGGCCATGCGCTAGATCCGAGATTGATAAACTCGCGGTCCGCAAACCATGAGTGAACTGTCGTACACCTGCTTTTGTGGCCACGGGGTATAACGCGCTGATCTAGACTAGACTGCCGATGACGGGGAGATCGAGGTTCGAATCTCGGTTTGGTGTACTTAGGTCTTCCACTCTCCCTCCACGTAAATGCGGGTACACTGTCTCTAAAATAAAACCTTCACAATCCCTAAAACTATTAGCATAATTATATTATAAGCGTATAACCCAAGTGGGTGGTAACACGTTGTGCTAAAATAAAACTGTAAAATGTTACAATAGAAAAATCTATGAAACTAGTATACTGGAGGCCTTATTTAAGAGAAGTGAAAGATAATATTCTTGGATCAATAGCACGACAAACTCTCTGGATATCACCTAAATCGATTAGCTAACGACATTGCCTACTTTGTGATTTCAAAGATATTTTGCTGAGCGGGCTGCTTCTTAACTTGACGCACCTAAGCATTCTAAGCACTAACACACTTGAGTGCAAATTCTCAAAATAGAGGGGGAAAGAGGGAGGAAATTAGCAGATCACCCCCTAAGGCTTCTTGTCTGTATTCTCATTACACTTACTCTATTCCTCTGACGAGTCTTAATACTCACAGCCTTAACAGCATTGACTTGAATTTCTAAATAAACTTTTTCTTATATCCTATTCTAGATAGACTTTCTTGGACCTATTTAATCAACATCTTGGCAGAAGGATTCCTACAGGCCTTTTCTTTAATAAATCAAATAGCCTGAGTTGTAAATTATTGTTTAAAAAATATCCTTATTAAAAAGTACATAGATTAAGAAACTACTTTTGTGACAATGTAGGACTATTTTTTGGATTATTTAAGAATTATATGGTTTTTGTGTATATGTTATTTATTTAAAACCCTTCGAATAAAACACTAATTCATACTTTGGAGATTATATCTTGACTTGCTGCTTCGTCACAGGTAGAGAACGTCCTTGAATTAAGCTCAAATCAGGAGTCACATTAAGGTGATATTTTCTCTATTCTACTTTAAGAACCAGTGACAATTATACCCTTGAAACCGTTTTATCATATTTTAAAAATACAACATTATTGAGTATTAATTATTTTAAAATTATAAAACAAAACTAATGATCCACATTCCGTTGTTGTCAAATAAATAATGTTGAAAACAGCACTTCAAAACGTTTTTGGTTGAAGCGTAATCTTGTATCTAATTTCATATTTAGAAGCCATGAAACAGGCTTTTAAGGAGGAAGTGTAGAGAAAGCTAATTAAGGGGAGCATTACAGCAGATTTTATAGCAATAAAGGGTCTTATCAGCATTCACTACTGAACATATTTCAATACAAGTCTTTAATAAAAACTTCTGCATTTCTTGCCACACCTACTTTACTATCGTCCAACAAAGTAAAATCATCTTAACATCTTATTAGCTACGTTGTACCGTTTAGTGACAACCCTTCCCTACTCTCTTGCATTACCCTAATAACATACTCTAAGGCTAGTTTAAAAAGTAACGGGTAAAGTACAGCTCCTTGTTTCAACCCATCATGTATCTCGAGAGTATTTGATAAGTGACATCCAGCCCTTGCCCTGCTATGTGAGTCATTCGAACATACCTCAGTTTTGAAAATTGAAAAATTACAACTGGACATAGGATAGCTGAGTGGTTAGAGCTTTGGCGGACTAAGCCAAAGGTCCCGGTTTCGATTCCCGTGTCCAGGTGTAAATTTAAATTTTCAAAATGATATCTAGATGGAGAATTTCTCACTAAAAAGCATAAATAATGGCTTCGGCTATTTTATTCTTACCTCAATTAGCTTGATAAGTTTTTTCTATATTCCAAATTTAACTAAAATAATATATAATTTACTTCTTAGGATAATCCGTCAATAGCCTTGGCATTGAATGTGAGATTTCTTTGCTGCAAAATAAAACAAATTAACTCTCTTCATTCCATACCTGTATTTGTTCTTGATAACTTTTTTCCACACAAAGATTAAAAAGATTATACACAAACACACTAAAAAAATAATTCAATTATGCTCAGGTAAATTTTAATATTTATTTTTTCGCTCAAGTTAGGCTACATTTCTCAATTGACAGCATTATGTCTAAAATTGACAAACTAAATTTTTTGTTTTGTAAACATAAAATGAGCTATATTTGAAAAATCAAATGTTAAAAAAGGTAGGTAAAGGTTATATATTCTCTCGTAATTTCTATTAAAACCATTTGGGGTAGTAGCTCTATCAATATAGAGAACACCCACTCCCCATTCCTCTCCTAAAAGCATATCTGTATCCTATCTTTACTATGGATTTTTTTGTGGGACGGTTATGGAGGCGGAAGGGAACTATTTCATGTTTCTGAACAGCAATTCCATTCAAACCGGCCAATCAGACTGCAGAACATGCGTTCCAAACATCAAACATCAAAGTGATGCATTGCAAAAAGGAAAAATAGGTGCAAAAAGGTGTTATATCAACATTTGTTTATGTTCTATGTGTTTTTTTTTTATCTGAATACATTAAAACTACACTCATATATTTAAAAAGAGTAAAAATTGTTGGATTTAATTCACAATGAAAACAGGTGATTTAACTGTTATATAAAAAACTTTTTTCAGTCAGTCTTATATAATACTGTTTTGTTTGATTTATTTATAGTAATCTGCAAACTGTCTAAGCTCAGTGAAAACTTAGATTAGACAGTCTTACAAAACTAAAACACGTTAAGCTCTTTCAAGTAAAGTTTTATATTTCTAAGTTGGAATGTAAGGGAATGTTAGATAAGTACGTATTCTTGGCAATTTTTATGCCAAAAATTATTTTCTGACCTATACTTAGCTAATTATATCTAGTCCACTTCATTACACCTTATCCCTATCTTGAGATAGTTATATCCAGTCCACCTCACTACACCCTATACCTTTTTGAGCTAGTTATATCCAGTCCACTTCATCACACCCTAACCCTATATTGAGCTAGTTCTATTCAGTCCTACTCATTACACCTTATCCTTATCCTGAGCTAGTTATATCCAGTCCACGAAGTTTAAATTATCTGCGTATCCTAATAGATGTATTATGTACCATTTAGCGTCAATCCTTTCTATTCTCTTGCACTGCCCTAAAAGTATAATCTAATGCTTGATGAATACGTAATAGGTAGAGTGAATCTCCTTGTTTCAATAAATTATTTTTCTAGGTGGAGTGTTTTCAACAATTAATCTGTCATGAGTTTCACAGGATTTTAAAAGGAATTTTTCCCAGGGTTAAAAATATTTCTTGTCAAGTATATCAGTACTCTATTCATGAATCTTGAATATTGTTTAATAATTTAATAATTTTTGAGATAAGAAAATACTATTTGATTATAAAATTAACTAATTATTCATACCGAATTAATATTTTATTTATTTTAGACAAAATTGTTTTTGTTATTAAAACTACAAAAAAAAACATGGTGTTTAACTCCCGTTAAATAGAGGGATAGTTTGGTAAATTTAGGTGAAGTTTTTCTAAGCTCAATATGATAAAACCATACATGCAATCCTGTAATAACCTGTAATGTATTAATATGTTTTATACCATCGTAGGCATATTTATTTAGATATTATTTAGGTTTTAAAATAAAGTAGGCTATATAATAAATACATCCAAATTATTTACTATATTCTCGATAGGTCTGGCTTGAATAATTCTAAATTCATATTTTGGCTCACCTTACTTGAATCCCCTTTTTTAATATTGATTTCAAATATCAGTAATCCTTATCGTGGCAATATACTGTATTAGAACTGGAAACTATAATTTCACCTACTACTAATTACATAAATTAATTTTCCAAGCAATCATTGTCATCTATGTCGTAATTTACATAATATTTGTTTTTCGCAGGTACTAGCGAATACATATTTAAAAGCAAGTCAATTAAAAATTTGACTGCTGAAATACATGTTCCTTAACACTCAAACCATTTAATTTTGAGATAAAATAACGCAATTTTAAGAGTTGAAAACTTACATAAACTCTATTTAAGTTTGTTACACTAAGTACAAACTAATGTTCTAGTCACTTTAAAAGTCAAAAGGTGTCAAATCTATGTTTGAACTTTCTATCCATTCAGCAGCTTGAGGCTGGTTTCGAAAATAAATGAGTAAAAAGGTGATGTTCTTTGATGGATTATAGTAAACGAACTAATGGTTAAGTGAACCATGAATGCCTAGCGAAGGAACACACAAAGGCTGCTCAAGTTTACTATAATTGGTCCCTTTTTTTAATGAAACTATGTTAGGAAGCGTTTGAAGTAACTTTTTCGACTAGATAAGGGAATGTAACTAAATTTATAATACAGATTAAAATAGTTTCTGCTGACACCTAAGATTAGTCAGTATCTTGTGTTTCTACTTAATAAATGTTCCTGGGTTTGAATCTCGACATAGCCAAATAATCTACCTTTCGTGAAATTGAGGATTCTTCTTTCACGGTGATAAATTGGTGTTCGGGGGAAGGGATTCTGTGTCTTTTCTAGATATAAGTTAACTTGTTAGGCGTTTTATGATGTAGTTAGTAGACTCAGAGAGTGAATGTGTTGGACTGGACTGCCTATGAAGGGGAGGTCAGTGTTCAAAACCAGTCGGGTGTACCGAGGTTGTTTTTTCTTAAATTGTTTCCCACCCTCCCTTCACGCAAATGCGAGTACATTACCTCTTAAATTCTTATCATTTTTCATCCCTATTTCATTAGCCGAAATTGGTGTTTGCGTATGACGCAAAAGGGGGAGAGTGAATCAACAACCGATGAGTAATGTCGAATTTAGAAGAAATGTATCCACATTTATGTAAAAAGAGGAATAAAACTGCCTTAGTTCACGATTTAGGATAAATATCTCCCCGTCACAGGTAAACTAGATAATACGAGACAGAAGCTTATCCCCACGTTCCCACATGATTTTGAGTAGAGAAAATGCAACCGCATCAGCCTGGAGAGAGGACGGTAAAACGACATTGCACATGGTTAGGACTAAACATTTTTAAACAGAATAGGTTCTAATAAGTGTCTCATGAATAAAATATAAGCTTGCATCGGTAAGAACGCTGGCTATAGTATCAACCTCATCTGATCTGGTTTGCTTATGATGGGCAGGTCAGAGTTCAACTCCCGATTAGGTGTTCTTAAGGCAGTTTTTCCTGAATGATTCTCCACTAACCCTCCGAACAAATGCGTAGTCATATTCTACAAATTATACCTTTCTCCTACTTATTCATTGGTGTTAATATGTGAACTACCCGAACGAGTTGTAAAATATGATCTAAAAAAAATAAAAAATGAAAGAATGTGTGATTTAGCTTGCATAACTTAATTTTCAAAGAAATTTAATATCTTATTTTAGAAAACATACATTTTTTATGGTCAAAATTGATAACATTTAACTATATTATTATTATTTTATTAGTATTGATAATAATATCTATCAAAAGTGAAAGCAGCTAACATGATTTGACGTACAAATACTTGGAAGTAGATCTACAAACTTTTACAAGTTGTCATATATGTCCATCCATTATATAATAGGGGTATAATAAAGTACACTTATTTCACCTTGGTTGAGGTAGAAGTTTAGGGGCGCGAGAAAACGTCAGTATCTATGCAGTTTTTATATTATAAAAAAACATTTTCTGGGCAAAATAATTCAAATATTGCTCCAGTAGAAACATGAGAGTTGAATTTCCTTCCCATGATAACACTCGTATCAACAGGGTTTTTAATATCTGTCATGAGAAAGTTGACATTGGATGAAAAACTTTAGAGAAAAAATTGTCATCGAATTCCAGGACACCATTGACGGATATTCAAGAACTGTTGAGGTCACCACGTGAAGAAAATTAAACTCTATGTTTCTACTCTAAAAAGGTTTGCTCAACAATAAGTAGATTCTTAATTTATAATCTTTCTTATCTTTATTAATTTAAATTATTCTCCTTACTTGTCATCATCTACTGTTTACAGCCTACGGCCGGGTCAGTTTAGTGAAATGCCTCCATCTTCCTCTATCCTTCCACAACTCTTCCTCCTCTAAATACTTCCATTCTTCTCCTCTCACGTGCACATTTTCTGTTATCTGCTCCTCCCATCTCTTTCTTGGCCTCCCTTGTGGCCCTTTTTTTACATACTTAATTTCCATTATTTTCTTTGGCATCATCTTCTTCTCCATCCTCATTACATGCCCAAACCATCTCAGTTTTGCTTCCTCCACTATCTCGTGTACTCCAACATCCTCATTACATGCCCAAACCATCTCAGTTTTGCTTCCTCTACTATCTCATGTACTCCAACATCCTCATTACATGTCCATACCATCTCAGTTTTGCTTCCTCTACTATCTCATGTACTCCCTGTACCCCAACTCTTGCCTAGACAACTTCATTCCTAATCTTGTTTCTCTTTACTAAACTATTAAAACATTTATTTTAAATTTCACTATACATTATGTTACTATCAAAATAACGTGAGCATATATAATCCTCTTCATACACTAAACCATGCACATTCCATGAACAACTATACACGTTCTTACCCCTTATATTAGGCCATCAAACATTCACTGTTAAATATATCCGAAATGTAAATGACAGTAATTTGTTTATTATTTCAAAAATTCTATTTCGACTTATAAACAAAAAATTATAATTGAAATAAATATGTACTCAAAAACTAATTACCAAAATTAGACTATACAAACACACTAGCTGCATTCTAATTGATTATTTGTCTCACAAAATTTAATTAGTCAGCGAATTGTTTATATTTCAAACCCGATTCCACTTTTTATTACTATTACTACTATTACGTTCAACACAAGAGTTACTTATGTAACTACATAGCAAAAAGGTCTAGTTATGAGGACAGTAGCTGGAACACCAGTGAGGTATTATTACTTTTTCTTGAAATAATGTTATATTTAAAATAAAAAAAACAATGAAAATAGAATTTCAAAATTGCTAGAGAGCAGCGAGTACGTGATTTTATAAAGCGGAGTTATAGTCTACGGTTTAATTTTCATTGAAAAAAAAACCTTTTCTGACAGGTTATAAAAATTAATAGATTCACACTCACATAGTCATATGTCAAGTCATGTGATATTCAACTGTAACTTTTGATCAATTTTATCATTATTTATAAACATCATCACTAATAGGCTTGTATAGTAACAGCTCGTTCACACGACTTGGTTTAGGTCGTTTTACCGAATAGGTTTTCTTACCATACGCTGCATTAATTTAAATGTGCGTTTACACACGATACGGTTGGTGACCCTATAAGGTAACATGACCTATTTGGTCAATTTTTACATTAAGTTTTGTTAACGGAAACCTTCCGCGCTGATCCAGCAAAAAAAAACACACCCTAATCAGTCGCCAGTGGCACATATATTGTAATGGGAGCGTTCAGATGATAGGTTTTTATTTCTACCTTATGACACATATATTGTAATGGGAGCGTTCAGATGATAGGTTTTTATTTCTACCTTATGACACATATATTGTAATGGGAGCGTTCGGATGATAGGTTTTTATTTCTACCTTATGACACATCGTTGCCGAGGGTAGACTGGTCGTTCACCAGACAGTCGGGGGTTCAACTCTGCACATGTAGAGGAATGGAATGCAATATGGGATAAGACATAGGACTCGTACAAAGACAAGGATTTAAAAGAATTAGCATGAAGGGAAATATGTTTAGTATTAAATGAAAACTTTTGTAACAAAAGCAATATCAGGATTTAGGTATTTTTTTTCTTCATTTTTTCATAATAACTATATAGGTATTGCGATGTAATCAAAAAAATAACTTTTTTTGTTTCTTTTAAATTCTGATAGATCTTGGCTTTAAATTGAGACAAAAGATTGCACAAATTTCTGAAGAAAATAATAGTTTTAAATGATTTTTAAAACATTTGAATGGTCTTTTTTTAGCTCATTTTTACTGTTGATAATGAATCTATACATACGTTTGATTCTTTTACGGCAACGACTGCGATATCAATACAATCGTAATAAGAAACCATCTTACGAGAAAGCTGGTGGAAGAATTAGCATACATACCCGTATTGAATCGATGAAGAAAACACCTATGGATATAAAAAAAACCCGCATATTGTGAACACTGCATTAAATTGCCACCAAATAGGTTACAAACCTATTAGGTGTAAGCTGTAAGATGTTAACAATGTTGGGGAGCCGCTAAGGTGGCTGTGTGTTCTAAGTCGATACTCTTGCATTAGACTAGAATGCATGAGGGTGAGGTTGAAATCTCGGTCGTGTGCACTGAAAGTTTTTTTTTCCAAAACTGTTTTTCACTCTCCCTCCACGCAACTGTGAGTTCACTTCTTCTAAATATAACCTTCCTAATCCCAGTGTAGTTAGTACATATTCATACAGCCCGAATGGGTAGTAAGACGTGGTGCTAAAAATAAAATATTATTCGACCATACTTCTCTCAGTCGAGTTAGATTCCCGGCATGACAAAAAAAAATTTAGTATAGTTAGTTTATTGTGGGTTTTTATTTCCCAGTGATGAATTGACGGACGGGGGTCTGGTTTGGAACTAATTTTTGAGTCATTTCAATTATAGAATGTATGATTTAGCTTCTGTATCTAGAATTTAATTTCGGTTTATTTATAATTTTTTTAATTAGTCAAAAAATACCAAAAAAAAAAAATGAAGAAATATCAAAGCCGCAGTGAGAAAGATTTACTACGACATTTCATTCAATTTGTACTGTGGCTTGGTGGCGATAGAAGTTTGTTTGCCACAGAGAGTAAACAAGAAGAGAGTGGTTTCTACAAACAAACTCTTCTTCTGATGTCGTTATGATATATAGATTGTTAAAAGTTGTGATTTTCCTCTTATAAATTGCTTTTATGTATTAATACTTTTTACCCTTTTTACCACTAAACTCTTTATTTACCACCGCGTCTTACTACCCGTTCGGGTTATACGCACCTGCGCTAATATGTAATGGTAGGGTGATTGTGAGATGAAATGGAGGACCTACAATTTAACGTGGGATCCGAACCACGGTGGAGGCTTGACATTTCACACATTCACAAGTTTTGATTAATACACGTCTTGTCAGAGGTGAAGGAAGGGTTTGGCAATCAGATAAATCTGTGCCGGGACCGAGGATTGAGCCCCGGACCCTCAGCACAGAGGTCTGATACCTTACCCCTAGACCACCAGGTCACCGGCGCTTAATTAGGCACACCTAATTAAGTTATTGGATTTATAGACTACGAAGGTTATATTAATAAGAAGTGTACTCACATTTACGAGGAATGAAAGTTAAAAACAATTTAGTGAAATCCACCCTCAATACAACCGACCGGGATTCAAACCTCGATCTCCCCGTCATCAATATATTGTGAGAGTGACGCCTTAGACCACGTGGCCACCGAAACGGGCTCTTTATCCTTTTTACTTTAAAATATCTCACTGGCGCTAAGCCGGGTAGCTTATGTAAAAAGGGGATAAAAAGGCCATAAAGGCCCAAAAAAAAGATAGAAATTCTAAAAAGTAAATCTAATCATAAAGGGCAAAAATTTCAAAATGGGCAGTACTGAGCCAAAATAGTAAATAGAGCAACAACTGTAAAAATGGTATAAAGGCGTAAAAGTAAAACATTGAATATTAAAGGAATATAAAGGTTAAAAGGGATAGTATAAAAAAGGTAAGTGGATTAGAAAAAACATAAATAAGGCCAAACTGGGGGAAAGGGTAGAAATGATTATATCAGATCAATAAAGGGATAAAACACAACACCGAGTACCCCGCACATTAATTCTACACTGTGACAATTCAAGCTTCACTTTAATGAGGAAATAAATTACTCACTTCTGTGGCCGTGCAGTCCAACGCGCTACTCTTGGCAGTAGACAAGACTCCCGATAATGTGGAGATTAAGGTTCGAATCTCAGTCGGGTGTACTGAGAGTGATTTTCTTTTTACGAACTGGTTTTACACTCTCCCTCCACGCAAATTCAGGTACATTTCCTCTGAATAAAACCTTCCTAATTCCTAAAACCATTAACTCAATTTTGAGCTCGACCGCAGAGGACGGGGAGATCGAGGTTCGGATCTCGGTCGGGTGAACTGGGGGTGGTTTTTCCTAAATGGTTTTTCCACTCTCCATCCACGCAAATGCGGGTTCACTTCCTCTAAGTTCAACCTTCCCAATTCCTAATCCATTAGCGTAATTATTACTAAAGCGTATAAACCGAACGGGTAGTAAGACGTGGTGATAAATAATAATAAAAAAAACATTTACTCAATTAGTACATAAGCATATAACCCGAACGGGTAGTAATATTGGGTGCTACAAAAAAAAAGGTTATTCCAGGAATCAAACTCGGCACCCTTGAGAGAGGAGAATCTTTTTTTTTCTTAATTCCAATGTCGTTTGCACTGATTTTCCTCCCGAGACGAATGTTAGGAGGTTTCCTGATAACTCGCGACGGGACAGAATCTGATAAGGGTAGGCAGGACTAACATCCCCCACCCCCCCCTTCTCATATTCTGTAGTCTGACCACGTGGCGGCGATATTTCCCGAGGAAGAGGGAGGGTTGGATAGGGGGTAACATCCGAGGGGTTTCCCTCTTCATCATGCGCCATTTGTCACAAAAAGAGAGAAATGTGTTCGGTAACATTGGCAAGCCTGTGCCAGCCACACAACAATATTGACATAGCCATTTTTTATATAGGTATGTATATATATATATATATTATTTTTTTTCTTGCGAAGCCATTTGTATGAATTTAAAACATGAAATTACATATCTAACAAGTGACAACTTTTGATAACGTGTTGCAATAGGGCCTTTTGAATTATTCATGGCGTTCCTCCACCCAATAATTTTGGATTTTTTTAAAAATGTATATTAAAAAAAAGCTGATTTTTGATCGTTTGTTATTGTGCAGTTGGTAATTTTATCTATTTCTTTTTGTAATTAAATATTTAGTGGTAATTTTATTGCTTCTTAGTGTCCACTCTGGTTTTACGCATATTGTGTACGAATTACGCTAATTTTGTTAGGGATTAGAAAGGTTGAATTCATATAAAGTATACTCACGTTTGCGTGGAAGATGAGTGGAAAACTATCTACTAAAAAAACCTCTCTCAGTATACACTCACCCCCGTTTTGAACCCCGATCTCACCGTCATAGACAGTCCAGTCTCTTTAAAGCGTGTCGCCTTAAACCACAATATCACCGGTGGAAGTACGTAACAAAGTTTATAATTACTTTTAAAACGAGACGAAAGTCGTACGTTTTGAGGGTATCACTGCTCTTTGTGAGTCAAACCTACTTATCACACCGGTGGTCACGCAATAAAGGCGTCTGTATCGTCTTGTTTTGTTATGTGATGGAGAGGTCACAGCTCAATAACCGACCTGGTGTATTAACGTGGATTTTACTAAATGGTTTTCTCTCTATCTCCTCCTACAAATGCGGATGCGTTCATTTAAATGCTACCTTCTCCATCCTTAACTTGGATGGCAGGATGTGTATCTCGCGGAAAATTTGATTTATTAACAATTCAAAAGGAGGAGGATTATTTATTTATAAAATGCATAACCATTCGTTCCGTAATAGAATAGTGAACTATGTGAGATAAAATTTGATCGGTGCTGGGATGGAGCGAAATTACATAAATATCTTTACCTTCTCATACTTTTGTTTTATTTTCTAAATTATTTAGTATTTCATCGTTACCAACTTTTTAAAATAAAAAACTGTATTTCTGTTGCAATTAAATAGAGTTTTAGGAGTTACAAAAGTTATACCGCTGCTAGTATATACCGTAATATCTATGAGTAAGTAAAAGTGTACTAGAAATGTTTAGAGATGCATTTAATAAATTGAGAATCTGACATTCTAGTTCAGTCGGTAACACGCCTGTCTACTTAGTAAAGCGTCCCGAGCTCGATTCTCGGAATGGCTGGTTTTTTATTATTGTCAAAAATTGTGTTTCTCATTTCATAGTGAACGAATTAATAACCGGGGAGCTGGATGGTGTGTCTATTATATGTATCTAAGTTAGTTTATAAGTCGTGATTATTGAATCATTTGGTTCAGAAAATGCACATGAAATACTTAAAATAAATGAAAATTAACAAATTGAAGGTTTTTTCTAATTTTTCAGCTAAACCAACCCTGAAATTTACAACGATACGTTAATATTAATTTTTTTAATGAGATAGGTAAATAATCTTAAATCATTCATTTAGACTAGATCAGGAAATTATTTTGACCCAACAAAAGGGATTGAGTCAACATACATAAAACATAACTACAGAGGCAACGACAAAAAGTTTTTTTTCGGAATCAGAGGAGCGTCAAATTTGAGATATTATTTTAAAATTCACACTCAAAATACTTAATTTATGACTTGTACGAGTATATTATAATAAATAAGGGAGGAGAAGTATTAATTTATTTATATATATATACTGTATATATATATATATACATTTTTATTTTAGACTTTATCATTTTAAAATTTAATTAATTTTATTTAAAAGGTAAGAAGGAAAGGAAAAATAATATATTTGGTTAACTCTCATTCATTCCCTTAAATTATGTATATATTTTTACTACGAACGTGATACACCTTATACAGTGGAACTTGACTAATTAGCACTTCCGTAATTCGAAATTGTCTTTAATTCGAATTTTTCGACCAGTCCCGTGAATTTTGTATTAAAACAATGTTAAAAATCTTGGCTGGTTCGAATTTTGTTTTGGTTAATTCGAACTTTTCGTTAGTTGTAATGTACAGTACTGTGCAATATTGTTTTTCTACTTCTAAATGTGGCGCCGTGTTGTTCTATTTTTGGAAACGGGGGGGAGGTGACGTTGGGATGTGGTCAGTACCCTTCCTCACGCCCCTCCCCCTCATCCCCCTTACGTCTTTGTTTACACTTACAGTTCTGTACTCCGTTAGTCAAGGTCGAACCTCTCGAACGGTTACGTACGCTGTTTTTAGTGATTCGGTCGTAGCGATATTCTTGTGACGTGTGAGCTTATTTTATTTTGTTGTTTAGTTGTTGTTTAATTTTGGTTTTGTTTATTACATACTGTACAGTAGTGTGTGTGTGTATCGTGATGTCACTGTCCAAGAGACAGTCCTATAAATCATTTACATGGCCGAAAAAGTAGCGGTGATATAGAAAGTGGAAAAGGGAATTCTTTTTAAGAAACTTGCTTAATTCGAGTTTTTTGATAGAATATTTTCTTGGTACCTTCAATTTCGAATTATCCAGGTTACACTGTATATCACAAAAGGAAAAAAAAAAAAATCTGATAAAAATAAATATTACGGTGCATCGAACAGACTTTCTCGCTCCTTAATCTAAATTATACATTTTTTAACTCATAATATATGTGAAACTAAATAATATACATTATTATAAAAATATAATTAGACAAAAAGAACATCTCATTTTACCAAATACCATACATGGAGTAATATAGATTGTTACAGAAACATATTATTTGATCTGTACATTTTAAACTCCCCATTTTCCAAAGCTCTATTTAAAAATATATTAACCTATAGCTTGTAAAATATGTATTTTACAAAATAGTCTTTCAAATAAGAACCTATTTATTGGTAAAAGTCTTACACATTTTTATGATAAGTTATTTCGTGTATCAGATTTGCGGAAATGATCAAAAATTGGAAATTTACCTTTATGTAAAGTACCCTCAATCTATTTTCATGGGAAAATAGATGTGTCATGTGTTTTTAATGTTAAAAGGTGTTCAGATATGAGTTTTAATCAAAATCATTAAGACCGAATCTGCGAAATTAAAATTTTCTCTTTTCGTGGTTATTTAAACAACCCTTAATTTAGGGTCAGATAGATCATTCCAAAAAGCCCTCTGGGGGAAAGCTATTAAAATTCTTGATACCAAGTTTATCCTGATCGGGAAAAAAAACGTTCGGTTCTAGTCCCAGTAACCGACGGAAAGACAGACACGACATTGAAAACTCGGGTTCCGGATCATGAAAAAATTGACATGCACCAAAATGTATAGTCCTATATTTGACCATCACAATACTTTCTTTATCCGAGGAGCTGCGAGGAAAAAAAAAGGTATGTGAAAACACATCTGAAATAGAAAGTAGTGCTTAGGATTTTAATTTTTAGCATAATGTTGAAACTTTTTTTTAACACAGACTTACAACAGGTTCGGGATTTCACACATGTGTAGGCCTAGTAATAAAGCTGATTTGTTAGAGATGAGGAAGATTTTATTTAAATATTTATTTAAAGAAAGTGTATCCGCATTTGTATGGAAAAATTTGTGGATAATATATTAGGTAAAATCCACCCATAGTGCACCTGACTCAGATCCGAACCCCAATCTCCCGTTAAGTGGCAGTATAATTTACTGTGAGAGTGACGCCTTAGACCATGTGGCCACCAAGATGAGTGTGATACTTTTAGGTTGGCATTCAATTTAATTTTGGTTAGTACCCGCTTTTTTTGGCCACATGGTCTAAGGAACTATTCTCACAGAGCAGACTAGACCACCGATGATGAAGAAATCAACGTTCGAATCTAGGTCGGATGTAATGATGCTGTATTTTACAGAATGATTTTATACTTTCTCTACGCAAATGTGGGTACATTTCATCCCAATATAACCTTCCCATCCCTAAAACCACAAACGTAGTTAGGTTATAAGTGTAGGTCCTATAAACCGAACGGGTAGTAAGACGTGGTGCTAAATAAAATTGTTTATTACCATGGGAAAAATAATGAAACAACAAACAGGGTTTTGAATATTTATAAATTACTTAATTGTGGCTATCATTTTTTATCACTCGGCTTGCTTTGAGGAATAAAATGTTGTTATTTGATTAAAAGCTCACACACCGACCGCCACAAACAATAGTGGAGGAGAAATATGAGAAGCTTTATAATGTAATAGAATAGCATGAGTGGATTCGATTTTTCTTCCCATCAAAAAAATATATCATTCTAATTTGCTCTTGTTGCAAGGGCAACTCGCTATTTTTGAGAGACTGGCATGTATAAATCACAAAAGATAATACTGTGAAGTTAATTTTTTTTGTAAAAAATAACAAAAAAAACAAACTTTGATATATACCTCTTTAAGCCGCCACTAAACAAACTTTAAATGTTATGCTTACTGGGTGAAAAATGGACCTTTAGTTAAACCTTTTATGTTTATAAATAATTTTATGAATTTTATAATACCCTCTCTGATAAACAACATAAATACTTTCCTACTATTATTTGTAGGAATGCCAGGTCTCCACCGTGGTTCGGATTCCACGTAAAACTGTAGGTCCTCCATTTCATCTCATAATCACCCTACCATTGCACATTAGCGTTAGTGCGTATAACCCGAACGGGTAGTAAGACGCGGTGCTAATAATAATAATAATTATTATTATTATTATTATTATTATTTGTACAAATTCATTAAATTAAACTGTTTAATATTTATATTGTTCACGCCATGCTATAAAGCTTTAAAAAAAATGTGTTAGTGGATACAGAATAGATTAATATAATATTATCAAAGTCAATCATGGTCAGTTATAATATGTAATTTAATTGACTAATTTATTGGTTTAATGATTTGTGTTTGGGAAAATATTAATTGGTTGTCCTAGTCACTAGCCGGGAGTTAAGTTACACTAGTGTATTAATGTAACTATTTCAGTTATCTATTTGAAAAGGCTTGGTTACATTTCATAAACATAATATGGATTCTATGTTATAATTGTAGTAAGTTTTTTTTAATTACGTCAAAGGTTTCACTTTTTACAGTTTCTATATTTCTGTAGCTTCGTATTTAGGAAAGCTAGAAAATGCACATTTTATTCTAAAGCTTATATTAGAGTTATTAACAATTGTTGATTTAATTTACTACATAGACAAACCTGTAGTGATGGCTGAGTGGTCAGTGGCATACAATTATTATTGCCCTTGCTCGTATTTGAAGATTAGTCCGGGGTTCAAATCCTACCCCGATAACACTGGAAAAGGGAAGGGGTGGTTCCCGCATATGGATTGATTATCACTGTTAATTTTCCATCCTCTCTCCAAGCTTATTATAAGCTAGATGCATTTCAAATTGGCAATTATATTCATCCTTATACCTGCAACAGTGGTCACTCAGTCTATACCATCAGGTATATAATAAACTAGATAGTCTTACATCTTGTCTCAGACGGTAGCATGTTTGCATACTCAGCTAAAGATCCCGGGTATATTTCTGGCATGGCTGAAAAATGTTCATGGATGAAATGTGAGTTCTCTTCTTTCATGATTGATAAATTAACGGCCGGTTGGCGGGAAGGGGGGGGTGGAATTGTTGGATTTTATGTCTTGATACCTCTGGTGTAAAACAAGCGCATGCGTGTAGGCCAACCAACCCAGTAAGTGTGCATAAGTGTATGGCAACAAACCCAGTCAGTGCATATTTGTGTAAACCAACCAACGCAGTCAGTGCATATTTGTGTAAACCAACCAACCCAGTCAGTGCATATTTGTGTAAACCAACCAACGCAGTCAGTGCATATTTGTGTAGGCCCACTGACCCAGTCAGTTCGAATGCGTGTAAACCCACTGATCCACCAATCATTACGCATGCGTGTAAGCCAACATACACCCAGGTTACAGCTTATTTGGTGCTGACTGACAGTTCACAGCTGACTTCTGACAGTCAAAATTTAGGTATATACCTAAATTTTGACTGTCAGAAGTGACAGCTGCTAAAGACATGTTTTTTGCAGATCATATGGTTCGGCGTAGGGATACATAATTTGGTCAGGTAGCTTTTCAAAGCCGTCAGAAGTCAGCTGTGAGCTGTCAGTCAGCACCACAGAAGATAAAACTGAGGTGTACTTGATATGTGATCTTGCGCCTACAAAGCAAGATAAAAATAGACATGTGTTTACTGTTAGAAAATTATTTGAAATAATTCTTTAAATAAAAGGCATGTGTAGTGTTGTCATTCTGTGTTAACTAAACAACGCATTATTTAGAAAACATCCAACGTGATAATATTCTTAAGGATTATAATTGGTTTTAATTTTGCTTTACAAAGTATTATGGCTCTACATACATTTTCTACCAGCATGTGAATTTCCGTGCCACTCTAGAATATTCTGCTCTCAATTTTCAGCGAACGTGTGGATCAAGCTTCAAAATGACCATAAGTAAAGGACACCCTCTAGAGCACATATCAAGGCCAATTAACCAGGATATTAGATAGACTGCTATGTTGAGACTAAAATCATACTGAACCTAACGGTTTAGCATTTACTAATATGACAACAAAGAGATTTAAATCAGTGAAACTGTTTTTTAGTATTGTATAAACAAGTTTTTAACATTAGTATTTTGTATTTTTAATATACTGTGCGTTATCTAATAATAGAAACATTTACTAAAAACTAGTGAAATTTGTGAGATTAGATAATGTACATTGTTACAGAAACATGACACCAAAGAGCATAAATGATTTAGTAAAAAAAAAAAAACAA
>CABFWB010000324.1:275594-293146 GCA_902151455.1 Timema bartmani | reverse complement strand
TGTATGTATGTATGTATGTATGTATGTATGTATGTATGTATGTATGTATGTATGTATGTTTGTATGTATGTATGTATGTATGTATGTATGTATGTATGTATGTATGTATGTATGTATGTATGTATGTACGTATGTATGTATGTATTTATGTATGTATGTATGTATATATGTATGTATGTATGTATGTAATGTCTTAAAACGAAGTCTTCAGTAACCCGTGATAAGATGCAATACCTGGCTTAGACTGTTTATTGGCGATGGTGTAGTATGGGTTTTTAAGGTGGTTGTTTAAGGGACACGAGAAAAAACTAGTGGTTCTTTTTTTCAGTTTTCATGTCAAAACATTGGTTTGAACAAAATTAATACCTACATACCTAATCACGCCATTCACTTGCGGGGTAGGCAATAAACTGTACATTAAAAAAAATAGTACTTAATCCGTCCTCACTAACTTTCTCCACACTCACCTATCCTTGCATATTCCCTCCGCTTCAACAACATCCATACATGGAGTCACACATGCTATTTTATTCTTAAAACTTTTAATGTTAAACGTTTTCACACATTCGTTCACAACATTTAACCATGTCTTACATAGTCCACCCCTTCATTGTGATACACAATAAAAGATAACTCCGGTAGAAACAAAAAGTTTAATCCTCTTCACATGGTGATCTCAACAGTTGTTGAATATATGTCATAATCTAAGCGGCATAGACCAAGACTAACAAACTTTTTAAATGAAGAGAAAAAGTTGTCATTGAATTCAAGGATACCCTAGACAGATATTCAAGAACTGTTAGTATAAACATGTTAAGAAAATTTAGCTTTGTGTTTCCACTGGAAAATTGTTAGAGTTCTTTAGACCATAAATATATACTGCTAAAATACTGAAGCTTGAGTTCACCACACCCCCACCTTAAACCCCGTATATATTAGGCGAGCCGAGCCTGTAATATAACATGTAATGTAACAGATTCGTCTAATTGGTACAGGCCCGTGAGCCTGCTACGAACCATTCGCGGCGATCCACCGGCTGTCAGTTTTTCCAACGAAGACAAAGGGATTCGTCAGTCTAGTTTGGACGTGTTTGTTGCGTGCTCGTAAACATGGAGAACTGCTCTGAGGAATCTGTGTTTCTGTTGATAGAATCTTGTCAAAAACCATAGTGTTTTATGGGACCCCAAGGAGGAAAGGATAAAAACTATTATAGAAAGGATCTGAAGGAAGATGCCTGGATAGATATCATCACATTAGCAGGACAAGCAGAAGATGTTTGCAAACGAATAATAATTTGTTTTTTGGTCCCATTTTACTCAGAAAGTTCTCAAAGTCTGTGGAAGACATCCTGGTATAGTTTTTGTACTGTCCACTAATGTTCTGGAACTTGAAATATCGCAGTAGTTCCGAACCAGCCCGTATTTTATACAATTATACGCCAACATCACTGAGGCTTTCGTTTATTTTAATAGTTTGGCCATATTAGCATAGCACCACTGCACAAAATAAAGGCTAAGGTTTATTCATCATCTGACATTTAGTAGAGTTTAGATAGATAAATAAATAATTGAAATATAGAGCACCCACGTAAATACTGAATTGAACTGAGATCGTGATTACCTCGCTTGCTCGTGGCTTGTTCGTTTCACCAGTGGTTCAGAGGATGCTTGCGGCGTGCTCGTTCCACGTCCAAACTGACGAGCATTACATTACATGTTACATTACAGGCTTGGTTCGCCTAATGTATGCGGGGCTTTAAACTTAAAATACTATCTTGTGATTAAAAATCGACTCAACAAACCTTCAGTTAATATTAATTTAAAAAAGTATTTTTTGGGTCAATACTTGTGAAATTTATTATATGTTTTCCAACTTATCACGTGGTCGCCCTCCCCTCCCCCCGTAGGAGGACAATCCCGGAACGACAGGGGGGGTCTGGCACCATCTTTGGGAACCATTGTGATGTAATATCCGTGGCTTGTTAAGGGTACCTGTAGAATTTCACAGAGTAAATATTTTATACAGGAGTGTTTGCGATTTTTTTTCTTTTTACATTCGTTAAAATTTTTCGCTTTGTGTTCAGAATTTATTGTGCTTTAAGAAAAAAAACGGAAATAATTATAAGTTTCACACTTCCGAGATAGAATCATAAGATGTAAAATATCAGAGAATTCCCGAGGAAAATGGTTGATGGATTTGAAGACAGGAAGATGACGTGGAATGAGACAGGGATGAAGAGGGAGGAGATGCGGGGTAAGAAGTCTTGGGCGTGTTTGGAATGGATTTGTGCTGGCGGTACCAAACCCGTCCGTTTGAAAATAAGCTTAGCGAGAAGTAGAAGAGGAAAGAAAAGAGAATGTTATAGCGACAACCAGGATTTTCTCATGTTGATATAGGAGATGAAAACAAAACGACAAATGCTACAAACTCAAGAACACAAGTAGATGGGTACAGTCCCTTTGAAAACGTAATAAGATAGAGGATAGTCCCGTGCAACAGTTTGTTTTTATGGGTGGTATTCCATTTAAACTCTGAATACTAAATACAGAGATTAATTTCTGAACTTCACGGCGCTAATGACCTTATCCAATCGACGAGCCGTAAAACCTCAATGATAATCATTATTATTATTATTTCTAAACTTGTTATTTTTCAACCCATCACCATGCACATTGTAATCACGCTAATGACTCACTTAGGTGGTTTAATGGTCTAAGGTGTTAGTCTCACAATAGATTGGTTCGCCATTAATGGTGAAGTTGGGGTTTTAATAATGTTATGGTGGTCTGATAATTCTCCTCCCCCTCCTACGCTCTCCCTCTACGCAAATAAGAGTACACGTCCTCTGAACTAAAACTTCCTCATCTCTTAACACAGTACCGTAAATAATACGTTAGTGTGTAACTCAAACGGATAGTAAGACGGGTGACCTGGCGGTCTAGGGGTAAGGTGTCGGACTTCTGTGCTGGGGGTCCTGGGTTCAATCCTTGGTCCTGGCACAGATTTATCTGATTGCCAAACCCTTCCTTGACCTCTGACAAGACGTGTATTAATCACAACTTGTGAATGTGAGGAATGCCAGGCCTCCACCGTGGTTCGGATCCCACGTTAAGCTGTAGGTCCTCCATTTCATCTCACAATCACCCTACCATTACACATTAGCGTAAGTGCGTATAACCCGAACGGGTAGTAAGATGTGGTGCTAATAGTAATAGATAGTAAGACGAAGTGACATAAAATAAATGGTACTTCGCACAGTATGGAATTTCTCCCGCTTTCATCTTAAAATAGACATTTACTAAAAACTCGTAAGATTTGTGAAGCGAAATAATATGTGTATACATTGTTGTAGGAACACTACACCAAAGATTATAAATGAAATAATATACACTGTTACTTACTTTCTCTATGGAACTAGGAACTAGGAACACTGTTACAGAAAAATTGAGAAAAGAGAAACATATTGGTCCACCATAAGGTATAAAAATAAAATTAAAATTTAATTTCAAATACATGAATTAAAAAGGATATATTTCTCTTGGATTATTGGTTTTATGAAAATATATTTCAAATAAAATATTTTTATCTTTAACAGAATGACAACTTTACAATGCTAAGTTATTTCGTATTTCAAATAGTTGTGGAGAAACGATCAAAATTTAAACAAATTCCCAATGTAAGGTACCCTCAAAGTCATTTTCATGAGCAAATGAGAGTTGCCATCTTGTTTATAATGATAAACCATGTATGGATATAAAATTTAACCAAAATAGTTTGAACAAATTTCTATACACTCGTTTTTTTTCTCTTTTTGCCCTTCAGTAAACTATTCTTAAATTCAGGTTCGGATATCCAATTCCAAAAACTCCTCGAGGGGACATTATGAAAACCCTATATACCAAGTTTTAGCCCAATAGATAAAATAGTTTTGGCTCTAGCCCGTGGTACAGTCAGACGGACAGACATATAGCATTGTGAAAATAGCTTTTTTTTGTTTCAGGAGGTCATGAAACGTCGTTATTAATTATCAAAATCTCAATTTTTTTTACAATCACAATTCTTTCTCTCCAATGAGTCGAGTAAAAGTAAAAAGTTCCTTCCTATGAAAAATCATACTGTATCAACAAATTATTCCGAGCGTGTGAGTATGGGGTCGATTTTTTAAGGAGGGAAAAACAACACTATTCGCCTGGGTGGAGAGAGGAATAAAACCAACCTTATGAGAAATCCAATCTCTTCACCCATTCGGTGGTTTAATCAATTCGTTCAAAGAATGCATAATAATTTTACATATTTTTATCACCACGCTTACTAGCCGTTCATTCTATATGCTTATGTACTAACTACGCTAATCATTTTTGGGATTAGGAAGGTTTTATTTATTGGAAGTGTAATCGCAATTGCATGAAGGTATAGTGGAAAATCATTTTGGAAAAATAGCCCTCAGTACACCCGACCGAGATTTGAACCTTGATATCCACATCGTAGGCAGTCTAGTCTACTACGAGAGAAGCGCCTTAGACCATGCGGCCACCGAAGCGGGTGCCATAAATTTTGACCTCATCAAATATTTTTGTATTTTCTAAAAGGTTCTTCAAACTTTTATTCGTAATAAAATCAAGACAGGCTCTACCGGTAATATTAGAACCTGCTGCAATTCAGATAAGCCTAATGTTCTAGTTAAAAACTACCATTCCTCAGGAATTCTATATATTTTAATAATATCATACAGTAATTAAATGTCAAACTCATATGGGTTTCTAAATATAAACCAGTTCTCCCTCAGTTGACGTATTCTAATTTTTTACACAAAAATAATTAAATAATTTTAAATGTAAAAACAAAAAAAAAATCTACCGTTTTTAAACAGTCCTAACCCGTCTGAATGACAAGTTGTTAATTAAATTTCATGATCAGAAACTTTTATTTCTTGTTTATAGAAAAAAGTGGTTTAAAAAATAATAATTACTCGATTGACATTTAAAATTGAGTTGTCTTACGTATTAATTTTCCAGTCGTATTGCAGGTCCTGAAAGTTGATGCCCTAAAAAAAAAACACAAAAAAAATCCAGTTAAAAAGGGGGTATTGGTGCTCTCAAAAAAATTGCCCTGAAAACAAAAAAGATGCACTTAAAAAACTTTATTTTTATATCCTCAAAAATACAAAATATGATCTTTAAGAATCAAATAATTCATTTAAAATCAAATTGTTATTCTTGTCCTTTTATGGTAATGACTGGCGAAGAAAATAAATGGTACGGCGCACCGCACAGACTTTCTCTCTCTTTCTATAAACTCGTAAGATTTCTGAACGGAATAATGTACATTGTATCATCACCACTCCACATAAGAACACGCATAAAATAATATACAATGATATATAATCAATGAGAAAAGAGGCGCATCTTTGTCCACCTAAGAGCATTTCAAACAGTTTAATGTCTTCCACAAGGGTCAACACTTCGTATTAAAATTTCGATTTCTGGTTAAAATTTTAACATTTTATAAGGTGTTGCAGATCTTCAAGTCATCGCATTGATATTTAATTATTCATTTATACATTTTGACCAATAAAAAATGTAAATATTGACTATTGAGTCTAAAATGGAGATAGATCATTGCTATGCAAACATTTCTCCTAAGAGATTTAAGGAAAAATAACATACTTTTTTAGATACTTATATTTAATTACTCTATGGCATTGGAGAATTATTGCGTTAAGACTTAAGTAGTATATGTTTACAACTAAAGCTCACAAAATTGTATTAATATATTTGCAAATATCTCAGAAACTGTTGCTTTTATAAAAATATATGTCAAATAAAAGTTTTTTATTTCTAATAGTCCTACAATTTTGCAATGATAAGTTGTTTAGTTTCTCAAATAGTTGTGGAGATACGGAAATTAACGCTTCTGTAAAGTACCCTAAAAATCATTTTCATAGGAAAATGAAAATAGCCAGTTTATTTATAATCTTAATCAACGCCTAGATACGAATTTTAATCAAAATCGTTTGAGCAGATTTTGAGAAAACCAAATTTTTCTCTTTTCGCCCTTCAGTAAACTACCCTTAATTTTAAGTTTTTATAGACACACAGACAGACGGCATTGCAAAGACTATTTTTTAGGGTTCGGGGGGTCATGAGACGTCGACATCCATCAACATTTCAGGTTAGTTTTTTTTTACGGTCGCAATACTTAAACTTTAATGTCCAAAAAGTTAAAAAAATTCATATAATTGCGTATAGATTGAAAGTTATTGATTTTATAAAAATATGTTTCGGATAAAATATCTGTATTATAAATATATATACATATTTGTAATGCTAAGTAATTTCATATCTCAAATAGTTTCGGAGCTATTATAAAAAATGTTAATTGACGCATCAGACCGGAGCCCTTAAAGCCATTTTGCCGAAATATTGAGGGTAGCCATTTTGTTTGGAATATTTATTAATGTTTATAAATGAAATTTAATCAAAATCGTTAGAGCCGATTTTGAGAAAATCGACTTTTTCTCTTTTTGCCCTTCAGTAAACTACCCTTAATTTTAGGGGTAGATATCCAATTCCAAAAACCCCTCGGGGCAACCCTATGAAAACCCTAGATATCAAGTTTCAGCTCAATCGGTAAAATAGTTTAGGCTCTAGTTGGAGGTACAGACAGACAGACAGACAGACAGACAGACGGAAATTCAAAAACCACTTTTTCGGATTCAGGGAGTCATGAAACGTCAAAATTCATCAAAATCTCGATTTCGATTTTTTTGACGATCACCATACTTTCTCTACCTGTAAGATAGAGAGAAAGTAAAAATAGTCAGAACATTTGTGTGCATGAGAGAGAGAGAGAAAGAATTACATCTTTTATTTACCTTACTCTGCTTTGGAATGCACAACGAAGGACATCTTCATATTCTCAGGTGTGAATGATCACCAATTATAGGCCAATTTTTTCTACCTGGAGAAACTGCGCTCTGCATCTACGGATGTTATTGGAGATTACATGAATTATGGGAACTTCTCTGGCAATAAGTCCTCTTCAATGTATTCTAATGAGTCACTTTTACCGGTGATTACGTTGGCAATTTTATATACTCCTACTGTTTTGAATCTCGAGTTTTTTATCAACACATTCTGAAGTTTTACAAACACTGTTTCTCCAATTTTGCCTGAAAATTTCTTAAGGTTATCCGGTAGTGTTGTGATAGGAGCAGTAGCGTCAGACAATGTTACAGCTTTTAACTTTCTCTCGACACCTTGGAGAGAAAGTATTGCTATCTTCAAAAGAATCTTACTCGAGATTTTGATAAATGTCAACGTTTCATGACACACTGAAACAAAAAAAAAAGTGGTTTTCGCAATGCCGTCTGTCTCTCTGTATGTCTTACCTTGGGCTGGAGTCCTTAGGCTGGAGAGGGTATTTCACTAATCGGGATAGAACTTGGTATCTCGGGTTTTCATAAGGTCCTCCCGAGGGTTTTTTTGGAATTAGAGATCTATCCTTAAAATAATTAATGGTGATTTACCGAAGGGCAAAAAGAGAAACAAGAAATTCTCTCAAAATTCGCTCTAACAATTTTGATTAAGTTTTATATCTAGACGCTGTCTTGTTAGAGGCTAGTCTTGTTAGAGTATGGTCTTGATGTAGTCTTGATGTAGTCTTGTCAAAGTCTATTTGAGAGAATTTTGAAAATTACCAGGGAAAAGGCTCAGGCTACTTTTCAGGGTTACCCATGTGGGTAAAATTATTTTAAGGGTTCCGGCCTACCACTAATGTAGGGACTGAAGGACATTAGAGGTCAGAGAAAGGGCTCATGCAGCTGTAGGAGGTGAAAAAGATTCGATCCTAGTGTTCATATCTAGTTCTTGTACAATTAGTAATTTAATTTAATTTTAGCACCACGTCTTACTTACCCGTTCGGGTTATACGCTTAAGTACTAATTACACTAATGGATTAGGAATTGGGAAGATTGAATTTAGAGGAAGTGAATCCGCATTTGCGTGGAGGGAGAGTGGAAAACCATTTAGTAAAAATCACCCCCAGTTCACCCGACCGAGATTAGAACCTCGATCTCCCAGTCCTCGGCGGTATAGCTCAACACGACTGGCGCGTTAGCCAACTACGCCAGCGAGGCGGGTATAATTAGTAATTAATATCCTTTTATAGTTCATTCTCGTTTTAAAATAAAGGTCCAAGGAACGTATCCCCTTTACTTCTACCATCTTTTTCTAACGTACTCCCCATTAATCCCTTCCTGGAGTTGGGGTGGGCACCCGTAATAAAGTAGAAACGGGCAGTGACACCACTATCATTACTAAAATAATTTATGTAGTAAAATTTAATGGAAATTGAAATAATTTTTACAAATTTTGGTTTACAAGTAGACTAAACTTTGCGAGACAATCTGCATTTATTTTATATATATTTTTTTTTTACCACACACTTTAAATATTAACGATTCCTATTTGACTACCTCTAAAACAAAGTACACCCAGTTTCCTAACCGTACGTTTAATGTACCATTCAAACTCTCAACATTAGTTTATATATTTTTTCTCTCATTAAGTCTTACTACCCGTCTGGACTATACACAATTTTATTAATTAAGCTAACGTGTTAGGGATGAGGAAGGTTGAAATTTATAGGAATCGTGCTTTGTGTGGAGGGAGAGGGGAAAAACACCCTTAGTAGAGCCGGGATTGGAACCTGTATCTCCCCGTCATTGACAGTCTTAGTCTCATGTGAGTGTGACGCTTTAGAGCTTAAACCATGCAGTAACCGAAGCGAGTCTTATTTTATGGACCATTTATTTTAATGTAATACTATTAATACCTAAATATTTCAAAATGTATTACATTGTTTTCGTTTTTCGACTTTCATCAAATCCAGTTTCACCTAAAAAAAAAATGAGCCCAAAGCATCGTTTCCCACAATAGTCACCTTTTTCACCATCTCTTGCAAATGTTAGTCTTCTGTTTACTACCCTCGATGTCAGGAGGGGTAGTTTCTCGAAGTCGTTTGTGAAGCTTCTGCCATCCTCAGTCTTGAAAAAAAATATGTACAGTCCAACTGACATAGGAAGTACCTTATCTGACAGCTAGAAAAATATACTAGATCTACTTTCACTTAGTGTTAAACCTACGTCAATGCATGTGATCTTGATAAAAACAGCAATAATACTATAGTAAAATATTATCAATGTTGACTGCAGATAAAAGTTTGTATTTTCTAAAAGGCTCTTTATATTAAAATTAGACTGTACGAGCCCTACCACTGTTCCTTGTTGCATGATGCATAATGTCTGGAGGAAGGGGCTACTCCCCCTACACCCCCCCCCCCTAGTTCGGCGAGATCACAGCGTGCGAGATACTGCTTCGTGGGGGTGTTTCAAAGCGCTTAGAAAGTGGCTACTTTAGGCACGAGGAATCATTTATATTTCGTTCGGGTTTGTAGCTCCCCTTTTTTTCCCCACCATTTCAAATCGTCTACTTGATCGGAAACGGGATTATGACGAAACAAATACTACCACAGTGGCTGTATTTTTTTTGGGTGGTGGGATAGGGGGAGGGGGGGTTAAAACAAATCTCCCCAAAGAAGTCTTAAAATTCTTCGAAAAAAAATTTCAAAATATATATTTTGGGATTCATTTAGTTCCCATTATTTTGCATTAGCACTGGTTATCATGAGGTATAATACGTCAGGTTCACAATAGTGTATAAGAACCAACTATGGCATGACTAAGTATGTAGGCCTAAAGCCTAATTTTTTATGTAACATATGGGCTAACATGTTGTGAGACAACACACGAGGAAAAGTAAGCGTTGTTTACTGTCGCCAGCTTGTTGGGCCAACATCCTGGGTCCTTCACTAGTTTTTAATCAGTATACACATTTCTAGCCATGGATAGCGACGTATTACTTGCCGTTTATTCATTTAGTGTGTTGACAGGAAGTGTACTCTTGCATGGAAAAGAAAATTGTAATAAATAGTGGGGGGCTCAAAGTTTTTTGGCTAAATGTTAAATTGAAGGTGCGTACATGGGAATATTGAATTAACTATATTTTCAAAGTTGATGTGATAGCTTTGGGCGCATGTAGATTTCCAAAGATTAGAATACTTTTGATATAAATCAATTAGTTTGACTATATTACATGATCACAAAACTATGCAAACCCCGATGTTAAAGTTAAACTAATCTCAAAACAAAACACGTGCGTTTCCAAGGCTAGAGACTGAATCAACTCGATAGCGCATGCGCAGAACCTCCCAACTCAACCAACATGTTGGGTTGGTCGTTTATTATCTCCAACAAATAATCCAACAAAACTTGTTGGCTCTGACCGGCTCTCCCAATACCAACATGTTGGCCAACATCCCCAACAAGCTGGGAATGCGTTTATATTATAACACAACTTGTTGGGGTTGTGTTGGCCAACATGTTGTGTTATAATATAAACGAGGCTTAGTACTAATAATAATAATAATAATAATAATAATAATAATAATAATAATAATAATAATAATAATAATAATATCGTCTTTATTTGGGCGAAGTTAAGGCCAGCGCCTTTTCTTACACTTAACCACTTACAACGTTCATTTATGCTATTTATATGATAATTGAAAACAAATTATAATATTTGCACATACAGAATAATAATAATAATAATAATAATAATAATAATAATAATAATAATAATAATAATAATATTGGCCCTATAGCGAATCACAAAAAATTACACTAGTGGACATATTAAAATAAAATATATTTGGAAAGTACCAATAGCTAAATAAACAACCAATAGAGATAGAGAAAAGAAAAAAACCAAACAAATTAGTATACACAATCAGGCCTCCACCGTGGTTCGGATCCCACGTTAAACTGTAGGTCCTCCATTTCATCTCACAATCATCTACCATTACACATTTAGTATAAGTGCGTATAGCCCGAACGGGTAGTAAGACGCGATGCTACTACTACTATTACTACTACTACTAC
The DNA here is from genome assembly GCA_902151455.1 of Timema bartmani. Classification (NCBI taxonomy): domain Eukaryota; kingdom Metazoa; phylum Arthropoda; class Insecta; order Phasmatodea; family Timematidae; genus Timema; species Timema bartmani. The sequence continues at coordinate 282,143 of CABFWB010000324.1, read as the reverse complement.
TACTACTAATAATAATAATAATAATAATAATAATAATACATTTAATACTTAAATGCTATTTATATGATAGTTGGAAACTAATTATACTATTGCTACATACAAAATAATAATAATAAAAATATTGGTCATATAGCGCATCACAAAAAAAGTACATTAATGAACATATTAAAATAAAATAAATTTGGAAAGTACCAATAGCTAAATAAACAACCAATAGAGATAGAGAAAAGAAAAAAACCAAACAAATTAGTATACACAACCATACCACACACTTTAACATGTCATTCATACCACGCATAACGTATCCATGGAGATAGAAAGTAATTTAAAAATAAAACAATACTGATACTAAATATTTAGTGTATATCTATTGAATACATTTGTATACATCATAATAAGATTTATAAAAACAACACTTTTACCTAACGCACACATTCTTACTGTATCCCTCCTTCTTTCTTCACATCGACGATCTAGACTCTATTACCCTAACAATGCCTGGTGATGAGTACAGGGTATGCAGCTCATCATTATGTAGCCTCCTGCACTCCCCACTATCTTCATCCATTCTTAGACCAAATATCTTTCTAAGCACTTTGTTTTTGAAGACCCTAAATTTGTTTTCGTCATCTAAGGTAAGAGGCCATATTTAGCACCCATAGAGAAAAACTGGTAACATTATGGCTTTGTATATTCTGAATTTTACATTTCTCAACAGCAGCCGAGACGCCATCAACTTACTGACCGAGTAGTAACAAGCATTTCCCGACTGTATTCTTTTCCTAATTTCTAATCTAATATTGATATCGTAAGTTAAAATTGTTCTTAAATGTTTGAATTCATTAACCCTATCAAATGATATGTAGTTTGTTGTAATATCTAAATTATCGTCCTCAATTTATGTTATCCGTGTTATACTTATACTAAAGCATAGTAAAATATTTGATTAACTTATAAGGAACTGTTTTTTTCAAATTTGAATAGAACGCATTCATAATAATTAAACATTTCAGAAATATTTCTATAAATATGAAATAATTGAAGAGAATTACTTTCTTTCATTAATAATGTTTTTAGTAATTTATTTACATAAAATAAACATAGTTTTTTTTACTAAAAATTGACATTATCTCGTCGGATTAACCGGGGTACTAGATTTACAATTTTAACTAGAAAAATAAATGTTAAAAATGCTCTTTCCTGGCTTCGTTCCTTGACCACAACAACCTGAGGATAGAAAAAAACTAGTTTGTTTTATTTTAAAATGATAATTTAATTATTTTTAAAAATGATAAAATGGATTCCTTTGTATCAATTTCACTGCTGTCCTAATTAAGACTACTAAAACCCTCACTACAATCCGCCATCTTGTTAGATTTCTGCTGCTTGCCCAAGTTATACTTTATCCATGGGATGAGACGGACTCTTAAGGTGGGGATGTGGGGAACCTGATAAAAGGTCAGTGTTTTTGAAATTTTTCGAAATAAATAAATAAGATATTGTTCAACAAATATCTGTCATGAGCATAGCAGCATTAGATGACAAACTTTTTAAATGAAGAGAAAAAGTTGTCATTAAATTCCAGGACACCCTTGACAGATATTCAAGAACTATTTTGATACGACAATGTGAAGAAAATTAAACTGAATGCTTCTACTGGGTAGTTATTTTTATTTATTTTTACCAAAAAGTTTTGATTTAAAAATTGCAAAAACCACTATCCCTAGTTCGCGTTCACTACATCCCCACCTTAATTTGGTTGTTTTTTTATAAATTTTAATTTGGTGCTATCTTTTCCAAATACTTTTGGGATTAGCGTAGAATAGCAACAGTATTGAATTTGATGGATGAATACAGACATCTTTATATTGTGGTTTTTTTTACCACTCAGAATTCACGAGAAGTCACCAAAACACACGGGAATAAAAGAAGAATGGAAGGTTTCTCCATCACTTAAAAAACAGGTATAGTATTTTTTTTTTATTCCCTTCCTTTATTTTTCAAGATGTAATATCGGTAAGAAACATGACGGGGAAACGGCTTGGAACTGTTTTGAAAGATGACTGAAATATTTGTTTTTCTCTTCTTCAGGAATGTTTTCGTAAGACAGAAGAATTTTGTGCACTGGTAGCGAGCAAACCTTTGCATTCATGAGAGGGGCGTGTTCCCAAGTGCCTTGAAGGTGTGTCCAAATGTTTAAACAGGGCAACAATCTCCCCACCCCCTTCCTACAGTAGTGTACATTCATGTTGATGAGTTGTTTCCTAACCTCACCCGTGCTTTTGAAAATCAAGCCTTCCTTATTGGTTTTTTTTTTTTTAATTTTCTTCTTGTAAAATACAATATTCATGTGAGTATTCATTTGTTAACAATCAACAGGACTCGGACTTTAATGACCTAAAAATAATTTTAAAAACTTACCTTTAAAATAATCTACAAATTATTAAAAATAACTTTAAATCTACAAAATAATTCCTAAAAAATATTGAGAAAAACTCGCAATAAATGCACAAGATTAAATAAAACACACTTTACTGGAAGCTAGAACAATGAACACACAATAAAAAGCCCTTAACAACTTAACTATTGCATCCTGATAAATAGGATATTAGTAGTGCTTTGCAAATATGTGCTTCATAAGTAATAGCTACCCCTTCCCAACGCAACCCTCACAAGGCTAGTTGCAATCTCACCAGGATTGTGTATTTTTCAACCAGACAAGCAAAGAGGAGACAAAGTTCATGGCCTACATTATCTTCTCATTCAGACAACTGTGATACAAAGTTCATGGCCTACATTATCTTATCATTCAAACAACTGTGATACAAAGTTCATGGCCTACATTATCTTCTCATTCAGACAACTGTGATACAAAGTTCATGGCCTACACTATGTTGTAATTCCAACAAATGTGTTTTGGAATATATGTTTAAGAATTTATGCTTTTATAAAATATTAATAATATTAAAAAATATTTATTCAAGATAAATGCTTAAAAATGACATGAAAATGCCTTAAAATAATTAAAAAGTGTTTCATACCACTAAAATATTATCTATAAACCTAAAATAACAAAGAATTATAAAAAAATTACATATAAAAAAAGTTTCCTCAACCAAGGGAAATTAACAGAATGTATATGCACTTGAGAATTTTTTATGATGCTCCAAATAAAAAGATGAAATGTCATAAAAAATAACTGGGCACTGGGTATCAATATCTGAATTAATTTAGTTAAATTGTAACTAATTATAGTCCTTAAAATCATAGTTAGCCTTCAAATTCATCATACCATAGGGTGAAAAATCATCTTAAGACGACTATCCTGCTCATCCAAATCACAGGGCTTTTAGTAAAGTCCAGCGACAGTTCAGAGTTTTTGTCAATTTGGGTCAGATCTAAAGTTCAAGACATTTTTTAGAGGCCTCAACCTATTTCTTTTGACATCGGCTACCCTGTCATAATTATCTCAAAGATTTAATTACTTATCTATTAGAAAATAAAACATTTCGGTAATCATCTGTTTCTATTTCGTGTTGCAAAGCCTGTAAATCACTGGGACACTCGAACAAACTGTGATCTATATTTACAGCGGATGTGTGAATCAAGCTTAAGTCCACCTGACCCGAGCAGCCATATATTTACTAATTTGATAGCGGAATTAACACGAATACAAACATATTATATAAATTACCCGCACTAAAAGAGCATGCGGATTAAACGTCAGGCTCTTGTAGTCTGGTTTGCCAGTGACGTGGTTGTCAGGGTTCAAATACAGACGGGGTGTACTGTACCATTGTTTAAAAATTGAGATATTTACTCAAAACTTATAATAAATTTGAAACGAAATAATATACACTAGCAAACCGAAGCACAAATTGCTTTATACTTAGGTAAAACATTTTTTTGACTCCCGGTTTTAGCTTTTATAATTTTATTTTTAAAGAATTAAAGTCCTCATTTGTATTTTGGGCCAATAAAAAAATATATATTGGGTCCACAAGGGTCAACACTTCGTATTAAAATTTCGAGTTCCATTTAAAAATTTAAAAATTTAATCAGGGTTTTCACATTTTCAAGTCATCGCATTACTATTAAATTCCTCATTTATAAATCTAGATCAATAAAAAAAGGTAAATATTTACTATTGAGTCTAAAATGATAGCGCTAGATCATTGCTGCACAAACATTTCCCCTAAGGGCCGATCTTATGACTACCGGATACATATTGCTATCGGGAGGTTAAAATTAGCGACCAGATAAAGGTTATACTTTAATATTTTACGCATATTATGAACTGAATTTATCTGCCGGATAGCTATCTTAAGGATAAATATATTTTTATGCAGCAAACGCAGGGTTGGTACTGTTTTTACTGGTGCGCGCATGCGTATAAGCCCTACTGCTACCGCTACAACCTAGAGAGTGGCGAGAAAGCTCAACATTTGTTAAATAATGGCGGCTAAACAAGTGTGAGGAAACAGATGGCGTCACGTGGGTGCAGAAACTAAGATGTCTTGAAAGTACTAATCTCGGTGTCTGCCAAAATGTGGTCAATAGTTGGATACAACGTTTACAAAGTTTCATTTATTGTACTCATATTTTGATAATTTGTTCTTATATAAATATAACTCTACAAATAGCTTGTCAGTTTATATAAAAGTGTGAATTAAATGTTCTAACTTTATATAGTTAAGAGCCTGGGCCTGTGCTTACTAAACACGTGGACCAAGATTTTAACCTAAAACAGATTCTGATAGGCGAAAGCTCATTAAAAACGACGCGTCACTATGGCAACAACCATTTTAACTTGCAGATAAAAGTTATCAGGTACTTAAACCTCCCGATAAAAATGTGATGGATAAATACATTTTATCTGGCAGATAAATGCTATCTGGCAGTCATAAGACACACTTTTAACTTATCGACCCGTTAGAAATATTTATCTGCCAGATTAATATTTATCTAGGAGTCATAAGACCAGCCCTAAGAGGTTAAAGAAAAAGAACATCAATTTTTTGAGGGATTTACTTATTTAATTAATCTATGGCATTAGAGAATTATTGCGTTAAAACTTAAGTAGTATCTCTGTACAACTAAATTTCACAAAATTGTATTAATATATTTGCCAATATCTCAGAAACCATTGGTCTTATCAAAATATATTTCAAATAAAAGTTTTTTATTTTTAATAGTTCAGTACTACAAGTTTACAATGATAAGTTATTTAATATCTCAAATAGTTAGGGAAAAGTAGAAATTTTAGCTTCTGTAAATTACCCTAAAATTCATTTTCATGAAAAAATGAAAATAATAATTCTGTTTATAATATTAATCAACGCCTAGATATGAATTTTAATCAAAATCGTTAGAGCCGATTTTTTCTATTTTTGCCCTTTAGTAAACTACTCTTAATTTTAGGGTTAGACATACACATAGGCACACGGCATTGCAAAATCCACTTTGTATGGTTCTGGGTTTCATGAAGCGTTGACATATATTTGCCTATAACTTGAAAAGATTGATTTTATAAAAATATAATTCAAATAAAAGATTTTTATTATAAATATACCTACATTATTTGCGATAGTAAGTAATTTCATATCTCAAAGAACTACAGAGATATGATAAAAACAAAATAGAACTTACACATCAATACGGAACCTTTAAATTCATTTTGATGAAAAATTGAGAGTAGCATTTGTTTGTAATATTGAATTGCTTAGAAATAAAATTCAAGCAAAATTGTTAGAGCCGATTTTGATAAAATCGATGTTTCTCTTTTCGCCCCTAAGGAAACTACCCTTAACTTTAGAGTTAAATATCCAATTCCAAAAACCCCTCGGGGAAACCCCATGAAAACCCTAGATACCAAGTTCTAGCCCGATCGGTGAAATAGTTTAGGCTTTACTCGAGGTACAGACAGACAGACAGACAAACGGCATTGCAAAATCCACTTTTTCGGATTCGGGGGGTTATAAAACGTCGGCATTCATCAAAATCTCGAGTTCGATTGTTTTGACGATCACCATACTTTCTCTGCTTGTAAGGTAGCGAGAAAGTAAAAGTATATATCGTAATTAGCATTCTAAATTTCACACTGGCTATCTCAATGGTAGGAGCATTGGTGCCCTGAGTCAAAGGTACCGGGTTTTATTCCCGTGTCCATGTGTTATTTTCCAATTTAAATAATATTAAATCACAAACTGTTTTCGTAAAGTATTACTAAATAACATGACGGAAACAAGAGCTACATCATTTGATATGTTTTCAAACAAAATTTCCGTAAAATGTTTCCAAGTGCGTACTAACCTTTACAATAGTCGACTGGGCCACTGGGATGGCCCTAAGAAAGTCCACTGGGTCAATGGGATGGCCCTAAGAGAGTCCACTGGACCACTGGGATGGCCCTAAGAGAGTCCACTGGGTCAATGGGATAGCCCTAAGAGAGTCCACTGGGCCACTGGGATAGCCCTAAGAGAGTCCACTGGGCCACTGGGATGGCCCTAAGAGAGTCCACTGGGCCACTGGGATGGCCCTAAGAGAGTC
>CABFWB010000324.1:258598-275139 GCA_902151455.1 Timema bartmani | reverse complement strand
CCTAATGCCGGGATCACGATCAACTTAACGTAACGTTCACTTAAAGTTAACTTAAAGTTAACTTAACGTAACGTTCACTTAAAGTTAACTTAACGTATGTGTGATCACGATTCACGTAACTTTACGTAACAACTCGAGCCAAACATCTTCATTCTTGAGTATGATCTGTGATTTGTACTAGTTTTACAGTGATGATCTGTGAATGTTTACAGTTTTCAATTGATATAATAAATATCTATTACAAAACTTTTTTGCTAAATTTAGTTTTCCTATTTTAGTTTGATTATTTTATTTCAATGTCTGATCACTAGAACTTACGCTAAAGAGTAAACATTGGTCATAATACCAACAAATGAGTTACTTAATAGCCCTGGTGCCGTCACTCGCATAGTGATTGGCTGGATAGATCACGTGATACCCTTCAAGTAACGTTCACTTAAAGTAAAAGACCTCCCAGGACATATCTTACGTTAAGTTAACTGCATCGTGATCGCCTCCATTTAAACACACGAGGAGGTCCTTTACGTTAAGTTACGTTAAGTTAACTTTAAGTTAACGTTAAGTTGATCGTGATCCCGGCATAATACTATTAGTGTAATTAGTACATAAAAAAACGAAGAAACAAAATGTGCTTAGGATGTAACTAAACTGAAGGTAAGACTTTAAGACTTGGAATATACCGAGTGCATTTTCCTGTTTGAGAAATTCGAAAATTTTCCGGAACTAATTAAAGTAAAAATATCCACACTACATGTACTGTACGATCAAGTGGTATTGAAGTGGTATTGGCGTGGCATTGCGTCAAGATGACCCATTCTATCTTTATTAATCACAACTTGTGAATGTGTGAGACTGACGCCTAAGACCATTCAACTACAGATACGGATCCTGCTATATTGACAAAAGATTTCATCGTACACGCACGAATTAGATGTTTATTGGGGGAACCAAATTATTTCAAGATAACATTTTTTAAAAATAGCCTCAGTGGTTTAGGAGGATATTTTATCAAACTGTACTACGTATAGCCTACCTCCAGGGGTACGTCAAGGATTTCAGGGGATATGCAACGTACCACCGAGTTTTATTAATCATAAAAACAGATATTGACAGGTTATTAAGTTTGATGGACAAATTAAGGCAGATTTAAAGATGATTTCGTTAACTTTTAGTAGACCACATCTGTGCTATAGTGATCAGAGTTCCTGGCCACAGATCCAAGGGTACCAAGTTCGATTCCCGGTGCTTTCAGATTCTTCTATGAAGCATTGGGTCTGTAACGGGGTCAAACTCATCCTCGTGACGACATATTAGGAGCTACTTAGATATACAAGTAGTGGCTCCGGTCTAGAGAACTGAAATTAAGCGGCTGGAGGGCTCGTTGGGTTGACCACAAGACACAAGACTATCCGCGAATGTTGATACTATCTTCATAAACAAACAGTGGCTGCTCGGTCTGTATTGTTCAACTGTAGGCCGACTTCTATAAGGCTTTGTTAACATTTATAAGGACAATTTATGTTTTACAAGATAGCTGGAAGGTGTACGTTGTTTTGCCTCCGGACATAGGCCAGGCAGCAGTGGAGGGTATTTAATACGGTGATTCCTTGGTCACTAGGCCAGTCAGCCTCAGCCAGTCAGCCTCGGTCAGTCAGCCTCGGCCAATCAGTGGTGACCCACCCGGGTGCACCACCCATACGAAAGAGCTTATTTAATTGTCTTATGTTACGAAAGAGCAATTTGTTTAACCCTCTCTCTCTCCACCATCACCACACCTCCCACCGCGACTCACGTTGCCGGAACTTCCTTCTGTTCCACCGCGACTAACGTTGCCGGAATTTCCTTCTGTTCCACCGCGACTCACGTTGCCGGAACTTCCTTCTGTTCCACCGCGACTCCCGTTGCTGGAACATCCTTCCGTTCCACCGCGATTAACGTTGCCGGAACATCCTTCTGTTCCATCACGACTCACGTTGCCGGGACTTCTTCATGTTCCACCGCGACTAACATTGCCGGAACATCCTTCTGTTCCACCGCGACTAACGTTGCCGGGACTTCTTCATGTTCCACCGCGACTAACATTGCCGGAACATCCTTCTGTTCCACCGCGACTAACATTGCCGGAACACTCTCGCCGACCTGTTTCCTACCTCTATCCACACGTGTCTGACCACGACGTCTTCGTCGTCGTGACATCAACCAGCTACCCCCGAAGCCGAAGGGATGGATAACAACGTTTGTTAGGCAATGGGCCCCGATATGGGTACGCAGCTCACGAAAGTTTGGGAAACACTGGACACTTTAGGAAATAAAAATAATCCATATTTTTTAAAACACTGAAGCTAGCTTGACCTATCCACGAAAATGTCAGACTGTGGCCACCCCTGACACGGTGTGTACCCAGCCTACCCCTCTCAGGAGGACTAGAGGAGGGACAGGGGGCCATGATGGTGTTTGTCTACAACATCGCGGACCCCAGTCCTTGACACCTTCTATGTTTTGTTGACACTGGGAGGATCGCTTTCCAGCTCCTCGGAAACATCCTTCGAGGTTTTGATTCCTCGCAACCTTTCCTCATTCCAGTAGCGATGGTTGTTAGTCCACTGCTAGATCTCCTTCCAGTAGCGATGGTTGTTAGTTCACTATTAGATCTCCTTCCAGTAGCGATGGTTGTTAGTCCACTGCTAGATCTCCTTCCAGTAGTGATGGTTGTTAGTCCACTGCTAGATCTCCTTCCAGTAGTGATGGTTGTTAGTCCACTACTAGATCTCCTTCCAGTAGTGATGGTTGTTAGTCCACTGCTAGATCTCCTTTCCAGTAGCGATGGTTGTTAGTCCACTGCTAGATCTCCTTCCAGTAGTGATGGTTGTTAGTCCACTGCTAGATCTCCTTACAGTAGTGATGGTTATTAGTCCACTGCTAGATCTCCTTACAGTAGTGATGGTTGTTAGTCCACTGCTAGATTTCCTTCCAGTAGCGATGGTTATTAGTCCACTGCTAGATCTCCTTTCAGTAGTGATGGTTGTTAGTCCACTGCTAGATTTCCTTCCAGTAGCGATGGTTATTAGTCCACTGCTAGATCTCCTTCCAGTAGCGATGGTTGTTAGTCCACTGCTAGATTTCCTTTACAGTAGTGATGGTTGTTAGTCCACTACTAGATTTCCTTCCAGTAGCGATGGTTGTTAGTCCACTGCTAGATTTCCTTCCAGTAGTGATGATTGTTAGTCCACTACTAGATTTCCTTCCAGTAGTGATGGTTGTTAGTCCACTGCTAGATTTCCTTCCAGTAGTGATGGTTATTAGTCCACTGCTAGATCTCATTCCAGTAGTGATGGTTGTTAGTCCACTGCTAGATCTCCTTCCAGTAGTGATGGTTATTAGTCCACTGCTAAATCTCCTTCCAGTAGTGATGGTTATTAGTTCCACTGCTAGATTTCCTTCCAGTAGTGATGGTTATTAGTCCACTGCTAGATCTCCTTCCAGTAGTGATGGTTATTAGTCCACTGCTAGATCTCCTTCCAGTAATGATGGTTGTTAGTCCACTGCTAGATTTCCTTCCAGTAGTGATGGTTATTAGTCCACTGCTAGATTTCCTTCCAGTAGTGATGGTTATTAGTCCACTGCTAGATCTCCTTCCAGTAGTGATGGTTATTAGTCCACTGCTAGATCTCCTTCCAGTAGTGATGGTTGTTAGTCCACTGCTAGATCTTCTTCCAGTAGTGATGGTTATTAGTCCACTGTTAGATCTCCTTCCAGTAGTGATGGTTGTTAGTCCACTGCTAGATCTTCTTCCAGTAGTGATGGTTGTTAGTCCACTGCTAGATCTCCTTCCAGTACTGATGGTTGTTAGTCCACTGCTAGATCTCCTTCCAGTTAGCGATGTTTGTTGATTCAATAGTTGATCTCCTTTCAGTTATCAATGGTTGTTGGTCCACTAGGAGATCTCCTTCCAGTTAGCGATGTTTGTTGATCCAATAGTTGATCTCCTTCCAGTTATCAATGGTTGTTGGTCCACTAGGAGATCTCTTTCCAGTTATCAATGGTTGTTGGTCCACTAGGAAATCTCCTTCCAGTTGGCAATGGTTGTTGATTCACTAGTTGATCTCCTGAATCTGTAGCCAGGAAATCTTGAGTAACACAAACAATAGTAAAATGTTATCAATGTTGACCGCAAAAAATAGTATTTTAATAAAAGTTCTTTCTATCAAAATCCTATAATATTACTTATAATTTGATAAGCTCATTTCCGGTAGTTGAAATTAGGAGAAAACATCTGAAATTTTTTTTGACTAACGAATACTCATTTTAAAGCTTAGCATGTCGGAAAAAATTATTCGCTTCCAACGAAAACCAGATTTTAGTAGCAAATTTATCAGAACCCTTAGCTCGGTCGGTAGCATGTCTCTCTAATGAGTTGATAGTCCAAGGTTCAATTCCTGGCATGGCCAAAAAACACTATCATTGATGAAATATGGGTTTCCCCTTTGACGGTGATGAATTGACGCCCGGGGGACTGGGTGTTGTGTCTGAAGCTATTTTATAAGTTGTGTGCTGATATAATCAGTCGGCTTAGAAAGTGCAACCTTAAATACCTCAACTAAATTAAATGTAAAAATAGCAAATTTCAAGCTTGTCTGCTGTGTGCTTATTGGCTCGTCTGTGGAATCATTCTTTGTTTTATCATCATAAAAAAATACGCTAACAAGACTTTAACATAAACTGCACACATGTACTTATTTGTTTAACCTAAGATTAAAAAGCTGGAATAAAACAAAAGAGAACTGTATCTTTATTCCTTTACCATCCTCTTCTTTAGGATATTTTGAGGTTCGTGCGAGAATAGAATACATTTTTTACCCACTGATATGAATAATTGTGACGTAACTCACATTAAATGTGACTGTGACTAGAAGCCTAGCCCAAGGATGTCTAGATTCTTTTAAGCTTACGAATACTGTGCAAATGGATTATTAATATCTTTTATAGAACCACGTCTTACTGCCCGTTAGCCATCTTAAATTAAATTACAAGGGTTAGGACGATCAAGGTATAATCTAAGGTGAAATTTACCTGAATTTGCGTCGACGGAGAGAGGGAAACTCTTTATTTAAAAAAAAACTCCTCTTTGCTAATCACCAGCGAACCAGACAATACGAACCTGATGATCAGACTGCATGACCACCGATGCCTGTATAAATATCTAATTTCGTGACATAACCTAATAAAATAAAGGCTAGACGATTAAATTTGCTATGTTCCAAATTAAAATATCCATGATTTACGACTATTCCGTGTTTTAGGATTAGGACTAGTCATATTTATTGTGTCGGTGTTTAACAAACATTAGGGTTATTAGAACCTACAAATATTAATGTATTCCAGACCATTTTAAACTTCCATTCTTCTCTTGTTCTTTTCAGCCGGTATTCAAACCAGTCACCCGCTCCAGTGGCCGAATGGTCTAAGACATCACTTTCGTCTTAGACTGGCCTTCTAATTGCGGGAAGATCGGGGTTCGGATCCCAGTCGGGTGTAGGGAGGGTGTTTTTTTTTGCCTAAATGGTTTCCCATCCTCCTTCCACTTAAATACGGGTAAATTATACCTCTAAAATGCTACCGTCCTAATCCCCTCATTAGAGTAATTGTCATATATGCAAATAACCTGAACAGGTAGTAAGACGTGGTGATAAATATCTATATACAGTGGGACCTCCATGTATCAAACTTTAGTAAATCAAAATTCTCTATAGTCTATACTATCGAAGTTTCAGTAAATCCCCTTGATATTATATAGAAAAACTGTTTCTATGTATCGAAAAATAATTATATATATCGAGTTTTTTCAAGACAAATCGAAACTTTTTTCCCCTTAGTGAAAAACAAGGGGGTAAAAAATATAAATAGAAAGGATATGTCACGCAAGGAAGAACGAATGAAGTTCCTTGACATTCTAGAAGACGTAATTGTCTCAGAATGCCCGACGAACGACGTTAAGGTAAGTTCACTTCAGACAGAACAGACTAACATCGAAGAGACTGAAGATAATGAAGCAGAAAGCCTTCTGAACTAGAAAATGTAAATGCATTCGGAAACTACATAAACATTGTGTTTTTTCAAGGAATTTTAAACACGTTTGTTTTGTTGTTGATTCTTGCTTTTAATTAGGCCTATAATGCATTGATTAGGAAATGTGTTTCTAAACACAATATACTACACAATACATAGTATGTATACAAAAAAAAAAATAGTTTCTATGCATCGAAGTAACCGGCCCCGTGATGCAGTGATTAGTCCATCTGGCTACGAGTCTAGGGGTCCCCGGGTTCGATTCCCGGCTGGTACCTTGGGTCTTTTTCCCGAAAGGGGAATTACTCCAACGGTCACTAGGGTTTGGTTAATTAGGCCTAATTTAGGTTTAAGTGTGTCCACTGGTTCCACAACCTCATACTCACCATCTCCCTCATATTCACTATCACCCTCATACTCACTATCACCCTCATACTCACTATCACCCTCATACTCACTATTACCCTCATCTCATCGGGACATGAAAAGAGCCTCCACGGAAAGGATGTACGATTAGTACATTAGTACGTCCCCTGGACAACGGTACATTAGTACTGGCCAATCTTTCCACTACTGGGCTATAATTTATGTAGCCCAGACGCGCAATATTATACATCGAAGTTGCTATATAGCGAGTTTTTTATGGAACAATATAGTATATGGAGGTCCCGCTGTATTTCAAAGATGACATCTTCAGCTTATATGACTTGACGTATGGATGCATGAAAGTAAATCAAGTAATTTGTTCTATCTGCTAGAAAATGGTATATTAGATACTACCAGATCACCTCCAACCATATTCTGCCCTTGTTGAAATGTTAGTGAGTATAAACCAGAACACGGGGGGATAGAAGAGATTGGGGGGGGGAGGAAGGGGTGGGAGGGGAAGGAAGGGGTGGGAGGGAGCGTCGGAGAATGCNGGGGGGGGGGGAGGGAGGGGGGGGGGGGGAGCGTCGGAGAATGCTAATTGCGTTCCAGAACGGCGCCGAGAGCGGCGGCGGTGAGAGGCGTGTGCGCGCGCATCCGCACGAACGTTTCGCTTTTATTGCGTTATTCAAATGAGGGTTGGTGAGGGGAGGGGGGTGTAGAACGCGCTCGGAGCACTCGAGGGGAAGGGGGATGGTTCCAGGTAGTGATGGAGTAAAGGGGGTGATTTCACAGAGCTGGGAATCTGCCCGCTTTTGTACAAAGTTGTCTAGTGTTGCTTGCTGTTATATCTCTGTGAGCAACGAATAAAAATATATTTGATACCATTTTTTTGGTAGTTTTAGAGAAAGAAAAATAAATGTTTCGACATAATCGCACCAATTTTCTAATATTAGGTATTATAGGTTGGAATAAAATTTTCAAAAATATGATTTTAGTAAACTTCTTTAAAGCAAGTTTTTCTCTTTGAAACAAACATATAATCTTATTAATCACAACTAAACACTATTTATATACACATTTTAAACCAAATTGTTCAAATATTGAGTTACTAACAAATTTTCAATCTCAGAAAATAAGTTATTTGTAAGCCATAATAAAATTATTTTTAGTTCGTAAAAATAACGTATTCTTATTTATCATGAAAAACTATTTTCAGATACCCATTTTTAGCTTTGGGGTCTAATCTTCAAAGGCAATTTCAAACAATTAAATTTTTTTTTATAATTTGTCCCAAGTAAACTACCCTTGAAATTATTTTATTTTAGAAAAATAAACATAAATTACATTATGATTTATTATATGAAATAGTCCCTCGATGCCAATTATTAACAGAATTGTTAAAGCTATTTTTTTTAAATCAAATTTTACAAAAATCAGCCATTAGTTAACTACTATAAAATTATTTATAATATATATATATATATATATACATACATAAGCTATATAATTATTTATAATGTAAAAAACTTAACAGACACCCATTCAAAATGAATTACTCAAGTCATATTTTAATATTAAAATGAATTAAAAACAATAATCAGCGAACTACCCTAAAATGTGCTTCTCCCAAAAACACGTGTAGGCCTTTACAGTTTTATTTGGTATGTCAAACACTTCCCAGACACACAATTTGAACAAAATTGCTAGAACCATTTTAGAAAAATTTGCATTTAAAAAACCCTCATTTGCAAACTAAATTTAATTTGAGGCCTAGGCTCAAATTCATAAATACCTCCTGATGTTTTGCCTTATAACATCTAAATATCAACTTTGAACAAAATCCCCCAAACTTTTTCAGATCTGTGTCCAGGGACAGACAGAAAGGCAGACATGGAGACAATTAGAATGGTAAAATCCACTCTCTTTTTTTAAATTTAGACACACATAAAACTTAAAGCTTTATCATAATTTCGGCGTAGGGAATATTCACGATTACAATACTTTCTCTTGATATGAGAAAGTAAAAACGAGGATGTGAAAGTTATATAAGTTTGGAAAGTGTTCTTATAAAAATATTACACAAAACTAAAGTTGAAACGGAAGTGTTGTTTAAATGATGGATGTTTTATATCACAATGAGTTTCAGAGCATGGTAGTTTTAAAATTGGTAAAGAAGCTTAAATTCGCAGTAAGCTTACATTTTCAATCAAGGTCGTATTATATTGGAATGATAGGTTTACGTGTTGTGACTGTGAACTAACTAATAACTGTATCACAAAATGTTGGTGTTGGTAGAACATTAGTTTATGTAAACTTAACATTGATAAACAAATAAAAATCATATTATTTATTAACAGTCATGTCCTAAATATTTTGGCACGTGGGTTTTAAAATTGGGAAATAAGTAGGTTAATTAAATATAGGCCTACCTAAATATCATTCATTTATGTATAGGAATAATAATTTTTTTTATAAGTTTCATTAAAGTTGAAATAAATGTTTTATATTCTTTTCAACTGTCAGGGATATCTGCAATTTATAAGAGTAATGCTTCAGGGGCTTGGAACGTTGAATTTATATAAATGTGCCTACATTTTCCTGGAGGGAGAGTGTTGAAAGATTCAGGGGAATACCTCCCTCAGCACATCCAAACGTGAATAGAGCCCCTATATACTCGACAACAGCGGTCCACCCGCCTCGGTGGCGTAGTTGGCTAACGCGCTAGTCGTGTTGAGCTCGACCGCCGAGTACTGGGAGATTGAGGTTCGAATCTCGGTCGGGTGAACTGGGGGAGGTGGTTTTTCCTAAATGGTTTTCCACTCTCCCTCCACGCAAATGCGGGTTCACTTCCTCTAAATTCAACCCTCCTAATTCCTAATCCATTAGCGTAAATAGTATTAAGCGTATAACCCGAACGGGTAGTAAGACGCGGTGCTAAATATAATCAGCGGTCCAGTCTGTCGCGAGTGTGACGCCTTAGATCAGGCCTTCTTAAGCTGTGGGTCGCTACCTCATATGGGGTCGCGAAACGGAATGTGGGGGGCGCGAAAAATTTGGCAATAGCAAAACGTTTCTGAACGCGCAACGATCAAAAATTAATTCAAAATCAAACGTGTAGGCTAATGAATCCGAGGTATTTCTGACAGCGCTCGCCCGTGTAGCATCACGTGACCTTGACGCAACCTTTGTTCTGAACAGACAACAAATTGTAACATATTTATCTTAAAAGATAAAATTGAAAATCTTACTAAAAAGGTTAACATATGAAAGAAAATGGTTCCTTAGAAATGTTTACAGCTACAGATGATTTTATAATTTGAAAATAACCTTCCCAAAGATTTAATTGTAATAGTTATAATAATTAATCATCTGAAGTTGAAGAAATAATTCCCTTCAAATTTTGATTTTAAAAAACTAAGTTGAATCCATAAACCATACTCAATTGAAATTTAAAAAAATGTCGGCTATCCACCATTAAAAGTTCAAGAAGAATTAACCGACAGCTACACAGGTTTAAAACTTGAGTTAAAAAAAAATTAAAAATCGTTAAATGGATTTTGGCTTGGGACTAGGACCGAATTTCCAACAATTTATGAAATGTCCCTGAACATACTTCTACCATTTTGTACTACGTATCTATTTGGAGCGACGTTCTCAGCCTTGATGATTATAAAATCAAAATATCGATCAAAACGTTGAAGATGCTCCAAGTCCTGCAGTATCAAATATTCAGCTAAGATTTAATTATTTATGTAAAGATAAACAAGCACATTTATCTCATTAGTATGCAAATTTGATTTTGTCTTTAATAAATGGTAAAATAATATGTATAGCAAGGAATTGTTTTAAAATATTTGTTATGACTTATTATCAGTAAATGTTTGATTTGTATACCTAAGATATAACCGGGGTCATGTAAAAATGTCGCGAGTGGAAAAAGTTTAAGAAGCCTCGCCTTAGACCATGAGGCCACCAAACTGTTTTTACCTAATATTAAATAAGGATGGGGGTGGGGGGTCGGGAGCTAAGGTAAGTATTTTTGCAGTTATTATGTCAAAATTGATCAGATATTGCTCCATTAGAAACACGGAGTTTAATTTTCTTCACATGGTGATATCAACAGTTGTTGAATATCTGTCAAGTATGTCCTGGAATTTAATGACAACTTTTTCTCTTCATTTAAAGAGTTTCTTATCTAATGTCACCACTGCCGGATTAAGCGGGGGAGGGCTATCAGGGGCTGCATCCCTGGGCCTCCACTGGTCCAAGGGCCCCGGCCCAGGGCTACAGGGGCTGCATCCCTGTGCCTCCACTGGTCCAAGGGCCCAGGCCCAGGGCTACAGGGGCTGCATCCCTGGGCCTCCACTGGTCCAAGGGCCCCGGCCCAGGGATACAGGGGCTGCATCTCTGGGTCCCCACTGGTTCAAGGGCCCCGGCCCCGGCTCCTGAACCATTCCAAACGGTCTTGTACAACTTCAAAAATTGCATTTTATGCCCTTATTTGTGTGATTTTTTTTCTAAATAATTTTTGTGAGTTCAGGAATATATTCTCCTGCCCTCATTACTTATCTGTGCTGGTAGGTTCATCATTGATGTAGTTCCTCTGTTTCTCGCTAGATGTCACACGTATCTTTTTTGATAGGTTGTAAGGAATAAGCACAGGTTGTTGCTGCTGAATCTTTGATAGCGTTCTAATTTCTGTGAAAGCACTGCTCACCAATTATGACAACAATTTGTACACCTTGGGAAAATATATCCGAGAGTAATGAAGAAAAACTTGATTCTCGGCGGGAGGCAAAAGCTTTGCTAAAAAATGTATGAATTTTGAGTCTGTTTTTATGTGTGTTCCTCGGCATGATATGTTGGAAAGATTTAAAAAATCTATTGTTAGCTTACAGAAATCTACCCTTTACTTATCAACAACCAGAAATCTACGCTGGGTCGGGACTCCCACCTCTCGAATTATTTTGCATCAACGGACAGATAAATTCTTCCGTAAACTCAGAAATTCAGACAACCCTCTCATCAGAACCATCGGTGCCGATCCCGGGGGGCCTGCTCGCCCTCACCGCCGCATACGCCATCTCCTTCAACAGCCCCCACCAAGTGTAGTGGAGCTTCTCTGGGCCCAAGTTATTGGTACCCTAACTGACAATTAACTCTTCACAAAAATATAACTCTTAAAGCCTAATTTTATTCATCCCTGTATGCAGCGGGGTTTTTTTGAGAATTTTTCCCTGAATTTTCAGTTGCTATTCTGTCAAAATGTGTTGTGTATTATAGTTCAAATTTACATTTGATAACTTTAATGTTGGTATTTGTATCACCCTTTGTCAATGAAAATGTATATATTATGTCTCTTTAACGAATAAACTAAACTAAACTTATCAACAACCACCAATTGTAGTGGAGCTTCTCTGGGCCCAAGTCATTGGCACCCAACCTGACAATTAACTCTTAAAGTTTAATTTTATTCATTCCTGAGTGGGGTGGGTTTTTTGTTTTTAATTTCCCCCGTATCTTTCAGTTAGGGCCTACTATTCCTTTCTTTGTTACGTGTTATAGGTTAAACTTACATTTTAGAACTTTAATGTTGGTATTTGTATTATCTTTGTTCATTAAAATGTATGTATTATGTTTCTTTAATGAATAAACTAAACTAATTAACAGGCTGTAACCTTATTGAACCATTAACCAAACTCACAGCCAATGAAAACTACGAAGAGAAAGCTAAAATATTAAGTGAAAACTCACCCAGAGGTTTTGTTGACTTATCTGGAAGACAACCAAAGAAAAAATATGCAGGAGGTGGCAATGTCAACAATGAGACTGTTATCAAAGGACGGAAAGAATTTGAAGTAGAAACATTTTTTGTTCTAGTCATAAAGTTAAACTTAATAAAGACCTAGTCTTACACAAATTTTCAATTACAATCTCAATTTTTAGTCGATTGCTAAACTTCAAACACTATGGACGAAATTTCGCTTAGCAGCTCTTTAAGTTTTTAGTGAGGATCTGGATGAATCTTTAAAACTAGAAATGTCACAGTTCTATGAATTTATCAAGAGTGTTGAAGTAGTTAATTGCCAAGACATGGCTAAATATATGTATGATGATCAATCCTTTGATTGATATTTCTCCAAGCGTTATTACTGCTTTTAATTTGTATTTGGTAGTTCCTATAAACAACTGTGAAGCTAAGCGCTCTTTTTTTTTAAAACTAGAACAAATTAAAAATAAATAACAGTCAACAATGTTTGAATCAAGTCTTAACGGTCCTGCTCTAATGTCATTAGAACACGATATTACAAGACAGTTATCATTTGAAGATATTGTGCAAACATTCGCAAGTATTAAGGCAAGGAAAAATATATTTTAAATTGACATTTCTACTTGTAGCCTATGTTTACTTTTGTACACTTTTGTTTGATTGTAACTATAATATTGATTTAAAGTCTGTGTTTTGCTATGATTTAAAATTTTAAATAACTTATACTCAAAATATAATATTCCGATGATTATTTTTACTAGCACTTTAACTGGGTGTTCTATAAATCCTTGGGCATCTTACGTGGCTTAAGTAAATAGGGCCCCAAATTCTTCAATAGCCCCAAGCCCCCCAAAGACCTTAATCCGGCATTGAATGTCACTATGCTCATGACAGAAATTCAACAACTATTGATATCACCATCTGAAGAAAATTAAACTTTATATTCCTACTGAAAAAATATAATATTTATTTTACCGAAAAATAACTTGTTTGTTATGAAAACTGCAAAAAAAAAACTGACTTTTCTTTCATCCTTTTCCATCCCACCTTAAGCGCGTTACCAAGTGGTAAACCTTAGTTATAAGATGGAAATTCGACACCTTAACTCAAACAGTAGCGCGTCGCCCTTCTTAAAATGGCCCGAATTCAAATCTTTGGAAGACCGGAAATGTATTATTTGTTTTAATTTTTTTTGTATCTAGTGGTAGGGATGGAGCTGGTTATTGTACCTGCCATGAAATTAATTTATGGTAAATCTCTATTAACCAGCTCATTGTCATTAAAACGTACTGATAAAAGAAAACCAAATTTTGAAGAGCAAGCAACTGACTGAGAAACCCCCCGTGGAAAACATCCAAAATAAACCTGTGAGAACAACAATACCCGGTGCGGATGTCCAAGATCAAATCCCAGATTGTGTTTGTATGGACAGTGGGTTGCAATAGTCGCAGGAGTTAGTTATTGAGGTTATACATAGTAAGATTCTGGTGGGAAAATTGCCTTTCGGAACGTCCTTCATACAAGAAAATGCTACTTTAGGTAAATGTTCTGATCCTCTCCCCCCCCCCTCTACACACACACCTTTAGCTTGTTATGTTTCAGTGTAACACAGCCATGTTCTGCTTTCCTCCCAACACACGACGCCAAGGAGTATGGGACATTTATAGCATAGATTAGCATTCCATTATCCAGTCTCCAAGCAGAGTTACAATCCAGTCAACAAGATTTGATCATCCAGCAGCCATCTTGCAAACACAGTATCCAGTCACTCATAATGTACAGTACACTAGCACGCCATTATCCAGCCTCCAAGCAGAGTTACAATCCTAGTCAACAAGATTTGATCATCAAGCAGCCATCTTGCAAACACAGTATCCAGTCACTCGTAATATACAGTACACCAGCATGCAATTATCCAGCCTCCAAGCAGAGTTACAATCAAGTCAACAAGATTTGATCATCAAGCAGCCATCTTGCCTTCATAAACCAAAGCTCGTTTATAAAAAAAACTACATCGAGTTTTCTGGATTTTGAGTTTGAATCAAACAAATGCTTAGAGTTTGTTTTATGAAAATAAAGACAGGTAAAAATTACCATTTTTTTTCTTTAATCTGTAATGTATAACCTTTGCTTGTACAGTAATATATTTTTATTAATAATATACAATATATTTAATTTTATTTGCCAGACAAGGAGAGAGTTAGGATACAAACACATTTTTTCAATTGTAAAAATAATATTCCAGTGTCGGTTCGAAAGGGTTGGCTGCTCATGATCCCACTTGTTCAAGTCTCTGTATCTTGGGTGCAGTGAGAAGGGAGGGGTGGGAGCTCACAGAAAGGAGCTAAGGGAAAGTGAAAGGGGTGGAGGGGAGGGGTTGGTTTGCAAATTTCAACAGTTGTATGGCAACGCGAGCTGGCATCGTCCCTGTTGGGGAATTGCCGGCAGTCAGAACGAACAGTTGGTAGTATGGGGAGGAAGGGTGAGATAACGAGGGAGACGGGGAATTTGAAAGCCGATGTTGGTAACCATGTACAAATTGCACCAATTAGAGTTGTGGCGCATTTCAAGTAGGCATTGGGATAACAAAGTTGATAACAAATGGCGGGATGGAAAAGTGGGAGGGCGGTTGGTGCGGGGGGACTGGGAGGGGGGCTGAGGGGGTTGTGTATGGAGATGTTGTGAACGTTGGTATGAATAAACTTAATGCCAGGTTGTGCGCGTTCAGGGATGTAAAAAAATATAAAAATAAATGTTCGTGTAAATTTACTCGCTTTAGCAGGGAAAAAATATTTTTATCTTCTCTGTGCAATATATATTTTAAATTTTTGTCCTTGTAACTCAATGAACAGAGTACCTTGCATCGATTCCGGATAGTGGCTAAAGTAGTAATAATATTTATGTATGGGTTAATTCTACTGTTCCCTTACCCAATAACAGTCGATAGTGAGTCTGTTTACTGACTTCGATACCCAGCATGATCGAAATATTTATCATCGATGAAATTTGATCTTTTTTTTTCATAAATTATTATTATTATTGTTACATAGTTATTTTATTATTAGTAGTTAATTTTTATATCCTAATCAAATATTTCGTATCAAGTCATTTGAAATAAGGATTTAATTAGTAGCTTATCTAGAATATAATAAAGTTAATTGGTTGAGAAGGAAAGGAAAAGAATTAAACAAATAAATGTATATGAAATAAATTTTATTCGTTGTTTAAAAAGATTTACTTCTCTAAACCCTCATTTGTATACGAAGCCCACATTCGACCACCATTATTGATTGAAAGTCATTAACTAGCTAGTTCTATCTAGTCTTCCTCATTACACCCTATCCCTATCTTGAGCTAGTTCTATCTAGTCTTCCTCATTACACCCTATCCCTATCTTGAGCTAGTTCTATCTAGTCCACCTCATTACACCCTATCCCTATCTTGAGCTAGTTCTATCTAGTCTTCCTCATTACACCCTATCCCTATCTTGAGCTAGTTCTATCTAGTCTTCCTCATTACACCCTATCCCTATCTTGAGCTAGTTCTATCTAGTCTTCCTCATTACACCCTATCCCTATCTTGAGCTAGTTCTATCTAGTCTTCCTCATTACACCCTATCCCTATCTTGAGCTAGTTCTATCTAGTCTTCCTCATTACACCCTATCCCTATCTTGAGCTAGTTCTATCTAGTCTTCCTCATTACACCCTATCCCTATCTTGAGCTAGTTCTATCTAGTCTTCCTCATTACACCCTATCCCTATCTTGAGCTAGTTCTATCTAGTCTTCCTCATTACACCCTATCCCTATCTTGAGCTAGTTCTATCTAGTCTTCCTCATTACACCCTATCCCTATCTTGAGCTAGTTCTATCTAGTCTTCCTCATTACACCCTATCCCTATCTTGAGCTAGTTCTATCTAGTCTTCCTCATTACACCCTATCCCTATCTTGAGCTAGTTCTATCTAGTCTTCCTCATTACACCCTATCCCTATCTTGAGCTAGTTCTATCTAGTCTTCCTCATTACACCCTATCCCTATCTTGAGCTAGTTCTATCTAGTCTTCCTCATTACACCCTATCCCTATCTTGAGCTAGTTCTATCTAGTCTTCCTCATTACACCCTATCCCTATCTTGAGCTAGTTCTATCTAGTCTTCCTCATTACACCCTATCCCTATCTTGAGCTAGTTCTATCTAGTCTTCCTCATTACACCCTATCCCTATCTTGAGCTAGTTCTATCTAGTCTTCCTCATTACACCCTATCCCTATCTTGAGCTAGTTCTATCTAGTCTTCCTCATTACACCCTATCCCTATCTTGAGCTAGTTCTATCCAGTC
>CABFWB010000324.1:245161-256778 GCA_902151455.1 Timema bartmani | reverse complement strand
GAGACTGGGGTGTGGAGTTCAGGTCACAAACCCCTCAGTTTATTGTTGGATTCAGAGGGATGCAATGACTGTGGACTTTACATTCAGCGAGCCACCTGGCAACAAAGGCATGTGGGCACTTTGGAATTCGGTCAAATGGGTCAAAGATTTGTTGTAAAATACAGGACTTGTATATTGGTCTAAAGTTTTAGTTCTGATAAGTAGATTTAATATATTATTAGAGGCATCAAACCTGCGCTTTCTCAACACACAAATTATAACAGCACACCTACTTACAAACTAACTTAATTTAGGTACAGTCACAACACCCATTCTCCTAACCATTAGTTCATGAATCAATTGGGAAGCCCCCCCCCCATTTAACCAATATTATCGTTACTAAATCCTTAATATTTCTACTTGTATTTGAAGTAGATATTTCTCCTTGGTGATCAAGTTAGATAGAAAACAAGTTAAAACTATAATCAATAGTACATTACATTCATTGAGTATTTATAAGCTTTATGTACGTGATTTTAGTTCCTCAATATATTTCAAAATTTACAAAAATACGTCTTATATACTCAATCGATTGCTTAGAATTATAAAGTATAATTACTTTAGAAACATTAAAAGAAAACTTTTCCAGAAGCTGTCATATCTAAACGGATAACGTAGTTCTACCTAGGTTCAATGAAAGCTCCTAAAACTTCCCATTTTTAATTTAATATTCAAGGACATTTTTGAAATATTTTTCATAACTAAACTATCCTAAAATTAATTTACTTTAGAAAAAGAAACAAACATTATATATAATAATGTAAAATATTCTCCAAATATAAATTTAGACTAAAATCGTTAGAGCTATTTTCAATAAAATTCGATTTAAAAATTAAAGCCATTTTTGATAGAATTTTAAATTTAAAAAATTATCAGTAAACTACACTTAATTTTAGGGTAAAAATCAAAAATATCTCCTTAGGTATTGCCCTATAACATAATAACTATTAAGTTTGAACAGAATCCATCAAATTGTGGACAAGGATGGACAGACAGACAGACATGGGTGCAGACAGAATGGTAAAATCCACTTTTTTGGGGGCATTAAAGTTCACATGAAGCGTTAAGGTCAATTATAAATTCTAGGTCCATAATTTTCACGATTACAATAATTTATTTTGGTATGAGAAAGTAAAAAAATAGGTTAGATCCTTTTGAAGTGGATATAGTCGGTTATTCCCCGAGTATACGGTGGTCATGCAGTAGCCAAAGCAAACCCAGGCAGAAGGTAAAGTAAAACAACAGAAAGCTGGCAGGTGAGAAGTGAAGACTATTAATTGAGCCCTGGGTGCCGACAATGTAGATAGATAACATCGCTTCTATCGGGAGACGCTAGCGCATTCTCTTGATGGCCGCCGACACTGACACGTCACTCATCTCGAGGCACACATTGATTAAACACTAAGAGGTCCACTTGGTTTTGGAAGGTTTTTGATTAGGGGGAGGGGGATTATTTATAATATTTTATAAACCAGCTGAGCTTATTTTGAAAGAATAGGGTGATTTATAAAATGACAAAATATTTTTTTTTCTGTTAAAAAGAAATTTCTTTGTCCTCCATTTCCCCAGTTTGTTAGATCCATCAGTCGGAAACGCATCTGTCAACTATGGCTATGCCTCCAAACATTTCCTAGGTTCGATTCTTAGCACGTCAAAAACGGTATCTTTGTGAATTAATGGTCTCTAAATATAACTCTGCATCGATACTTGGATATTTCTGTACATCAAGAAACACTTCCGGAGGTTTGTGTGTTCCGATAAAAGATACGGTGTTATCCAGGGCCGATGGAAATATGTGATAGACCCAGGAGGCTCCCAAAGGCGTCCCAAAGCTCTGATAGGAATAGAGTGTTTTTTTGTGTGTTTTTTTTGCAGTTTTATAGCAAACTTTTTTTTGCCAATATAATTAAAATATTGCTCCAGTAGAAACATAGAATTTAATTTTCTTCACGCGGTTATATCAACAATTGTTGAATATCTGTCATGAGCATAGCAGCATTAGATGATAGACCACCAGGTCAGCTTTTAAAATGTAGGCTACATATAAAAAAAAGTATAGCTATTTCAAACTGTGCTATATTTGTCTATCACTTTAATTCTTGATTGTGGGAATTTGTATTTATGTACTGTACATAATTTAATAATTACTGCTTAGAGTATTTAACTTACCCAAATAAATATCTGGGAAAACATAAATTTTTAAATATTTTAAATATATATATTAATGATTTTAAATACATAGCATTAATTTGCTAGTATAGAGCTACATCGGTGGACACGCGGATTACACGTCAGATTCTTATTGGCCAGTTTTTCACTGTCGAGGAGGCTATAGCCCCCCTTATTACTCTGCAACATTTACTGTTTTTGTTCATTTTTATGAAAAAATAAAATTTCTTATTTGGGATTCGACTAAAATTTGCTATTAACAACTTTGAATCATCAATATTCGAGTACAGAGAGATAAAAATGATAAAATGTAGATTTCCTCCTATTTCCTTTTCAACGGCTTTTTTTTTAAATTTTATTCTGTTCAATAAACCTGTGAAAAATATAATGTTACTTTTCAATGATTTTAGCAATAAATAATTATTTTCATTTTGTTAATTTTTCATAAACTTTTTGCTGTTGCGAAAAATGGACTCTTGGAACTCATATAATTATCTCAGAATTATGTTCAGAGGCTCTAAAACTACCTCTCACAAGATTCGAATTAAAGCTGGATGCACAGAAGGTGATTTGTTTCTATATATTAGTTTCCCATATTCTCTTATATAAAATACTGTTACCTTTCCTCTAAATTGTACTCCTCATCCCTTAACTACCAGCATTACTAAAATGTGGATAGTTCGGACTGGTAGCAAGACGCACTGCATAAACACAAATAAATAATAAATTTAATCAAACATGTTTTATATAAACTGTGACCCACGGCAAGCCCAGAGATTGTCTAGTTTGGGTTTGAGACCACTGCCTTAAGTAATGGAGCCCCTTCAATCATCAAAAACGTTACATTTTACAATCGAAAGTTTACCAAAATATTTTCATCTCAAGCAGAATGACCCCATCTGGGGTCGCACTAGACTCCTATCGTCATGGCAGCTATATTGCTCTTGTTACGCAATCTCCGCGCCCGCCAGTGACTAGGGGGGAGGGAAGGGATAATAATTTACCCCCCTCCTGCCCCCCCCCCAATCACACCCTCTCTATCTGATAATGTTAACCTGTCTCTCTTTTCTCTCATATTTCTTGACTAATGTATTCCTGTGTATGTTTTAATCTTCACGTTTCCTTTTGTCCTTGTTACCTGTTGATGGAGTTTGTGGCCTGAGCATGATCCTGAAAACAAAATATTGGAATTCAAAACCCGGCGAGTGTCTCTCTTGGCATCCCGGAGGTGTCAAAGGATGCCGCTACCACTCTCGGGGTGAAGGCACCTCTAAATTACAGGGTGCTTCTGTTGGTTGCGAGGCGGGCCGCAGCTTCTGGGGAAGAAAGGCTTCAAGTCACCGCGGGGTGCGCTCCGGGCAACACAGGGCTATGTTCCCTGTTTTATGCTGAGATAATATAGGAGAAACGAGAGGGTATAAATCTATCTGGGAAAGAGTAGGATTACAGGGAGTACATGAGATAGTAGAGGAAGCAAGACTGAGATGGTATGGACATGTAATGAGGATGTTGGAGTACATGAGATAGTAGAGGAAGCAAGACTGAGATGGTATGGACATGTAATGAGGATGGAAAAAGAGAGAATCCCAAAGAAAATTATGAAAATTAAGTATGTAGGAAATATACCGTAAGGGAAACCAAGGAGATTGGAGGAGCAGATAACAAAAAGTGTGCAAGTGAGAGGAAAAGAATGGAACCAATTTAATGAGAAAGAATGGTAGGATAATAGAGGAATATGGAAGCATTTTACTAAACTAACCGGGGTACAGTCTCGAAACATTTGGTGATGATGATGGTGAGATCATATATTTGATTCTTTGTCACTGTGTGTTCATTTGGGTTATACAAATATGTAAGATACTGATTACTTTAATGTATTAGGGATGAAAAAGGTTGAATTTAGAGAAAGTGTATCTCATTTAATGAAAAATCACCCTCAATAAGCCCGATCTCTCCGTCATCGGCAGTCCAGTCTTTTGCGAGAGTGACGTCTTAAACCAGGGGTGGCAAACTCGTGGCCCACCCCATTATTCTGTACGGCCCATTGAACCTTGTGATAAGCGGCCCGATTTTTTATTTTTGTCAGAGCTGTAGAAATACTTCATATGGGAAAGTTAAATTTTGTAACATTTAATTGAATCGAAATTTTTGAAAAGTAATATTTTAAAGAATGCTCGAAAGAAACAGCAAAAATGTTTATAGGAAAAAAATATATATAAGGAAGAATCAAAATTACAATTTTATATCTTGATTTTCTTTTTGTAATGGAAAAGTTCTGAGTTGCAATTATTTTTACTTAAAATATTGGTAATGTTGACACCTTTTATTTAAAAATAAAATGTGCCCCTCTCAGTATTTTGAATTTTCAATGTAGCCTTTAAAATCAAACGAGTTTGAAACGCCTTTCAAAGAATCTTCGACCACCGAAACGGGTAAAAATTTTTTTTATAAAAATGTTATCATCGTTAAGGATGTTACCTACCTGTGAGGTCACGTCAAGTAAAAATAGGTTTTCCCATGTTGATATATTTGCGTTTTTATTCGGTGGGTCTTAAATATATTGTATTAAAAATGTATTAAATAATTCTGAAAAATAGTCTTAAATTTTCATAAATTTATTTTTGGATCTTGAAGTAGTTTTTATATAAACGTATTATTTTTTTTAAATAATCTACAACTCAAAGATATTTGGTTTACTCCTGAAAATGTCCTGCCAGGAGGGGGGTTAATAATGAACTTGGAAGCAAATGTCCACCTAGCATGGTAAACAATAAAAGGGTAGTTTTAAAATGTAAGTAAATGCCATCCAGGTGCAAATAGTAGAGTGAGTGTGTGTACTCGTGAGAAGAAGAGGGGAAGTGTAATCAGAAGTTAAACAAGAGGCCTCACAGTGTAAACTGTTCATTTTACTCCCTCTCTTTCTGTGTTGTATTTAAGTTTGATAATACTTAGATTGCGTCAAGCTACAGTAGCTCCATGGCTTCTTTGGTGCTGACTGACAGCTCACAGCTGACAGCTGATGGCTTTGAAAAGCTACCGGTCCAAATTATGTATCCCTACGCCGAACCATATGATCTGCAAAAAACATGTACTTAGCAGCTGTCACTTCTGAAAGTCAAAATTTAGGTATATACCTAAATGTTGACTGTCAGAAGTCAGCTGTGAACTGTCAGTCAGCACCAAAGAAGCCATGGGGCTACTGTAAGATGCATTACAAAATAGCTTTGAATCACCAAGTAGGCAAAGTCGTTAAGCATCAAAAAAACAAACGTACTTGTGTTTTCTAAAAGGCCCTTTCTACCCAAATCCTACTGTACATGTTGGGGTCCAAGAAGATACCCTGAGAGAAGTATCGTTGTTATCCTCAAGCCCGGATAGTGTCTAGGAATGCCGGTGGAGGAGTATGACTCTGCAATATGTTCCGAGACAGGTCTCGGTGGTCCACGATCTGTGTGATACTGTGGATGTTTTTATATCACTCAGGCCGCCATTCTCCCCCCTCCCCCCTCCCTACACTGTTCATTGCCGCCTCTTGTCTACCTCCAATAGCTTCATTGTCACGAGCTGTGTCCTAGAGATGCAGGGGTCGGCAACTGGTCGATCGCGAGGGAAATTTTCAGTCGCTCGCAAGGGAAACTTTCAGTCTTTCACAAGGGAGTTATTCAGTCAATCGTGATGAAAAATTGACAGTCTATTAAGGGTGAAATTTTCAAACTATTACGAGGGAAATTTTCAGTCAATCGCGAGGGAAATTTTCGGTCTTTCGCGAGAGAGTAATTCAGTCAATCGTGAGGAAATTTTCAGTCTATTACGGGTGAAATTTTCAAACTATTACGAGGGAAATTTTCAATCAATCGCGAGGGAAATTTTCGGTCTTTCGCGAGGGAGTTATTCAGTCAATCATGAAGAAAATTTTCAGTCTATTACGGGTGAAATTTTCAAACTATTACGAGGGGAATTTTCAGTCAATCGCGAGGGAAATTTTCTGTCTTTCGCGAGGGAGTTATTCAGTCAATCGTGAGGGAAATGTTCAGTAGATCGCGAGGGCAGTTTTCAGTCGATCACTACACCCAATTCGGTGGCCGCATGGCCTAACACGCTACTCTCGTATTAGACTAGACTGCCTATGACGGAGGGATCGAGGTTCGAATCTTGTCCGGGTCTACTGTGGGTGGTTTTCCAAAATGATTTTCCTCTTTCGCTCCAGGAAAATTTGGTTACACTTACTATAAATATAACCTTCCTAATCCCTAAAAACCATCAGTGTAATTAGTATATAAGAGTATAACCCGAACGGTTAGTAAGACGTGGTGATAAAATAATAGTTATAATAAAACTACATCCTCATTAAAAGACGATCTTTTGAGTCTTCTAAACTCTCGAATACAGTATATCACTACTTTCAAATAATATTTGAGTGTTACTAAAATAACCTTGATCGGTCATAATCGGTTATTTTATTAGAAAATGAAATAGTTTAGTAATTAATATGAAAATATACTTTTTCCTAGAAGAGTGATAATAGTATTTGATTAACCAATTTTTGGCTTAAAATAAATATTATTGTGAGCTTTTCTTTGTATTTTCTTTGCTATAAAAACAACCTGAACATATTTATTGAGACTTTGCTAGTATATTATTAAAATATCAATAAATTTGATAGTGGTTTTTATATTGAATTGAAAATATTAGACAAGTTCGCCTAAAGTTATTTTTTAATTTAAGGTTTTAATCAATAAATTACAAATAGTTTTAAATAAATAATGTTTTAAATACGCAAAACTCACTTGAATAACTTTAAATTTGTATTTTTTTTGTTTTGTTTTAGCACGCGTCTTACTACCCGTTTGGGTTATACGCATATGCACTTTTATGCTAATGTGTTAGAGATGAAGGTTGAATTTATAGATAGTGTGCCTGCATATGTGTGGAGGGAGAGTGAAAAATACTTAGTGAAAAACAACCCTCAGTACACCTGACCGGGTTTCAAACCCCAATCTCGCCTCTTCATCGACAGTCTAGTTTTATGTGAAAGTTACGCCTTAGACCATGCGATCACTGAAGTGGGTGGCGTATTATTATTTTACTTGGAATATATTAATGTACCATGAGACCAACGTGAGTCTTCCAGCATCCAACGACTAAATATCTTAAACATAAGCACAAACACAACATCCAGCCCCCAGCCCTATACATTTATCACTGTCAAAGGGAAAATCCGTATATTCACTGATGATAAATCTTTCACCCATGACGGGAATCGAATCCCTGGACCTCTTAGGCAGACACGTTGTCGACTGAGATTATACGTTTACATGTGTTACCCATTGAATATGTGTCCATACAGGGGTCGGCAACCTTTTTGGTCATCGATCAAATTATAAGTCTATCAAAGCTCCTGCGATCATCTAAAGTTTCTCCTTTCTACTTTTGCTTTTCGTTTGGTCTTTACATCTTATATTTATTCCGTAAAATCAACCTTCCTAAGTTTCTCAAATAAACAATTTTCACCTGTACACCCCTAAGAAACCTGTTTGTTTCCCCTCCCCCTCAATGAAAATGCGGGTTCGCCTACTCTAAATTATTCCTTACTAATCCCTAAAAACATTATTATAAATTTACGGACATCCCGGACGGGTGATAAGACGCGGTGTAAAGAAAACAGCTAATCAGGCGCCTTGTCTAATTGCAAGCCCGCCACACTCCTGTTGTCAGGGTGGCCTAGTGTAGGGGTTAACTATCGCATTTGGAATTATTATTATTATTATTATTATTATTATTTGATGGTTTTAAAGCGCACTTTCTGAAACGACCGGCTGCATGGGTACACGACTTAAAAACTAATTTAATCTAGAACAGACTCAACACCCAGCAACACAATATGCTACCAACTGAGCCAAGGTGTCGGACTTTAAATTTAGAGCTAATAAAGGTAATATTAAAGTTAATACAATCAGTACCTGTATAGTAATAATAATAATAATAATACATTTTATCAAAGTTAACCGCACCGGAATCCTATTATAGTTTAATAATCTTAAGTAACCGGCCCCCTGGTGTAGTGATCAGTGAATTTGGATACTAGCCTAGGTGTCTCGGGTTCGATTCCCGGCCGGTACCTTGGTTTATTTTTCCCGAAAGGAGAATTAACCCAACGGTTACCAGTGTTTAGTTAATTAGGCTTGAGTGAGGTTTAAGTGTACCCACTGGTTCCACACCCTTATACTCAGTATCACCCTCATATTCACTATCAACCTCATACTCACTATCACCCTCATACTCACTATCACCATCACCTCATCTCATCGGGACACGGAAAGGATGTACGATTAGTACATTCGGCCATCCCCTGGACAACAGTACATTAGTACTGGATAATCTTTCCACTGTTGAGCTACAGATTGATGTAGCCCATACACCACATTATTACTATTACTTTTAAATTCGTATTTAGTGATGGGCGGTGAGGTCTAAGCTTGCGAAGAACCCAGTGTACCCCCACAGGGGCAGCGGGGTCGAAGTAATTCGCCTCACAATGTGTTGACTGTCAATTGTGATCAAGCAAGTCGCATACAGAGTTGCAACTCCTTGTTAAACCGCGCAGACTCTATTCTTCCCGTCATTACAGCATCGAGATCAATCCGTACGGAAACAATTAAATGTTTAAGCTCCGATGAGTTTTATAAAACCGCTTCCATCCTTCTTCNAAACCCCTTTCCCCCTTTTTCCCCCCCCCCCCTTTTTTTTCACTCCCCTTGCACCACCTCTAACCATTGTGCTTTACGAAAACATTTATTTCCCCTTCAACTTCACTAAACTTCAATGATATATAAGGAATGTATTGTAGCTTTCATTTGAATGAGAATGACTACGTAGCTTTTATATATTTTTTTAAAAACTCACGTAACATTGATAAGTGTAAAAATATTTATGTAAACAATATTTCTATTCAAAAGTCACTTTTGTCAAATATTTTTTTATCAATTTTTATGATCATTATTTCCGTTAAAAGTATATTTTTTTACACGTGAACTAAATGCCTTTAAAAAAAACACGGTAGTTGTTTTTTTTTATTTTCTTATGTAGAGAAAGTATTGTAATTGGGAAAATTTTATTTCTTATCTGATAGCTCGTGATCTTACTTGATCAATTATTTGTAGCTGACGATTTACGCACGTCCATCACAGAATCTGCCTTAAAATATCAGTGACGAACAACCCTGGACACGGGAACAATCTTGGACAGCTCAGTGGTTATAGTATTGAAGTATTAAGCCAAAGGTCCCAGGTTCAATTCCATGTCCAGCTGTCATTCTTCAATTTTTAAATGGCTTAGTTATGGTTTGGTCCAACACAATTATAGAGTAAAACTTAGCAAGCAGGCCCCAGATAATTAATATACTACTTGAACGTATTGTAAAAAAGGTTTTAGCATTAATTTACTAATTGCCAGCTTCTGTGGCCGCGTGGTCTAACGCGCTAATCTTGTGTTAGACTAGACTGCCAAAAGACAGGGAGATCAGGGTTCGACCCCGGGCAGGTGCACTGAGAGTAGTTCTCCTAAATGGTTTTCCACTCTCCCTCCACGCAAATGTGGGTGCATTTTCTCTAAATTAAGCCTTCCTAGTACCTAGCCCATTAGTGTAATTAGTACATAGGTGTATAACCCGAATGGGTAGTAAGAGGCGGTGATAAAAAGCCCAAACAAAAATTACTGTATGTTTCTATATTTTATAGCAACTTGATGTAGATAAGCAACCTTCTTTATGTTTACCATGTTTCATCAGGTTCAGAATCAGTATCAAGATACCAAGATACCAAGATATCGGATTATACTCATCTCTTTTCAGATGATAAATAATTCTAGTCTTACGAAATAAATTGCAGGCCTGCATGTATAGATCGGCCAGAATATTGCTTGCTTGACATTTTGTAATCTCGTTTAATTGGTTTCTTAGTGTTAGGGAAAACCTATTTAGGATTTTGTGAGTAGATTTCCAAGATAGGAAGGGAAAAAGCCTTCTTTAATATCTCCACCGCTAGGGAAGCCGACTGACTCGACGTTGTGAGGTTTCCTGTCGGGATTACCAACCTATTATAAGGCTCCCAGCGTTGACGTCACACATCACGCAGGTGGCTCTATCTATGAGCGGCCTAACAACCAGAGTCGCTAGAATAGTCACGTACATCAAGTTACCCGCCTCGGTGGCGTAGTTGGCTAACGCGCTAGTCGTGTTCAGCCCGACCGCCGAGGACGGGGAGATCAAGGTTCGAATCTCGGTCGGGTGAACTGGGGGTGGTTTTTCCTAAATGGTTTTCCACTCTCCCTCCACGCAAATGCGGGTTCACTTCCTCTAAATTCAACCCTCCCAATTCCTAATCCATTAGCGTAATTAGTACTTAAGCGTATAACCCGAACGGGTAGTAAGACGCGGTGCTAAATATTATTATTACATCAAGTTGGCCCGCCACTTTCTCCAAATGAATTGAAATTCATATAGTCCTTTGTGCTACGTTTGTGCTCATATGTGCCCGAAGCACAGCGTTTGTGCTATTTAATTACTCAAATTATAACGGTTTTAATGTGGCGGGCCAACTTGATTTCAAGCTAGCCCGCCACATTTTTCAAAAACATCATATCTTGATTTTGATTATGCCAGTTTTTGTGCTCCATTTGTGCTAATATGTGCCCAAAGTTCAGCTTTTGTGCTATTAAATTACGCGCGTGGCAATGATTTTAATGTGGCGGGCCAGCTTGATGTTCAAGTTAGCCCGCCACATTTTCGAAATCAGAATTTTCATATGCCATTCGTTAGGGGTGCGTTTGTGCTAATATGTGCCCAAAGTTCAGCTTTTGTGCTATTAAATTACGCCCGTGGCAATGTTTTTAATAGCAATAAGTGTATGCATGTGTGTGTGTGTGTTTTTCCGTGTGTGTGTAAAAATATTATAATATATATAAAGGTTGATAATTTAAATTATAAGTTCCAATATAAGATATAAACCATTTTGACCCAACAAACCAGAACAGGTTGTAAAACACTAATGAATAGAAAACTATACTATTATAATAATTCAATAAAAACCAAACCATCTCCTTAATAAACAAACAACAAAAATTAATAATTTTAAAAATATAGGTAAACAAATTATTCTAGGATTAGGAAATAATAATCATCTCAATATAGGCCATCTTAATATTCTTTAATTTGAAATTAATACGCCAAAATATATCGATACAACTATCCTTATAATCTTAATTTCTCTTTGTATGTATAGAACTATAATTACCACATTATAGAAGAATAAGGTTAAAAAAAATATAATTGTGTCTTATCAGCTTTTTTCTCACAAGGTGTGTGTGTTTTTTTTCGAAAAAAAAAAACCTTATCAAATTCTCGATTTTCATG
>CABFWB010000324.1:224697-238946 GCA_902151455.1 Timema bartmani | reverse complement strand
TACCTAAATGTTGACTGTCAGAAGTCAGCTGTGAACTGTCAGTCAGCACCAAAGAAGTCATGGGGCTACTGTACCTAAATGTTGACTGTCAGAAGTCAGCTGTGAACTATCAGTCAGCACCAAAGAAGCCATGGGGCTACTGTACCTAAATGTTGACTGTCAGAAGTCAGCTGTGAACTGTCAGTCAGCACCAAAGAAGCCACTGCGCGAGCGTAAGCTTTTCACTAGTTCTTCAAATAACTTGTTATTTAAAATAAAATATGAAAAATGTACCCCTCAAAAGTCTTGGTACTATTTGTCAATATTTTGAAAAAACTAACCAAATTTCAAAAATTTAATAATTTAATTAGATTTAAATAAAATACAGAGAATCTAGTTTTCTAAGAAAATGGTTTATCTTATTTTTGCTTATCATATTTTTTCGATCTATTTTACGTTCCAGGTTTTTAAAAGTCGTTTTACATTAATTTTTAATAAAATTAAAACTATAAATTATAAATAAAGCCATCTGCTAAGACACTTAACTAGCTGAGAGGATAGAATGAGAGGATGAATTTGTACCAGCATTCGCTTGGCTGAAAGGCGAGAAACTACATATCCCCCACTCTCCCTCAGCGAAGTCAGTCGAGATGGAACTCCGACCTCGCGGTTTAGAGTCAGACGACTTAACCTAGAAATAGCTGAAGCGTCATTTTTATTTTTTATTTCAGGACACGTTGACAACATGGTGGACGGTATTTTGCGTGTCCATGGTTCGTTCCCGGTCATCGCACTTTCCATGATCAGGTCAGTGGAAGAGCAGCCCTGGAATAAACTCAACAACGGCGATGGGAACGACGACAGAAGGTTATGACAAGAAGAACGAGGACAAGAGACTGGTCCTCTTAGGAAGGACCTGTCGACAACGTTGACGAAATCAAGGCGCTATAACTTCTCGAGAAAACAAGAAGGAAGATTAGTTCCCCAATGAGGAGGGACGCCCAAATGTACTGATCGTAGGCTACATCCTTTCCGTGGAGACTCTTTCCATGTCCCTATGAGGTGATGGTGATAGTGAGTATGATGGTGATAGTGAGTATGAGAGTGTGGAACCAGTGGAAACACTTAAATCTAACTTAAGTTTAACTAACCAAACCCTGGTTACCGTTGGGTTGGTTCCCCTTTCGGGAAAAATACCCAAGGTACCAGCCGAGAATCGAACCCGGGACCCCTAGGCTCGTTTAGCCAGGTCCATCAACCACTACACCATGAGGCCGGTTACTCGAGAAATAATGTATCTATTTTTGTAAGGTTCTTGTTTTAAATATCGTAAAAATACGGAGTTTTGCCCTAATTTCCTTCCTCCCCCCCCACCTTAAAGCTAATGTCTACTGTTTTGATCAAAAGACACTGTTTTCCATGTCGGTAATCACTGTTACCAACCGATGAAAATGTATATTTGCTAAGTTGGTAACACGTTATACAGAATGCACAAAGCTACCGGTTGATTGGCTATTGTGTCTGATTGGCTCATTGTTTCCAAATGTGTCATCTAATGGGTGTTGTAGTAGTTCCAATGTCAGGGGGGAAATAATGATGTTTGCGGGGCATTGTGGGATCACTCTGGGACGTTTGAAACCAATATGGCGGTGTCGAATTAGCTAATCGCCGCACTACAATGGCGCACCTACAAAACAAAAGATTGTGGCCAACAATCGAATAAAGAGTACGCGTTTTAAAATTCTCCTGAAGATGTATTATCGGATAACGGTGACCTGGTGGTCTAGGGGTAAGGTGTCGGACTTCTGTGCTGAGGGTCTGGGGTTCAATCCTCGGTCCCGGCACAGATTCATCTGATCGTCAAACCCTTCCTTCACCTCTGACAAGACGTGTATTAATCACAACTTGTGAATGTGAGGAATGCCAGGCCTCCACCGTGGTTCGGATCCCACGTTAAACTGTAGGTCCTCCATTTCATCTCACAATCACCCTACCATTACACATTAGTGTAAGTGCGTATAACCCGAGCGGGTAGTAAGACGTGGTGCTAATAATAATAATAAATAATAATAATAATAATAATAATAATAATAATAATGATAATATCGGATATATAACGCAAAAACCACCTTTTAATATTTAAAAAAAAATTTAGAATTATCACCATTAACGTTAACTATTGCCTTTTTAGCCTATACTCGCTGCGGTGGCCGCATAGTCTAGCCTCTCAGTCCTCACTCACGCAATAGACCAGACTGCTGATGACAGGGAAATTGGGGTTCGAGTTCCGGTCCAGGGTACTAATAGTAAATATTCCTAAATAGTTTCCCACTCTACCTCCACGCAAATGCGAGTGCACGTTCTCTAAATTCAGCCTTCTTCATCCCTAACATAAGTGTAAGAAAAGGCACAGCATTATTATCATAATTAGTACATATGCGTGTAACCTAAATGGGTAGTAGGACGGGGTGGGGGGAAAAAACCTACCAGTTTGGCAGTGGCGTGTCGTGGAATGTTGCCAGGGTTAGCAGAGCTTGTTGAATCTGTAACTATGATATGTTCTCTGTTCTCACCTACTCTACCTATTAGAGAAACTACAGTCCGATTTTCTTATAAAGGATCTAATTTGACAGCTATAAAAGTTTAAAAAAAATTCACGTATTCATACGTCAAGTCATGTATCTCTGTAGCTGTTCCTTTATAAATATATATAAGTAAATATATATAATATAACTTATATAAAATAACACCAACCCCCTTCAATTTACCCAGATTCCCATTTAAAAATATAGATTATTAAACTGTTTGATTATCTGCTGAGTTTAAGTTTTATACCAGCTTTAAAGTAATTGTTACTATTAGTTTTGAAAGTTTTGAACCCCCCCCCGTCCCCCATTTCATCAACATCAACCTTTAAAATCTCAAATTTTAAGAATGGTTTGATTATTTGGAGTAATACCTTTTCCTTCCTACCAAACTACAACTATCTACCTTCCCCAATAGAATTTTTCTATTTTATAACCCCCTAAAACGCCCCCACTCCCTGTGCCTCCTAGTAAAATTTCCCTTTTTATGAATTTTGTTGTTGTACAGAAGGGCCCCTCTATCTGGCTTCTAAATTTCAGATTTCTAAGACGTTTAGAAGTGTTAGATCAATTCATGTGGAAGGAATTCGGAAGGAAGGATACGATATTTCCTTTATATATAAGATAACACCAATCATATATTTAGGAGTTATGTGAAAATTAGACCTTGCTTTATCAACGTTATTATCGTTACTACAGACTTGAATTTTAAATTTAAATATCTCCTGTAAATTTCTCTTTGAATTTAAATGCAATATTTCCCCTTGATGAACAAGTTATACATAGCTAAATTATTAATACTATATTCAAGAGTATATTATACCTATATTCATAATGAATGACCGCTGTTCACGCCGTTTAAAACGTCGGTCTTATAATGTCATGTCTAATGGTAGGTACTCGATCGATTGTTTAGAAATTTAGATTGGAATCATTTGATATGAGCAACTAAGCGATAAACCTTTTGAGATAGGCCTACGTCATCTTGAAACGAACAGCCAGATCGATAAACGAAATACAGTACACTGCATTTAACCTTACCGTGACTAATTACACCATGGACCAATCTTTTAAGTTAGGTTAGACCATTGTGGAGTAATGTTACCTTTCCTTTTTTTTTCATTACCACGTCTTACTACCTGTTCAGGTCATGCGCATGATAATTACTCTAATGGGGTAGGTATGAGGTAGGAAGAACTTTAGAGGTTATATACCCCCATTTGCGTGGAAGGAGAGTGGGAAAACAATTTAGGAAAAAATCCCCTTCAGCAGATCAGGACGGGATTCGAACCCTGATCTCCCCCATCCGCAGCAGGACGAGTTTAACATGAGAGTGACGCCTTGGACCATTCGGCCTCCAAAGCGTTGCTACTTTTTCAGGATGAACGAATGGTGCATTACGTTGGTCGGCCTAGGTTCGAGGAATGTTCCTACCAAATGTCGATTAAAATTGGTCCACGCATTTGACAGTTATCGGCGGAGCAAACATCCGAACAGACAGATGACAAATGGTCAAGTTAAAACAAAACCTCGCTACGTTCTGTCATTAAAATGTAATCATTGCTGTCCACCAAAAAAAAAGAACGGTTTATATTTTCTAAAAGGCTATGAAAACGGGACGAGGAAGTGTCGAAACTTTCTATTTCACTTGAAGCAATAGTTCACATCTTGGGCGAGAACACTTTAGTAATCTAAAAACAAGTTTCAAGCAGTCAATTAGTAAATTGTTGAGAAAATGGAGTTATCAGTCTCTCCTAGGAGTGGCCGGTGTCATTTTACCTCACGAACCCACATGATTGAATTATGTTTGACCCCCAAGACGGAGGGTGAAAGTGGGGGGTTGGTGAGTACACTATCTTCAATCTAATTTCCTCCAGAGTGTTAGCCGACCAATCAGAGGAGAGGGGTAACTTGTAATGGAGTTGGGGTCCAAGACGTGAGGTTGTAGGAACTGCTTCTCGAGAAGTTGTCACATAACATAACTCCTGGCTTCTTTGAGAGAGAGTTTTTAATACAATTACTGAGCTACAAACTAAAACTTATGTTGCTCGAAATAAGGCGCCGGTTTGAATAGGCTGGGTTTCAACTTCCATTGACGTCTCACAATGTGAGCGCGCGGACTAGACGTCAAGACCATCTAGTCTGATTTTTCGTTTACGGAGAGGTTGAAGTATGAATCCAGGCTGGATGGACTGGGGGCAATTATTTTTTCTAATTGGATTTTCTCTACTCCTCCATGCTGATGTGGGTACATTTTTAATGTATTTTACCTTCCTCGTCCCTACCTGGTTGCTGTAATTAAATTCGTACAGCCCGGATAGGTAGTAAGACGCGACGCTTGATGAACGTTACTAACAAAAAATGAAATGTTCATCAACAAACACTTATTTTATCGTGCTGTCCGATAGGTCAGTCTGTATCGTGTCTTGTCTATTGAGTTAAAGGTCTCGGGTTCGATTCCAAAATACAAATACATCAACATATTTCAGACTAATATGAGAAAGATTAAATCTGTTTTTGGTTTTAGCGGATCTATCAATTTATTGTTTTGTTTTTTTCACTGAAAGTATTACTTTCGATGTTTTTACTTTAAGTTATTTAAATGAATATGGTCAAACACCCTCACTTTGACAATTTAATAAATTTTCCTTCTTTAAAGTTTAGGTATTACTAAAATAATTACATTTTTATTCGAGTAATTCATTGCATTTATTGACATTCAACAATTTTTTTAATTTTTAAACACTCATTAATAAACGCAAATAAGTGGTTGAACTCTGGAGTTTAGTCTAGTTTAAATTTCCTACTTCCTAGTCCTAAAGTGACACACACTGCCGGTAAAGTTTCGCCATTAAAATATTATATTGTGTAAACCATCAATTGTACTCAAATGAAATTAACATTCTTTAATTTTAGATGGTGTAATTGGAGAAAACACCACATATTCAACTGGTCCTTTCACCTACCGTTCGACAGACAACGTGCCACCACTGGGACTGAATATATTCCCCATAACAAATTATGTTCACATTAAATCCAATTTCAATCTCACAAAAAAAAAAAAAACGTTGACAAGAACGTCTTCCGCGCGTTCCTACCTGTGATGTTTCGGAGAGTGGCGTGTGTCCGTCCATTGTTGGATATTCAAATGACATTCTTCCCCGCCCGCGATTGGTTTGACCGTCACGTCCAGTGCTCACCTCTAGCGGCGGGTCGGAGAACCTCTGGGGAGTTGGATTCCGCCGCCTTCAACTTGACACTTTCAGGCGCGCGCTTGATTCAATTGACACTGAATTTCAGAATAAATCTAGATAACACGCGCATGCATTTCGGACACTGGAAGGGGAAAAAAAGAAAACATTTTAAGAGAAGTTTCGATATTTTTACAATTTAAATACGAATGTATTGGCCATTAAGTCGCGAATCAAGACAATACTTTTTTTTTATTTATTTATTCGCTTGAGAATATTAGTGGCGGATCGTGAGTTGTTTATAATTATTATCGAGATTTTACGGTGCGTCGACACAATAAGGCCATTAGCACTATCGTGGGTTGTTAGGGCTTTGGTAATCAAGCCTTGCAGGTACTGTACTATTGAGTTGGTTCCTCCTATTCAGTAACAAACTTGCTCTTTAAAAGACAATATATATTCGTTGATTACATTATGTTGTGTGTGTTTGGTAGAATGGCTATCGAGGGGGAGGAAACGGTTTGATAGTACAGTCCTGTCGACAATCCACGAGCCACCCCCGCCAAAACAGTTTCTCTTTGATTGTACTTAGTTAAAACAAGGAAGATATGTGTTGTGAGTTGCTGGAATACGGACGGTAATTCAATTAGAATTTCAAAGTACCAAAAAAAATATATATATATAGATTTATTTATACTCTGCAGGTTGTTGGAAGTGGCGCCACGACAAAGGTAGGCAGGAAGAGGTTAAAAGGGAGTCGCATTGTTGTCAGAAGTAGAGGGAATAAAGAGGGTTGGAAGGGGGATGTAAAAGCACATCAACACGTCTAGTTGACACGTTTTACACGGGCGCCGTCGAAGCATCAAAAGGTTCCGACATGATCGAATAAGAGAGAAAATTAGATTTCCACTTTACAGAGCATGAAGAGTTTTTCTTTTTTTTTTTAAATTGTGTCACAGTACAAATACTTTTTTTTTTAAATACAAAAAAAAAATATTCTCGTGTAAAAGGTTTGCCTAGTTGGTTTCTTGTACGAGCACACCTCGTACTAGCAGAGGAGTTCGTAAACAGTGGTTCGCAACACACCGTTACAATGTGTTAATATAAAAAATTAATACCTTTTTATTTTCATTTATTTGAGATATTTCACGTGCACTTTTTGAACCGATTGATTATATCATGACACGAGAATTTCTATGAGTGAGAGCGAAAGGGCCTACCAATTCTGTCGGGAAAGGTAGGCTTACGGTACATTCACATACCTTCCAGGGTTCTTATACCTGCCATAATCGACATGGGACCAACGGCTTTACTTCCCCTCCGAAGGAAGTTGTGCCACAGATTTTCTTTGTTCAAGAAAAATCCTTCGACCCCGACTGGGTCTGAACTTGCTAACCTCTGTTACTGACGCGAGCAGGAACCTAACCCCAGACCGCCTAGGTCGACAAACATGATACCCGGACATGTGTTTTAACCCTGATCGTTCGACTATACGCCTTGACCACAACACTTAATATCTTAGCACCGCATCTTAGCCTACTATCAGCTAGGGTTATAAGCATATTTAATAACTACGCTAATGTAAAATTTAGACTACGTGTACCCGAATTTGCGTCGAGGTAGAGTGGGAACTCATCCGGACGGAATTCAAACCCTAATATCCCCGTCATTAGAAGTCAAGTCTAATGCGACAGTGACGCCTTAGACCATTACTACATACAGTAGCCCAATGGGTTCTTTGGTGCTGACTGACAGTTCACAGCTGACTTCTGACAGTCAACATCTAGGTATATACCTAAATTTTGACTGTCAGAAGTGACAGCTGCTAAACACATGTTTTTTGCAGATCATATGGTTCGGCGTAGGAATACATAATTTGGTCTAGTAGCTTTTCAAAACCGTCAGCCGTCAGCGGTGAGTTGTCAGTCAGCACCAAAGAAGCCATGGGACTACTGTAGTTAAATGACCAATGAAGATATCACGGATAGCTCAGTTATTAGAGCAGCTGACATGCAGAGCCGAGTGCCCTGGATTCGAACCCATGTGTGATTGTCAATTTTACACATTTAATCACTATGTCAAATTCTCATGTGAAAATACGTGTTTGTTTAAAGACCTGTTACATATCTAGTTATTGCTAGTCAAAAGGAACAGCTTTGAGAAGTTAACATTCCCGTATTAGGCCTTATACAATGAAGGGATTTTATAACCGGCCCAGTGGTGTAGGACATATGGGTCCTGGGGTACCTTGGGTATTTTTCCAATAAGGGTAATGATCCCAACGGTCACCAGGGTTTAGTTGGTTAGGCTTAGGTTTATGTTAAGACTCACACCGCCCCCACGACATCCAAAAACCTATCATCACATCATCTCATCGCGGGTATGACGTGTATATAGCCCCAGATGGTGTACCCTGGGTAACGTTCTGTGCCACCAATAGTCTACATACAGGCGAACCACACTGGATGTCATGTCCCTCCCGGTCATATGAATCGTACGATAAAAAAGAAATTACTATTGACGAGTCGTACTCAGACTCAAAATTGCCTAAGTCAACCTTTCTTGCTTGTTTACGTTATTATTATTTATCACCACGTCTTACTAAGCATGTGTACTAATTACGCTAATGGATTAGGAATTGGTAAGGTTGAATTTAGAGGAAGTACACCCGCATTTACGTGGAGGGAGAGTGGAAAACCATTTAGGAAAAACCACCCTCAGTTCACCCGACCGATATTCGAACCTCGATCTCCCCCGGTCCTCAGCAGTCTAGCTCAACACGAAACTAGCGCGTTAGCTGACTACGCCACCAAGGTGGGTCTTGTTTAAGTCACAGGAAAGGCTAAGCACTTTTTCATTTTTATACGAATCTACAACTTAAGACAATTTTTTAAGTACCTAGACCACTTTTCTATTACATCGGGAACCCGTCTTTAGGAATTTAATCTTGTGGGAGGG
Organism: Timema bartmani; assembly: GCA_902151455.1. Lineage (NCBI taxonomy): Eukaryota > Metazoa > Arthropoda > Insecta > Phasmatodea > Timematidae > Timema > Timema bartmani. The sequence goes on along the minus strand of CABFWB010000324.1, from coordinate 230,233 downwards.
AATTTTAGAGCATCTAAACAAAATTATGAGCTGATTATGTTAGTTTCAAGTGCCCATTTTCGCAACAACAACAAAAAAAATTTTTTTTGTAAAATTTACAAAAAATTAAATTTATTTTTAACTTGTAGTTGAGCCCATTGAAAAGAAACAATCTATTTTCCCCAAGTTTATTGAACAGAACAAAATGAAAGGAAGGCTGTTGAAGAGGGAATGGGGGAAAATATACATTTTATCATTTTTATTTGTTAACTCGGATATTGACGGTTAAAAGTTGTAAATAGCTAATTACAGTCGAATTCCAAATAAGCAATTTTATTTTTTCATAAAAATTAACAAAAAACAAAAATGTTGAGTGATATAGAGGGCTCAACTCCCCGTTATCGCCATGTATATAATGTATTAAACACACATAAGTAATTTGATTTATGTTTTTTAATCTCTCACAACCCCTTGGAGAAAGGAAGTATTGTGATTGTAAAAAAGCTATTTCTATATTTTGATGAGTGTCGACGTGCCCCCCTGAACACGAAAAAGTTGTCTACGCAATGACGTCTGTTTGTAACACGGCCTAGAGCCGAAACCATTTTACCGATCGGGCTAAAACTTGGTATCTTAAAGTTTTCATTAAGGTTCCTCAAGGGAGTTTTTGGAATTAGCTATCTGTCTAGCCCTAATATTAAGAGTAGTTTTCTTAAGGATGAAAAGAGAGGAAAAAGCTATTTTCTCGAAATAGGCTCAAACGATTGAAGTGTTACGGAATGTTTGGGATATAACTGGTTTTTATAGCCCCGTGATCGAGCGCCAATTATTATGTTACTGTTTGTTTTATTTAAATAAATACAACTGTTGATGTTGCACACGATTTATTGGAGTGATTATATCTTCTTATACAATTTTACTTGAAATACAAATTATGTACTGTCGTGATATTACACGTACTCTAGTTTATGTCGCCGGCACTCTCTGTGTGTTCATACGCACACACAGCTTATATATGACATACCCCTTGCCCCTTGGACCTCTCGTGACCAGTGTCTAAACCAACCAATCATGTACGTCTCTGCGACAGGTGTATTGAAGGCTAGCTTCCTATTGGGTATAGGGAGCTGGCGTCTCTTGCTTGTTTGGTAGATACTACGGAGTGAAATTTAGAAATAAAAAATAAGTTCTAAGTTTTAATGGTGCAATCCTTCTAGAATATTCATGAAAAGCGCGTGATTCTTCATGGATGAAGTCTTAAAAGGATAATCTACATACGATACTTTAAAGAAAAATACCTTCATCCATGACTTTTTAAATATATGAGAGCGGTCCAAATCAATATCGTTACACGATCTAGACAATGTTTATTTAATATTCCAAACCAACCGACGCATCTCATCTTTCCGGGGAAATAACTTAGAGGGCAGGTACTTTATATAATCAGATATCTCCAATGTTGATCGTATCTCCGCAACTATTTGAGATACGAAATAACTTATCATTGCAAAGTTGTTGTGTTTTTAAACATAAACAACTTTTATTTAGTATTTCATTTATGCTCTTTGGTGGAATATTATGCTTTTTTCCCCCATAATGTTTCTGCAACAATGTATGTTATTTTGTTTCACATAGCTTATGAGTTTTAAAAAATATCTCTATTTTTACTTAAAGGAGAGAGAAAGTTTGTGATGTGCACCGTACCATTAATTTTGGTGTTGTGTTTGTTATGATTAGTATCAGATAGTATATTAATCAATAGATGAAATAAACAAATAAAAAACAAACAGAAATTATCTTTCGAATACTGTAATTAATATGATCACTGCACGACATTTGTAACGCGTTTCCTGTAAATCTGAAACATTTCAACAATTGGTTCATAAAGTTGAGCGAACGAACTATCGATCACAACAATGGTATGACATCAGTTGTTCCTTTCACGAACTTGTATTTCGAAGAACCCATCCGTCAAAACATATTCAAAACAAATTCTTATTTATGTAAAGGGGGGCAGGGCTAACTTGCATCAGACACGACAGCCCCTTCACGGAAAACCTTTTTCCTTGAAGAGAAAGATCGGCCATCTTGTGTTTTTATTATTGCGTTGTTTATTTCATTGTCACGCGAAACACGGAGTTTGTGTGATCCAACCAGAGATGGTGTTGTACCAGTTTGAAAATCACGTGGTACGGTGTGATTCGAACCTCGATATTATCGTCATCAAGAGTCTAGTCCAGTGGTCTCCAACCGGAGGGTCGCGGCATGTTTCGGACGGGGTCGCAATACTTGTTGAGGTTATAACTTTGTGTTTACTTTTTAACCTTTAACGGATCAGTCGGCCACTACGTGACAAAATGGAATCCATAGTTGGCAAACCAACTACACAGGAGGCCCCAGAAGAAGGTGCCAACTGTCCAAAAAAGCAAAGAAGATGTCAATCATGTCCCCGAGCAAGTGACAGGAAAAACCAGGTACAGTTGTGCAAAATGCAAAAAGGCTGTGTGTTTACCTAACGCTGAAATGATATGCAAGGAATGCTTGAGTTGATAGCTCGTTATTTTTTATAATTATGGAGATTAAATGAAAAAAAAAATTGTTAATTGAATAGTCCAATGCCTTGGCTCACAAAGAGTAGCCCAAATTTTGATTTTTTGTAAACACCAAACATTGGAATTTCAAATTTTTCTAAAGTTTGAATTTTTTTGTACTTTATGAAAATAATTTTTTATCCATAAAAAATATTGTTACTTTCATAAACCCCTATTACATCCATATTCCTATACTCCATAGATTTAAAAAAATGTAATTAAAATTATAAAAATGTTGTTTAAATAATTTGAAAAAATTAAAAACAAATGGGGTTCATGAAACCCCACCTCCCTAAGAACGTTCGAAATTCTCACCTCCCCAGTTAAAGGTTAAAGTAGGTAGTTATAATGATTATAGGAAAGAGCAAAAGAAATTTAAGGTGTTAAAATTATAAAAATTGTTTAGGTTTCTATTTTGGTTACTCAATTCTGACAGTTGATTGCTGACTTACTGTAACAGTTCCGTGTTCGGCCGAGTGGCGTTGCTAGCACAACTCACAAAATATACCTCACCGGGCTCATTGATTATATTTTGAAACAACTTAGTCGCATTCGAATAATCACAACAATTATTATTTATAATAATTAAATCAATCACGCGGAATACATACAACTCCAATTCATTTTTTAAACTTATTAAATGGGGGTTCATGCAAAATCTATTTAATATAAACATTTTAATTAAATATAGATTATAATTATTGTCTTTGAACTTTGTCTTTGAATTTTGAACTTAATTTTAAATATTTTAATTTATTTAAATATAAGCTAATAATTAAAATTATTTATTTATATTAATATGGTTGAATAGGCCTATTAAATAAAAATGTATTATATATTAAAACTTGTTTATTAATATTCTAAAAATTTATAAGAGTATGAATAATAATTAACGTCAAACTCGTTTGGGTTGTCAGTGATGAGGTCAGGATTTAAATTCCGTCAGGGGTACTGGGGGTGATTTTTTTTTCTAAATGTTTACTCCCTTCTCCCTCCACGAAAATAAATATATATTTCCTCTCAATTCTACCCTAAAGTGTACTTGAATACATCCAGCCCACATGGATGGTAAGTTTCAGTGAAAATAATAGTTTTAAAACCTGGATATGAACGTTTGTAGGTTATCAAGGGGGTCACGATGATCTCAGAGAAAACAAAATGGGGGTCAAACCCTGCGAAAGGTCTGAAGCCACTGGTCTATGGCGAGAGTTAGGCCTACGCCCTTTATCAAGCGGACACCTAAGTGGATGCAACCCTTAGAATTATTTTTAGAGTCTGTTCATGATAGGTTTTTACTTAGATGAGAGTTCAAAAATCATATGTTTAGGTTTTGGGTTGCCAATACTCGTAAAAGATCACTGTTTTGTTATAAATGTTAAGTTATTTAATTACATGTTATATTTTACATTTAAAATAACGTAAACTTAAGTTTTCTCACACTATTTCGTTACACTATTTCTTTTTACCCAATCCGAAACAATATTTTAAATATTATTATTATTATTATTATTATTATTAGCAGCACCGCGTCTTACTACCCGTTTGGGTCATACGCACTTACGCTAATGTGTAATGGTAGGTTGATTGTTAGATGAAATGGAGGACCTACAGTTTAACGTGGAATCCGAACCACGGTGGAGGCCTGGCATTCTACACATTCACAAGTTATGATTAATACACATCGTGTCAGAGGTGAAGGAAGGGATTGGGAATCAGATAAATCTGTGTCGGGACCGAGGATTGAACCCCGGACCCCCAGTACAAGTCTGACACCTTACCCCTAGACCACCAGGTCACCTTAAACATAATTAAAAGTACTTATTCTTTGTTTTGGAATGTTATCTATGATGTGTAATATAGTGCATACATTAATACCTTTTAATACAGGCATTGTATTTACTTGGAAAAAAGAGAATACTTGTAATTTATTTAATATATAATATATTATTTTATGATTATTATATCGTATTTAGAAATATTTAACTGAATAAAATATTTTTATCCACTGTGTGGGTGCATCGTTGTAAATAACTTGTTTCTGTCATGTTCAATCACATGGTTTTAATTCGTCGGTCGCCATTTTGAAGCTATGTTCGCTAGACCTTTTGTGAAAGTGCTGTGAATAATAATAAGTGGAATACAATGATAAATAATTGGCTTTGTGCCCAACCTCAAATAAATATATAAATAATATTGTCCTAAATTACTGTGGTTAACTATCACATTCATACATTACCATATGTTTTCATTACAGCTATCTAAAATGACAGATGTCAGCTGTTAGCGTAGGGATACATTAGGGACTATTTCTAGTAACTTTGTGAGCTGTCATCCAAGTAAACTAAGATCGTGAATGTATTATAAAGGATTATTTCGCGTTATCTCCATGGACACGCCGATTAATCCATCACACGTGACTTTCAAACTGGTATAACACCAGTACAGACACTACACCCGATGTCCCTACTGGTCCCTACAGACAAATCTTACAATGACACGTTCGGGAATCAAACCCGTGTCTCAGCTCGGTAGATAGACATAATATATAGCAATAGTAAATAAAGCGCTTTCCATTGATCAAAACTAGTTCCAAATTTGAACGCCAAAGCTACACGTAGCATTCCCAAAAGAAAGAGAGAGAGAAAAAAAAAAGAGATCTTAAATTTTAAAAAACACGGTATAAATAACTTTGTCCGTGAGGGCATATAAACCAAACTTCCAACAACAACCCCCCATCCCATCACACACCCCTATCAATTCAATTCCATGTCGGCCTGGCTCAAGGCCATGCGAGAGCAGAAACTGCTGATGTGTGTTTTATAAAGAAAGAACCCTCCCCCCCCCAAAAAAACATCGGTCAAAAGTCATTTCCAATTCTTGTCTCGTAGACCCGAGCTCTCGGTATCAGTGTCCCCCCCCCTCTACACTCGTATCCCCCCAAAAAACACAATAAAACACAACACACA
>CABFWB010000324.1:208368-224303 GCA_902151455.1 Timema bartmani | reverse complement strand
TATTTATAATAATAAAAACTAATATGGGATTAAATGCAAAATAAAAAAAAAAATAATTAATACTAGCCCTAACATCAACATATCAAGTTAAAAAAAAAATATATACAAATAAATATAAATTATACAAATAAAAAATAAATAAAACAGTCATATATGTTTCTTGTATAGACCTCAATTTTTGCAGCTGATAAAAACATGTTTTTGCAGATCATATGTTTCTGCGGAGGAATACATAATTTGGTGTGGTAACGTTTCAAAGCTGTCAGTCAGCACCACAGAAGCTATGTCGGACCTATAGCAGTCCCAACTAAGTTCCCGGCTCGTGCGAGGTATGAGAGTAAAGGAGAAAAGAAAAAACAAAAGATGTTTGCAGTGCATTCGTATTTGACCGATTACTCGAAATTTTTCGCCGTGCCGATGGGGGACAAAGTGACAAAGTTTCTTGTTAATATCTACAGTACGTTACTGTTATGACAGAATGAAGATCTGTTCACAATGCTTAGCTGTGAAGACATTCTAAAATGGTCAAAAACGGCCTTTTCAATGCAGTTTCTATCCAAATATTATTTAATATTTCAACAATGTTCAGTATTAGGAACAAGGCCGTAGCCAGCCAATAATTTCAGGGGAGGTTTGAACCCCCAAAACCCTCCCCTGGCTACGGCCTTGATTAGGAACTTCTATTAACTCGGTGACCTGGTGGTCTAGGGGTAAGGTGTCAGACTTGTGCTGGGGGTCCGGGGTTCAATCCTCGGTCCCGGCACAGATTTATCTGATTGCCAAACCCTTCCTTAATCTCTGACAAGACGTGTATTAATCACAACTTGTGAATGTGAGGAATGACAGGCCTCCACCGTGGTTCGGATCCCACGTTAAACTGTAGGGTCCTCCATTTCATCTCACAATCACCCTACTATTACACATTAGTGTAAGTGCGTATAACCCGAACGGGTAGTAAGACGCGGTGCTAATAATAATAATTCTATTAACTCCATTAATGTTTGATCAGAAATGATCCACGTGCAATAGTGTTGGTGTAAATTTACAATTTCTAGCCGACTGTATCATAGAGATGATGGGCATGCGATGCACGCTCTTAAATCTAACACATACAGACATTTTTCTTGTGACCAACATCAACATCGTTAACATTTTATTATATTATTAGTGTTAGTTTATAAATATTATTTATATAATCTATCAAAAGCAACATCTGAAGCTCACAGGACCCGACATTATGAATACATGAAAGTAGATTTTGTAGCTTTTTTTTTACCTGTTAGACAAGAACATTCTTATGAAAATTGTTTGTGTGTTTTATGCATACATTTTATATCTTAACCAAATATGTTCATTCCTGGAATTTGTTCAAATCCTGTGAGCTGTGTGTCCCCATGAGGGTCTTCCAAGAATGACACTGCATTGAACTGAAGATCACATGTTGCTAACACCGAGCCAATTGCGTGGTCGGGAGTCTGCCGAAGACGTCTCTGGAATATTTTCCTCTTTGCTTGGAAATAAATAGTCCAAATACTACGCTTCAGAACCGATTTGAGTCAACTAGGTGCGAATGGTACTGGCTTCCGCTCCTCGATTTGGAGCAGACCTTTAGTGTGTTATTTTGTTATTATATAGTAGAGAAGTAGTCTAATTAAGTTTTCATATCAAATCATAAAATTATGATAATTGATGTGTCGGATCAGAATAATTGTGTTTCATAAAATACATTAATATTTAACAATAATAATGATACTTTAAAAAAAAAGATTATATGTATAGGTGTGTTCAAATATAGAAATGAATTTATAAAACTAATTTTGAATAGTCCAATTTAACACACTTAGATAATTACCTCTATTGCCCCAAATATAATACTATAATTTTCTCCTAAAAATGTCCTGAAAAAGTGTACTTGTATTATATGCGTACAGCTTAACATTTTTCACAAAAAAAAGGGCAGATTCCTACAACGGTCTATTTTATAACTGTATTGGTGGGGATCATCAGGCGCATCTCATAATAAACTCAAGATCAAAACAAAAAGCTAGGGGGAGAATTTCCACCCTTCAGTCACTGAACTGGTAATTTCAGTATGTCAGTACTAGTTGGGGGTAGAATCTGTGCTGTTTGAAAATATTCCATAGCAGATCCGCAAGTGAGTGATTGTGTTAAAAATGCTTCCTTGGCATCTCAGGTAAACAAGGGAATAAAAAGAAGTGCTACGATATGAATTTTAAATTAACAGCAATAAATGAGGCGCAACAAATAAATAACGCGCAGGCCGCTAACAAGTTTGGTGTTTCCGAGGTTAATATTCGTCTTTGGAGAAAAAATGAAGAAATGTTCAAGAGTGTATACCCATCAAGAAAAGCACCCAGATGAACTAATTGTGTCAAATTTGCTAAGTTTTTACCTCAAGGTGTATTCGAGACCTTTTATTTTTTACTACTTGCTGTACTATCCTCGGGCCAATACAGTATAAGTTTGAGAGTCAAGAATAAGTTATTTATTTATATAGAAACTTCTGGGGATTGTTTCTACGCCCCTTGTCATAATTACAACAAATTAGGAACAAAAATGTACTCACAGATTTGGTTGGGTGTTCAAATAACTTGTTTTGTTTTAAATATTTATTTTTTTAAATAAGTTTACATCACTAGGACTGTACAGAATTTTTTTTTTTTCTTCATTGAATCATCTCCATAGCTTTCGTCGATATTCAATACAATATTTGTAGACCATATAATTACAGTTTGTCAAGAACATATTATAATTTAAAAAGAAAATTAAAATCCACACAGACTTTTTGCAATAACTAATAAAACTTCAAAAAAATAATCATAACAACTTATTTTAATGCACAATAGCACTATGTTCGTAGTAAAATGGTAGCCCCTAAATTTCATTCATATTGATCGAATATCTCTTCTAATAGTAAAGGTGATGCTGGGGCGTTGGTGAAAAGACTTCCTGAAAAATAACAAGAATAATTAATATCATGTGAAGTAAACCTATTCATGATCTGCGTCTAGCTCTTCCCATTGCTCTTCCCATCGGGTTTGGCAGTCAATACCTTGAACAGGATTCTAGAGTCTCCCCTTCGCGCTGCATGTCCTTTGAGACTTGATCATCTTAACATTGTTTTGTGATGAGTACAGGGTAATGAGGTGGACTGGATAGAATTAGATAACAATAGGGATATGGTGTAATGAGGTGGACTGGATAGAATTAGATAACAATAGGAATATGGTGTAATGAGGTGGACTGGATAGAATAGTAATACTTAGCACCGCGTCTTACTACCCATTCGGGTTATACACACACTAATGTGTAATGGAAGGGTGATTGTGAGATGAAATGGAGGACCTACAGTTTAACGTGGGATCCGAACCACGGTGGAGGCCTGGCATTCCACACAATCACAAGTTGTGATTTAGTAAGTAATTCACCAAGATCTAATGATGCAGAGTGGATGGTATTAACATATAAACTAAAGTTGGGCCGAGTTCAGTATCTTACAAATCTAACTCTTCATTTTATCTGTTGATCTCAAATCTCAAATTCAAGTAACAATCTTTTAGCCTGTAAATTTTATTTTATATATTCTCACATTGATCGCTACTGCCCATTACCTCAGTCTAGGTTTCAATCTATCAAAACTCACCAGGAGGGAGTGTGAAACAAACACAATAAAACTTCTTAAAAGAGGAAGCCAAAACCAAAACACAAAAGGAATAAAGAGGAAATTGGTAAAGTGTGATAGGACATATTTTTAGTTAGTTGCGTAGCGCACTTCACAAACTCTCCTCGCGAATTCCGATAGCAGGAAGAAACCTTGGTTGAAGGAGCGAGTGGTTATTATGGGTGTGCGAAGCTTCACGAGTGGTTATTATGGGTGTGCGAAGCTTCACGAGTGGTTATTAGGGGTGTGCGAAGCTTCACGAGTGGTTATTAGGGGTGTGCGAAGCTTCACGAGTGGTTATTAGGGGTGTGCGAAGCTTCACGAGTGGTTATTAGGGGTGTGCGAAGCTTCACGAGTGGTTATTAGGGGTGTGCGAAGCTTCACGAGTGGTTATTAGGGGTGTGCGAAGCTTCACGAGTGGTTATTAGGGGTGTGCGAAGCTTCACGAGTGGTTATTAGGGGTGTGCGAAGCTTCACGAGTGGTTATTAGGGGTGTGCGAAGCTTCACGAGTGGTTATTAGGGGTGTGCGAAGCTTCACGAGTGGTTATTAGGGGTGTGCGAAGCTTCACGAGTGGTTATTAGGGGTGTGCGAAGCTTCACGAGTGGTTATTAGGGGTGTGCGAAGCTTCACGAGTGGTTATTAGGGGTGTGCGAAGCTTCACGAGTGGTTATTAGGGGTGTGCGAAGCTTCACGAGTGGTTATTAGGGGTGTGCGAAGCTTCACGAGTGGTTATTAGGGGTGTGCGAAGCTTCACGAGTGGTTATTAGGGGTGTGCGAAGCTTCACGAGTGGTTATTAGGGGTGTGCGAAGCTTCACGAGTGGTTATTAGGGGTGTGCGAAGCTTCACGAGTGGTTATTAGGGGTGTGCGAAGCTTCACGAGTGGTTATTAGGGGTGTGCGAAGCTTCACGAGTGGTTATTAGGGGTGTGCGAAGCTTCACGAGTGGTTATTAGGGGTGTGCGAAGCTTCACGAGTGGTTATTAGGGGTGTGCGAAGCTTCACGAGTGGTTATTAGGGGTGTGCGAAGCTTCACGAGTGGTTATTAGGGGTGTGCGAAGCTTCACGAGTGGTTATTAGGGGTGTGCGAAGCTTCACGAGTGGTTATTAGGGGTGTGCGAAGCTTCACGAGTGGTTATTAGGGGTGTGCGAAGCTTCACGAGTGGTTATTAGGGGTGTGCGAAGCTTCACGAGTGGTTATTAGGGGTGTGCGAAGCTTCACGAGTGGTTATTAGGGGTGTGCGAAGCTTCACGAGTGGTTATTAGGGGTGTGCGAAGCTTCACGAGTGGTTATTAGGGGTGTGCGAAGCTTCACGAGTGGTTATTAGGGGTGTGCGAAGCTTCACGAGTGGTTATTAGGGGTGTGCGAAGCTTCACGAGTGGTTATTAGGGGTGTGCGAAGCTTCACGAGTGGTTATTAGGGGTGTGCATGTTGTGATAGATTACAACTTGATTTGTCAGAGTAACACGAAATATTACAAACAAATAACCACAATATAATCTTTTTAGGGCATAAAACAACTAAAAGAAAATATTCAAACTTCGTTTCAGCGTCAAGAATATTTCATATATTCGCTTCGAATTGAAAAAGTGGACTTTGCACACCCATAGTGGTGAGGAATGATTTTCTTCAGAAGGTAGCCATTACCTCTTTGACCAATGTGAGCAGTATAAAGTGTTAATTGTGTTCATTGTTTCATTGTAAAATACATATTGTACTTGTTCATAGCATTCTTCTCCGTACTTTATTCCATATGTATGCCTCAAAATGTGAAAAGAGGTTTTCTTTATATTAAGTATTACATTTTGAACATCATAGTCAAAATAAATGGCAATTCAGAGTACCGTATTGGCCCGAATATAGTATGGTCTCAAACTAAAGTTTTAAAGGTGTTTTTCATGAAAAATAAAAGGCTCTTGAATATAACTCCAAGTAAAAGTTTAACAGATTTGCCTATTAGGCCCTCTGAATGTTTTTAGTGATGTGCAGGCACTCCTAAACTTTTCTTCATTTTTCCCTCCAAAGTCTTATATTAGCTTCAGAAACTCCAAACTTCTAAAGTTGCCTGCTCGTTATTTGTTTCTTGTGCCTCGTGTATTGCTGTTAACTTTAAATTCATATTGAAGCTTCTTAATCACTCCCTTTTTTTTACCTGAGACGCCGAGGAAGCCTCTTCTTTTCAACACAATCACTCCCTTGAGGATGCTTTTTTAATATTGGCAGCACTGAACAGATTCTCCCACCAACAATTACCTACTGAATTAACAGTTAAGTGACAAAGGAGGATGGAAATACTCTCTTTCTCTCGCTTTGACCTTGATTTTATTATTAGATGTGCAAGATGATTCCCGTCAACTGGCCAGTACAGTTTCAATTCCAGCATGCTATAAAATAGACCAATGTAAGAATGTGCCTCTTTTTTTAGTGAAAAATGTTAGTCTGTGCATATGAGTACGGATTTTGAAATAACATTTTTTAGGAGAAACTTATCACACTATATTCGGACCAATAACGTCTATAACTCCAAAAAGCCTGAGACACAGATTATATACATGATAAACTTGATCTTATAAGTGAATATTTAATGGATTTAAATGAAAATTTTATTTTTTCTTGATTATACCTTCCATTACCGCCTCACTCCTGCCTTACAGGGAATCATAATTTACTTAATCCAAGATTAGTGTAAATGCGCACATACCGACAAAGCTTCGAGCACCCTTGAGTTCAGAGATAACTTTACAGTTGGCCTGCTCGTTGATGTGAAACCCCAAACAACGGAACCTCGCATCGGTCTCGTAGTGCAAGCTGTTACTAGGACTGAGGTAAGGGCGTCCAGAGAACGGGTTGATAAAGTCGGCCCAGAAGCCGGCCTGCTTCAGTTTGGAGCAAATGTCCTGGGCTGCCAGGACAAACTGAGAACAAAGCAACAACATTTGCTGATGTCGGTGGGATGGTTCAGATTCTAGTCATTATTTTATTTGGGTTAAACATTATGAAAACCATGTGGAAGTACTGTAAAGTAGTGCTGTGATGTAAGCGATAGAGCCAAACCGAAATGAGAGTCGGGCTAGGCCTTGATAGGAAATGAATAAACTTCTGTTATTTCTTCACACTTCTTTTTGATCATTTTATCTGCTGCAAAAGATTAAAAAAATAGATTCTTTTTTAATATTAGGGAAAGTATAAAAACACAACAGAGACAAATAAAATTGTTTTGGAAGTTACCGCAAGATAAAGTGAGACATTAATCATGCGTTGAGTTGGAATGGATGTCATCGTGAATCGAGGAAGGATGGAAATACACGACCATAAAAAAACAACAGATTGATAATTTTGGTCATGCATAGACAGACAACTTGTGTCCACAGTTGCTTACATGTTTAGCGAGTTCTTCAACTTCATTGCCTCTAACTTTCTGCATGAGTGAAACTACTGTTAGGTTTGAATTACCGACATCCATGGCAGGAAACAGCTCCATCACACCTTGAACAAACAAATACCATCAAGTTTAGGCTAAGACTTTTCAGAGAAAAGACTTTGAAACCAGTTCAAGTTGACCAATTTCATATCATCTTAAAATACTCCCCTGTTTCACTACACTTTTTTTTTTGGAACTACTCCATCCTCCCCCTCTCAGTCTTAACACAATACCTGTTCCCCTCATACCTGCTTTTCACTCTCATTACAACTCCTCTTTTCATTTCAGCCTCCTCCATCACTTTCCAAACATTATTTCTATCTACGCTATCATATGCTTTCTCCAGATCCATAAATCCCATTACCAAGTCATTAAACAGAGACTATATGTTTTTTTGAGCCTTTGAAGTATTTTTTTTTGCTGCTCTGATTAATTTCTATATTTTTACAACCACATGAACAACTTCTGTTGTAATCTCAAAACTCACTACTATGTTTTAAACACAAGATGATACTTTTACCCAAGTTAAATTCCCTCCGGCTAAATAACTTGTATGAGAGTAAACTGTTTCTACCTTGTCGGAGCAGCATTGGACACTCCTGAGCTATGCAGTCCATGGAGGTGGTCGTGCTTGTGAAAACTGTAGACTTGCCTCGTGGCTTCTGGAACACAACGCAAACCAGTCGAAAGAAAAAAATTTCTAGTGGAATACTCTAACAAAATGGTAAATGGTCCCCCTCTCCACTAGATGGGTTCAGAGAGTTAAACATTTTCAAAATTTGTCGCGGTTCTATAAAGTTTGGAAAGACCTGCTCTAGGGGTAATAATTTATGCAAACAAACAAATATCTATTAATTATTATTATAATTAGCACTACGTCTTACTACCCATTCGGGTTGTTCACACTTACGCTAATGTGTAATGGTAGGGTGATTGTGAAATGAAATGGAGGACCTACAGTTTAACGTGGGATCCGAACCACGGTGGAGGCCTGGCATTCCACACATTCACAAGTTGTGATTAATACACGTCTTGTCAGAGGTGAAGGAAGGGTTTGGCAATCAGATAAATCTGTGCCGGGACCGAGGATTGAACCCCGGACCCTCAGCACAGAAGTACGACACCTTACCACCTAGACAGCCAGGTCACCCTATCAATGTATTGTAGGTTTTAATTACAAATGTGTTCATATATTATCTAACAGTAAATCTTCCTGCGATGATTCAAGGGAAAGGCGAGATGACATGAAGTTGTCCTAATTCCACTCTAAAGTACTCGTGACTCTAAATCAAGCTTTTTTATTTTAACTTTATCATCCAAAAAGTGGCTTATAACGTAAAATATATATTCCTTCCTCCAAAGTAAAATTAAAAATATGTCAATGACTTTTCTTCCTTATGTGAATGTAAAAGTTATGATCTAAAAGAAAAGAAAAGAATATGTTTTCCTAACACAAAATTCAAGCTTATTATCTTCAGTTCTGTAGTAACATGCACTTTCCATACTGAAATCAGCATGGAACGCTTATAAACTAACTCAATTCTTGAAAAGAGACAACACCCAATATTCCGGCCAATAATCCATCAGTAACAAACTGAATGCTCTGATTTCACCAATGATAAGTTTTTCTGCTACGCCAGGAATTAAACACTTGGATTAGTAGACAGACAGTCTGCTCACTGAGCTAAGGTTTCAGATTCCTACAAATTTATATTACTCAGGAACAAGGGTATTATAATTACATTTTTTACACCAATATTATTTGTCAAGGCTTTAAGCTCTACAAACACAAATCTATGATACTCACTGATAGCAAATAACATCCTTGAACTTTACCAACAATCCACCTAGTTAGCTAGTTCTAGATGAATTTCGAAGTGTGTTAAACTTGATTCACACGTTCGCCGAAATTAGAGAGCAGAATCTGCTCGAGTGTCACAACTTACACACTGTATGTTGACCCATGATGCATTGCAACGCTAACTTTAAACAGCTGATTATCAATATATTTTATTTTCTAGTGAATAAACATATATTTTAGATTATTCTCCCGATGGATATTTTCAAATTATAGCGCTGTGTCGTGGCACAATCTAATACATTGATACACACGCTTTACATTAATGGGTTATTTCACATCTCACAACGGCCAACAAAGCTGTCTGCTTGTTTCTAGCTGTAAAACGCGTGCGTTGTTAAATGCGCATGCACAATGATTTGAAATGGTTGATTTTGAGATTTAATTGGTTCTCCTGTGCCGAACATCTCAGGCAGAACGGACAAAGGAGAGATGAGTTGAACTTTCATGGAACAGCTCACGCCGATTAGGTTAAAATGTTTTGATTGGCTTAAGAGCTCGTCACATGACCATGTTTCTGTTCTGCACTAGTTTTTAGGCGAATATGTGAATACAGAGTATTTTTTATTTGATAAACAGTTTTACCTGTTATATAATATGTTGAAAGCAATTCAATCACAACTAAAGAAATGCTAACCCACTTTCAAGATTTAAATTTTGTAGTTTACATCATGTCAATTAACCTTAATCCAGTCCATCATGCAAAAATACAAAATATCCGCCATTGTAGCTTCGTCCTGTGAATCTCTGGGAATGTTTAGCGAAGCAGAGTTTGGGTTAATTGTCTGGAGCTGAAGAAACCATGTAAACCATGTAAACCATGTAAACCATGTAAACCATGTAAACCATGTTTAATGATCCACATGCATCACAAATCACATGATGGTTATCCGCAGGATCAGGATAGCTGAATAAAATTAAATTAAGTGAAAAATAACAACCTGAACACGGGAATCGAACCCAGGACCTTTGGTTTTGCACACAAATGCTCCACCACTGAGCCAACTTGGTTCGTCTCGTATCCAAAGCCATCTTGCCCTAGTTTTTTTTTAGCTCCAAGTCTTACTATCTGTTCAGGTTTTACACATATCTATTAGTTACACTAATGAGTTAGAGATGAGGAAGGTTGAATTCAGAGGATGTGTACCCGCATTTGAATAATAATATTAGCACCACGTCTTACTACCCGTTCGGGTTATACGCATAAGTATTAATTACTCTAAAGAGTTGGGAATTAGGAAGGTTGAATTTAAAGAAAGTGAACCCACATTTGTGCGGAGGGAGAGTGGAAAACCATTTAGGAAAAACCAGCCCCAGTTCATTCGACCGAGATTCAAACCTCGATCTCCCCGTCCAGAGCAGTGTGGCTCAACACGAACCAGGGTGTTAGCCAACTACGCCACCGAGGCGGGTTAACCCCACATTTGAAAAAGAACCCACCCTCAGTACACTCAACCAGAATTTGAATCCCGATCTCCTCGTTATTGGCAGCCTTCTCTATTGCCAGAGTGACGCCTTAGACCATACAACCACCAAAGCAGGTATTTCCCTAGCTACTGTGGTATTAAGTATTTATGTGGCAAATGGTGAAAGTATCGGCCACTCAGAGCTATCTACAATTACAGTCCACGGCGACTCGTAACTGACGGTATGCCACCATGCACTTCATATTATTAATTCATGTGTATCACAAACTGCTATGTGATGTCATTTTCACTTAAAAGAACATATTTAATGAAATGACAAGAAATAGTGTTAGGATGATGTGAAAACAATCTTTCTATGAAATAGGCGAGCAACAAACCTCGTATTTGAAAGAAACGCGCAGATCATCTAATTGGACGGTAGTGGAGGCATTCTGCCAGGCAGGGCCGACGTTACCTGGCATATAGAACCGGTAACCTGGTGGACCCAGCAGCTCCCAGTTGGGACTTGGCCCGAACGCTGCGCTGTCGTCAAAGTCTACAAAAAAACCCATTTAAAGCAAACATTACCACAGTACCGTGTTTATATGTCCATCTCCTCGGGCCAACCGAGTTATGATTTTGTGAGGTGTGCTGTGTCAGTGATTATATTACTGAAACTACCCATTCAGGTTATACACTTATGTACTAATTACTCTAATATGTTAGGGGTTAGGAAGGTTGAATTTAGAGAAAGTGTACCAGCATTTGTGTGGAGGGGGAGTTGGAAAACCATTTTGGAAAAAACCTCTTCAGTACATCCGACCAGGATCGAACACCGATATGCCCATTCTTGATAGCTTAGTCTTGCAAAAGTGATGCCTTATACTATGCGGCCATCGAAAAGGGTTGTAACCAATTAAACTAAGGGATTTATTCATAAGGCAACCATACACATGCAACATGTTTAATTTACCGTAGTTTATATCCTAAATATATCACCTTTTAAACCACAACCACAATAGTTTTTTTTTTTTTTTAATCTGTTAGAAATATAGATCAGGTTGTATTGATATGACAATGAACTTACAAAATCATTTAGAAGGCTAGTTTTTTATACATACCATTTACGCCATCTCTTACTTTCACGATTTTGTACACAGTGTCAGAATTTTTGGAACTGCTCCGTTTGGAATAAAATGAAATGCTTAGCGGTTTGATATTTCTTGTGATCCAACTAATATTGAGTCTACGAGGGCACAGCATCTAAAATTAAAATACTCGTTAAATACACCATTTAAAATAAAATACTATAATTCAAGGTAGCAATCATAGAAGGGAAGATCTTAAAATAATTATGGTTTAATCCCAAGTCCGAGGTGATCCAAATAGTTACAATATGAACCTTGGGCACTAGTTTTAGGCTCTTAAAAAACATAGAGTGGTCTTTACCAGGCCTGTGGAGTTGAGTCTGAAACAATTTTTGGTGGAGTGGAAGTTGGTAAAAATGTACAGACTATGCTGACTCCAGCTTTAAAATAAAAATAATACTATAATAATATAGGATAGCGTATGATAAATATATAATTTCAATCTCATACTTATTTGTTCTTTGGAACAAATATTTGTAATTACAATTGACAAATTTATTTAAATATAAATTCACAATGTCAAAGAAGCTTTCTATGAAATCGTCTGTGTTGGAGCACATTTTACTGTATTATTATTATTATTATTATTATTATCACCGCGTCTTACTACCCGTTCGAGGTTATATGCGCTTACGCTAATGTGCAATGGTAGGGTGATTGTGAGATGAAATGGAGGACCTACAGTTTAACATGGGATCCGAACCACGGTGGAGGCCTGGCATTCCTCACATTCACAAGTTGTGATTAATACACGTCTTGTCAGAGGTGAAGGAAGGGTTTGGCAATCAGATAAATCTGTGCCGGGACCGAGGTTTGAACCCCGGACCCCCAGCACAGAAGTCTGACACCTTACCCCTAGACCACCAGGTCACCCTATGTGGTACAATTAATTTGAGTAATTAGTATTTATAAATTAAAGTCTGAGGAGATTTTACTTAATTTAATATGAATTGCCATAAAAAATGAATAGTAGGCCTACCTATATTTTGGGCTATGTACATGTTACAACGAAAATATGTCCGAAACATATTTTAGTTATAGTACAATGCTATCAAAATGCATTATTGTTCAGAATCAACACACCAAGAATTAAACATACCGATATTAATAATGTTTCTCGTATATTCAGTTTATTAATGAACTAATTAAGTTGCACAATAACTTATCTTCTTCATCCTTACTCCATTCCTTTTCTCTATTAAAGTTCCTCGTTGTTTAACAAAGAAGTCACAAAAATAGATTTAAGTTACCCTAAAATATTTACTACCTACTGCAATAGTTTATTTTAACAATAATCCCATCCTAGATTGATCCAACCTTTTATTTGTTCACCCATGGAAGGTTAGGCTGCTAAGTTGGATTACCGATTTAGTTTATAGTTATAAATATATTAACTATTTGAAAATCTATAAACCAATGGAGAAATGGTTGTAAGGTTATATAACGAGGCATTGTGAATTTATTAGAATGATTATTGACGAGATATTAGAGATAAAATAGAAAGAGGACTGCATTGTACCACAGAATATGAGGTAAGCCTGGAGAGCATTTACGATTTCTTTCGAAAAACTTTTACAAAAAATATAAATCACCTTACGGAGTTATCAATTAGACCTACATAAGAAAAAAAAAAGTCAGCCATTAAAATATTTTGATTGATTAGTTAACTAATTAATTCAAATGGTTATCAGAATACAAACATGACAACTTTGAATGTAAATAACTTGTCTGTAGATGTATTAATCCACCCCAAATATTATTGTAATTTAATTTTCATCGACTTGGAAGGTTAGGTTAAGCTTGGTCACTTAATTATTTTACTATAAAAACATAAAAGGTTAGTTTTATCTAATTATTATTAGATCCTATTAATTAATAGGCCTAGGTGTTTTAATGGTTCACTCTTCTTTTTTAAAGTGTATTGCATTAAATTTTTGTTATTTATGTTGCATAGTTACTAAGTTTAAGTAAGAGGGTTAATTAAAGCTATGTGAAAGGCTGATTAATGTTAGTTCACTAAAAGATCTACAGTCTAGGGTTGGGTAAAGGGAATAAAGAAATAATATCCCATTTGAAAGATTTGAGTTAGCTACGGAAAAAAGCAAGATGTTCAAGGCATAGTTGCTGTAGACTTTTGCCTCTGAAATAGGTGAGTCGAGCAAGTAGGTCTATTTTCTAAGTTTTGGATTAAATAGGGCTTTTTTTACCGTTTTTTACAAGAAAGTGTAGACCTAAATGTTACTGACCCAAAATATTAAACATCATTTAGGAGATTTTGTGACAAGTAAAATCTTTAAACATGAGTGCGTGTAGAGCATCTCCCAACCAGTCTGAGGATTGAAGATTAATGGAAACCTTTAAAGCATTTATAAAACACTTCTCTTATGTAGTGTATTTTTGTATTTCAAGTTGTCCCTACTTTATAATGTGCTTTCAAGCAACATGGCAAGTACATTATAGCTTATATTATAAAAACTACAAATAATGTATCTAGTATGTGCCAAATATTGATATTTTGATGTTGAATACCAATACATTTTTGTGGTGTTTTATTAAATATAAAATCTTTGTGACATTCAGTATCAGCAAACTAAACCTGTCAAATCTAATAAATTATATTTTAATGAAAATAGTTCAAATTGTTCACAAAGTGTCAGTATATTTCTCTAATTTATACAGTAAGTAAATTAACAAGTGGGTCCTTCCAGAAAAAAATCTGGCTATGTTACATACCATATGTTTAATTGTCCCAATATATAACTAATAAACCAAATTAAATATATAATTTTGAGATGGTAGAAAAATAAGTCATTTTACATATTTTTCTCACTAAGTCATATCAACACTAAAATATATTATTATTCATATTTATATAAAGACACACCATAAATAAACATCACCAAACACAGTTCTAATAGATGGCAGCACATGCTGATAAGTAAGAATAACCAACCTTAGCAGCATTAATTTTTTTTAACACGCCATTGTGCTTGCTCCAGATAAATAGTATAGAAGTCTCTATTTATACAATATATTTCTCTTATATTTTATGTACTTGTGACATTGATATATTAAAAATATTCTGTTTAAACGCTTTGTTATTTTATACAACCATCTATGACCTTTAATGAACATAATAATTTTAAAAATATTTGCGAGTTAATAAAAATTATTTAAAATTCATAGAACTTTATTTTAGGATCAAGTGGAGAAAATGTTACATCATATAAAAATAGTTGAAAAGGTAAATGTCTACTTGTTTATCTTAAAGTTTGAGTAATCTAAATAGATTCACAAGAATTCAAAAACTATCTATCTCTAAATCTAGAAAAAATCTCATTTTTATTTTTGGCACATGGTAGCACTAGATTTTTTTTTTGCCCATGTTTACAAGTTAATTCATCTGTGATCTGTTCAATATGTCACGTCAGCAGGTAGAAGTAGATGAGCTTTTTGATACAAAAAATGCATTTTATATAGGAAACTATCAACAATGCATTAATGAAGCACAGAAAGCAAAGGTAACACTTGTGCTATTTTTAAAGTACGCTTTAGCTAGGGTGATCTGGCGGTATAGGGGTAAGGTGTCGGACTTCTCTGTGCTGAGGGTCCGGGGTTAAATCCTTGGTCCCGGCAAAGATTTATCCGATTGCCAAACCCTTCCTTCACCTCTGAGAAGATGTGTATTAATCACAGCTTGTAAATGTGTGGAATGTCAGCCCTCCACCGTGGTTCGGATCCCACGTTAAACTCTAGGTCCTCCATTTCATCTCACAATCCTACCATTACACATTAGTGTATGTGCTTATAACCCGAACGGATTGTAAGGCGCGGTGCTAATAATAATAATAATAATAATGATTTAGCTAGTAACACGTTGGAGTACAATACGAGGTTTGAGTCTCGGCTGGTAAACCTTTGATTAATGTGAAAGTACTATTCCCTCACAAGGTCAGTGTGGGTGCATTCCCAGCCCATAATCTCTCGTTATCTTGAAATAATGTGTTAAAAATAATAATTAATAAACATAAATATCACCATGAGATAATAAAACCCTAACACTATTCCAATCTGGTTATTGTAGCATCAATCAATTAATTATTTCTTGCCCAAACAAGCAACTAATTAACACTTAAATACTTTATTTTTCCTAATGTTAGGAGACAAAACTCTGGAATGATGCCTATGCACCTTATCATATAAAAACACTGTATTTTACTTGAAATAGCAAATCATAAAAAAATTAACACTATCATAATTTAACATAGTATGAGCTATCAAGCAAGCTATACCGACCAAACGACTGCACCGTTAGCGATAATAGCGCCAACATTTGTGGATAGAGGGTGTCATGTGGTTAGCACAATGAAACCTCCTATCAGATATCAAGATACTTTTTTTTTTTTTTTTTTTTTTTTTT
>CABFWB010000324.1:179494-207682 GCA_902151455.1 Timema bartmani | reverse complement strand
TATATATATATATATATATATATATATATATATATATATATACACACGCACACACACTTCATTTTTACTAAAATATTTTTTCAGCCATCGAGTCCAGCGGTGCAACTTGAACGAGACATTTTTCTATATCGAGCATATATTGCCCAGAAAAAATACCGTGTTGTGCTCGATGAAATCAGTGGAGTCTCCCCTCCAGAACTGCAACCTTTGAAATTGTTGGCCGAGTACTTTGCAGTTCCATCCAAGAGGTAAGGTAGCGTAGTAGAAGTTACCGAGAAGAAGTTGTGAGAATCATTTGGTCTTCTATGAAATAATGATACAATTTTTGTTTGGATTCACAGGGATGATTAAATAGCCTACTATAAGCATTTATTACATTTTAAGTTACTAAATAGTAAACACCTGTGTTGATTGATCATAGAAATTTTAAATAAATACTGTTTAGAATAGTTCATCATGGTAGTATACTTGGATTGCAAAAGGTATTTTGTGCTATGATTTTGAAAAGTCCTGAATCAAATGTGTCTGTTTTTAAATATTCTACTTAGCGATCGTTACAACTCATACATAACCTAGCCCAGTGTGGTCCAACTGGTACCCCACAGGCCAAATGTGGCCCGCGCTCACTGAAAATGTGACCCTCGCAGTAACCCAGAAGAAAATTAAAGGGAAACCCTCAGTGGCAGGTGTAAAATATCTAACGAGTCAAATAAATATATTTATTTAAAAAAAGTCATGACTGCATTTTACTATACATTTGATTAGTAAAAATATGTATAAATACCGGTATATATACATAATTCTAAGTTGTTAAGTGAACGTGTGTGTACATGCATGCACATTTAATAATACAATTTTGAGAGTTTAATAAAAATTTTATGGCAGTAAAATTCTAAAGATTTTACCAACCAAAGATACAAAACTATATATATATATATATATAAGTATTGAAAGTAATAGTGTATTAAGTGTTGTTTGTAGGCCTGTATTAAGTTGATGGGATTACTTTAATGTATCTCCGGCCCACGGAGCAATCTGAGAGTCCCTGACCTAGACCTAGCCTAGCGGTACTTGCTAACTTAAAATACAATTAGTGTTTAATTATTTTTTCAGAGACACTATAGTCTCCAAACTAGATCAACAAGCTTCTGGGAATGTGGACGTCAACAACTACACATCCATTATTGTTACCGCTACTATTTACTATCACGAAGGCAACTTTGAAGCAGCCTTGAGGATCCTCAACCAGGCTGATTATTTGGAATGGTCGGTAACAGTTATAGAATAAGGATACAGGATCATTTCAAGATTTTAAAAATGATCTGAACTTTTAATTTACATTCTCTAACTAAGTAGATTTTTTTTAAATCTGGAAATGCCTCCTACTTACCGACTTTTAATACAGAAATACAACTTTTTATCAGGCAAAATCCAATGATTTTATCTACCACAAATTATGCTTGCTAACAATAGGTTGTTTTATTTTAGTGCTGTGTTGATTTCAGCTCAGCGTTGACCTTACAAATCTATCTGAAGATTAATCGTGTGGATCTGGCGATCAAAGAAATGAAATCCATGCAGGAGAAAGACGATGACGCGACATTGACGCAGTTGGCACAAGCTTGGGTCAATATCGCCATGGTAATATTATAAACATTATGGCCACTTGTGATAAACTTAATACAGTAGACTCTCGAGTTATTGGGGGGGCGGAGCAACCGGTTTGCGGCTTCACCGTGGCTATATTTAAATATGTCACAAACAATACACCACCGGCTAAATGAATGCATTCTACTGTTATTGCCACTCAGTGCACAGGCGCGGCAATCTCTGAGAGAGACAAGGAAATAGTACCCCATGCTCAAGGTCGTACAGACGCTGCTCAGACTAGTGAAATAGATGGAGAGGTAGAAGACGAAAGAGAGGCAGAACTTATCTCGGGTGATAAAGCTAGTCAATAACCAAGGCATTGAAGGCTGAGGAATGTGTGCTGACCTGACATATTTGGAGAAGCAGGTTGTAATGGATATTGAGGAAGGGGAGGGGGGGGTTGTACTATCCGTGATTACTCTCCCCTCAATTACTGAGGAAAATCGATGGTCTACTCAGCAGAGGTTCCCAATTTTTTTTTGGCCATGGAACCCTAATTGATCATACTTTTTTTGGCGGAACCCCATTTTGATAATAACAAAAGTGATTGTACCTTGTAGTGTAGTTTGAATATTTTCATATTTGACATGAAAAGAAAGAATAATTATAAATAAAAAAATAATTATTATAAGTATTATAAAACCTTTATCGTACAAAAAAAAAAGTAACTATTTAATGTGAAGAATGAAATTTTTTCACATATTTACTTATAATAGCACTAAAATTAGGCTTAATGTCTGACAATTGAACGCGAAGATCTGAACTCTGAACCCCTTTTACCCTTCCACGGAACCCCAGGGTTCCGCGGAACACCTTTTGGGAAACGCTGGTCTACTGTATTGGTATTCATTAGCAGGTTTTATATTTATCAGATAGAACATTGAATTAATATATTGAATTTTAAATTAATCCTGAAATTGCAAAATTAGTTTGTTGAGTGACAATTTGATTTATAAGAGCATAAACACAAAGTCCATTATGCATAATAAATATTGGGGTTGTAAATTGTAATCTAATTTAAACCTTACATTAGTGCTGGCTAATTAGTTTGACACAATTTATAAAATCTTGTTAAGCTTATCAGATGAAATATTAAATTAACACTTTCAGCCATACAAAAATTAAACTAAGAGTAAATTTTAATAGTGTCAAGGGGTATTTGTAGTTAATTAATTATTTGTGTAAAGAAACCAAACCGTTCCTTGATACCTTATTTCTGAGACTTGTACAATAAGTACTTTTATAAAAAAAAAATCTTATTAGCAACAAATATTACCTGAATTTTGTGAATTCAAAAAAATAACTGTGATTTTGCTCGCTATACTTTGTTTTTTTTCCTTACTAACTTTGTATTCGCACTAATGGGTTCGAGATAGGGAATGGATAATTTGGAGGAAATTTACTCGTGTTTGTGTGGAGGGAGAGTAAGAAACTATTTAGGGGGAAAAAAAACTCCACTCTTCTAACTCTTAGCTGAGATTCAAACTCTGGCCTCTCCATCATTGGCAAGCCAGACCAGACGAGATTGACGCCTTAGTCTACATGTACACCGATAGTTAATTTATCATTATTTTATGTCTTAATGTTATCAGATAAGTGTAAACAAAACAAAAAGTCAAAGTTGATGTTTCACCTCCTTATAACTTGCTAGTTAAAAACATAGTCATTTAGAAGTACAACATAAATATTCTATGAGTAGGGACATGCAAAATTTGCATTTGCGATAACGCAAATTTGTATGCCGATTCTACTGTTTTCATGTCAATAACATGAAATGAACACAATTTTTTTAATGTAATTTTGCAAATATCACATCACGCATTATAATTTTCAATGTGGTAACAGTGGCAATATCGCTACATCAGGGCTGCCGTTTATACAGATAATATCCATTTTTGCTGGTTTTAAAGGAATTAAACTTATCTTAGAATGTATGCGTATTTTCACGGATATTTAGGCTTTTTTCTTAGGTTTACATTAAAAATCACAATTTCTACTTTTACACGTTATGATACTTAAATTTTGATTTCGATAGATCGATTCTTGGTTTTCAGCCATTGAAAGATTTCACGCTAGGTCCAAGTAAGGACATCAATATATGGACCTTGATATAGATGGTCATGTTTGGCAAAATATCATCTTTTTTATTTTCATTCCCTTCTCCTTATTTGAGAGAAGTTTATTCTTCTATAAACGACTATTTTGATATTGCTAATTTGTAAAACTCAAAAGTTAATGATAGTAAGATATCGCGTTTGACATTACATAACTTGAAATGTTTTGTGCATATTTATATTTGATTTTTTTTTTCTCGAATATGTTAATAGATAGTTAAATACACAATATGAACGAAAAGTAGACAGTTTATATCCTTTTTTTTTTAATGAATACAAATTTGACTTACGTTTACGTAAATAATATTGCTTTCACCATATGATATTGCTTTTTGAGAAAAATAACACCTTTCGCCAAAAAATAACCTCACCTTTTGCATGTGTCTATCTATGAGACAAAAGGCTTCTCTCTGATTGTCTCTTAAGAGTTACTTTCAAGCATAATGTCTTAACAAGATCTTTACTCAGGTTATTTATTTTGTCTGCTGCAGGGAGGCGATAAACTTCAGGATGCATATTACATCTTTCAAGAAATGACAGACAAACACAGTAGCACTCCTCTCTTACTAAATGGACAAGCGGTGTGTTTTATCGGACAAGGCAAGTACGAGGAAGCCGAAGCAGCGCTCCAAGAGAGTTTGGACAAGGACAGCAACAATCCAGACACTCTGATCAACATGATTGTCTTGAGCCAACATCTGGGAAAGCCGCCAGAGGTAAGGCAGTTAAAATCGCTACACGGGTGACCTGGTGGTCTAGGGGTAAGGTGTCAGACTTCTGTGCTGAGGGTCCGGGGTTCAATCCTCAGTCCCTGGACACAGATTTATCTGATTGCCAAACCCTTTCCTTCACCTCTGACAAGACGTGTATTAATCACAACTTGTGAATGTGAGGAATGCCAGGACTCTACCGTGGTTCGGATTTCACGTTAAACTGTAGGTCCTTCATTTCATCTCACAATCACCCTACACATTACACATTAGCGTAAGTGCGTATAACCCGAACGGGTAGTAAGACACGGCGCTAATAATAATAATAATAAATGATTAATAATAAAAACAATAACAAACAATAAAAACAACAACAATTATAATAATAATATTATAGAGGACCCTGGTTTAATTCTAGTGGTGTTAGTGAAGCTATTAATATATAAAGTCAGATTTTTAGTGGAAGCCCTCTTTCGTCACCGACATTGATTGAAAGTCACTAAAACTTGTTATTCTAGAAATATGTATTATTGGATTTATTAATTACAAAGTTCATCTTAAAAGTTATCAAAAGCTTCCAATAATATTTCCTTATGGGTTACTCTAGATCATTTTTCTTTGCATCATTGGTTAAATGGATTTATAATGTACCTAAATACAATTGTAATATTTTTTCTGCCATTGTGGCCAATCAGCAATCCTGCCCGGGTACAAAATATACCTCGGGCCGCCCTTGCCTGGAAGGTATGTGAAAATACCTTTCCCGGCAAAACTGGTAGGCTCTCGCTCACAGAAATTCTCATGTGCTGATATAATCACTTGGTTCAGAAAGTGCACTTTAAATACTGAAGTAAATGAAAAAAATAGTAACTATCTAGTTACTAGAGTTTGGTGTGTGAGTTTAAATATGTTGTGTTGATCTTATCTGTGTTTATATAGTGTCCTTGACAAAATAATAATCTTGTTTTGGTTTGTCGACTAGGTGTCCAACAGATTTCTTAGTCAGCTGAAAGATTCCCACTTGGAACATCCGTTTGTCAAGGAGTACTTACTAAAAGAAAATGAGTTTGAGCGTTTGACCAAACAGTATGCACCTTCTACTAATGACATAGAAGTTCACTGATAATGTTTCTAATACAATAAATCTAATGTAATGTTTTCACAATATTTATAATGGCATTCCTGTGTTTTTAAGTATAAATACCAAGAACAGTCTTGTAATAATACTAAACCTTTTTTATGTGTTTTTTTTCCCTACCAAAACCCATCCAAACTGATCAAGGACACGCATGTGGAATTTTCAAAATGGGGGGGCGGATAGGAGTCTCATCTCATCTGCCGGGGGTGAAGTACTCCCCCACCTCCTTCTCGAGATAACATTTTGGGAGGGAATTTTATAGTGTCTGAATCGAATGCTGAGATAATTTACATGAGTTTCATAACAAAAAAAAATAATTTTGAATTGGAGCTGAACCCATTAAAAAGTAACATTATTTTCACGAGTTTACCGAACAGAACAAAATGAAAAGGATGCTGTTTAAGAGGGAATGGAAGGAAATCTACATTTTTTTCAATTTCATTTCTTTTAGCTCGGATATCGATGATTCAAAGTTGTTAATAGCAAATTGCAGCCAAATCCCAGATACATGATTTTGAGGGGTTTTTTTCATAAAATTTAAGTAAAAATAAGTAAATATTGCTGAAGGCCCCACCCCCCCTTAATACCTATTTATGAGCACTCATGAACCTGACCCAAAACGTTTTCTTAAAATCGAAAAGCACATTTTTGAAGGGTGAAAAAAGCCCATTAAATCTTATCAAGTGTATGACTACATTTAATTGTATTTAAACATTTGAATAATCTCTAACATGATACAAAATATATTTTGTTGAACAGTGCTTCTCTTAATTTATTTATTGATTGTATTCCTTTTTCATGAATAAAAGTCTAATGTACCCCCACAATAAAATTTCCTCAAATGACTACGACTACATAGTAAATTAATGAGGAGGTTTATAATTATTGGGGAAAATAAAACTGTGATAAAATGATTTCAAATGTGACAAAGATATTTAAAGAATCCTACGTTTATAGCCTTTGGAATCGTTATGATCAGTTAAAAATATAAAACATAATTTTACTTTAAAAAGTCTGTAGAAAAGTTTCATACATTTTCTCCAGGAATTTGTTTAAAAAAAATCCCCGAGCACAAAATTTTCAAATAATTTAAAAAAAATCCTAGTTCTGAAGCTTAAAGATTACAAGATCTCAAAGTTTTTCAAAGAGAAGGGTGTGACTCTATGGCTTGACACAACTTTTCAGTATCTAGTTGTCCAGTTGAAGCTTTAAAGCAAAAGTCCTGCTTCAAATATAGCCTATTGCGGTACGTACGTATATTTTAGGTACAACATATATGAAAAACCACACACACATATATATATATACATACATACATACATACATTGTTGAGAAAGATATAAATAGTTTGGCAACAATGGTGAACAAGTTTGTCAGGTAATCAAAGGTGGAAAATTTTCCTCAAACAGTTAATACTAGTAATAACATTCAATATACAGCCAGTCCCTGTGATGAACGGAGTGAAGGTGTCACTTGTAGGGTCAGTTGGTGGCTTAGCATACTGATGTACAATAGTACCTTCTATCAACGGGAAACTACCTCACTCCTAATTTCCCTAGCACACCTATTCAGTGCTGCAGAGGCTTTATAACTGACGGTGGAAATGTTGAGGATCCAACTAACTTTCGAGTTGATTACTTTACATACAATTTGGGTTTTTTGTTTAGTTTTGTTAAAAAATTGTAATTTGTACTTTCAAACTTCAAACTGTAAAAATACTGTACATCTGAAGTATGTTGATACATTCCTCATGAGTATTCTTCAAAATGTATCACACATTAAAACATATTAAAGTTGATATAAAGGTAAGCCTTTATACATTTTCCAATAGACCTAACTGGCGGTTTCGCTTGAACTCAAGTTTTCTACATGTTACAGAATAGGAAAGACTCAAGTTAGCCCTCCACATTAAGTATATCATAAAATGCCTAATTCTAGTGCCCAAGTGCTCATGTTTGAGACTATAGGGCACAAAAGGAGCACAATCGAATTACATAAACACAATTTCGTTAGTTTGAATCTTTCAATGGTATGTGGCCAGGCTAGCTTAAACTAATCAGGGTCTACTCAATCTGGTCTGACACATTATTTAAATTAAATACTTTGGTTTAAATTAAATTCCTGAAGCATTTATTTTTTAGTGTATTTGACCTGTTGCATACCCGGAGTAAAATACCCGTACTAATTTGACAATTATAAATGAGAACATTTTTTTTTATCTATCTAAATCATATAGATCTTTAATATAGGCGGATATAACAAAGGGATAATATGGTTTGCTGAAAGTGCCCACTGCCCAAGACATACAGGTTAGTGCCAAATTAAAATAACGCCAATATTTCCATATAATTATTTGCAATACATTTCGTATAAGAATACTTTCACAAAAAAAATAACGTTTTTATTTTCTAGAGAATAATATTGTGCTTTTCTTGCATACGTACGTAACTTTTGCGCGTAGGGATATATATTGGCCCTTTTTCAAACAGTGTTTTCACGATCTCTATACGTAGCATTCTGAACTATATTGTTCAATATTCTAAACGCAATCGAGGTTAAGCTAAGAGATGGAGCTTTGTTATTTATTTGAGGCTTTTCTCAATTTGTTCTGTAAGTTTGAATTATGCTCCATTACTTGAACAGTGACATTTATACGTCATAGTGTTGATTGTTTATATTTTGGAAATGACTGTTGTTTTAAACCCATATCGGTGATAGGGTAATATTCGGGTGAATTTAGGAAATGACCTTGCAGTATAAATTATATTTAAGGGAAACTTTGAGTTTACTTTAAAATCCCTATGTGCAGTACTATGTGGCTTATAAATATTTTTGCCTAAACTACTTGGTTGTATCTTGATATGATTGAAAAGTCGGCTAGTAACGTTTTTTCTCAATCTTAATGTGTGAAAAATTATCCTTTCGGGAGTCAAGATGGAAGTTGATAGTTAATCCAAATTGTTCAAGAATTATAAATATCTACTTACTGCTGCCACTGTAATGATTGACTATTTGGCTTACAGTGTGTAATTTTTTTTGGTAGAATATAAAATCCATGTAGATTTGAGATTTAAAAAAAATTCCACCATGGACACAATCGGTTCTGTCAAGCAAGTAAAAGTTGACAACTGGGGAGTGTTTTTCCTGCAGAGGCTACAAACGTTTCACTCCAAGGGTGACTTCTGCGATTTGATTTTGCAGTTCCACAGCAATGAGTGTGTTAAGGTGAGTATTCTTGACCTGATTTGTCACATGAGATTACATAACTTGCAAAATTTTGTAGTGATTGTTTTTAGAGTGTGAAAATAAATTAATCAAATCAGACCTTATTTAGTTCACTTGAGAATAGGTTATGTTTTAGTAAAACGTGTTTTTCAATTTGCTAGTTTCTTACTTTATTTTTTCTGTCGCATTTTAGTACCCATTTTTATTTAACACATTGATTGAATAACTGTGCTGCTAGGAAGGTAGAATTTAAGAGAAAATGTAGACTACAGAAACCGCATTTGTGTGGAAAGAAAATGAAAAGAACAGGCCTCCATTAAAATCACTCTATACACCCGGCTGGGATCTGACCTCCCTACCACCAGCAAACAAGACCAGACTTGGTCGGTGCCTTATGCCGGGATCACGATCAACTTAACACTCGTGTAAAGTAATGTTCACTTAACTTTCACGTAATAATGTTTGTTTAAAGTAAAGAAACTAGGGTATGATAGGGATTCATGTAACGTAACAACTGGCGCAAAGCACAAATATTGAATTTTGACAGTTTGAAAAAAAAAAAAAATTAAATCCAAGTTGGCAATTTAGGGCTGATTAGGCTGTAAGTAATTGCAATAGAAGTTTAGTAGAGCTACAAAATAAACTGAAACAAGAGGCTATGACATTTTATTAAGAGTTAGACAAACTATTCTAAATAAATGAAGTATTAATTAGCCCCCTTTGACATTGCTTGCAAAATGATTGGCTGGCTAGAACATGCGGTAGGCCTACCCTTCACTCGTTCATGTAACGTGAAAGCTATCCCCTGGAAGTGTAAGTTAAGTTAAGTTAACTTAACTTAACTTAACTTAATCGCTATTACTTATACATGGTGGCTACATAGAGGGAAAACAGGGAAAACCTGGAAAAGTCAGGGAATTTTAGGATGACAAGGAAAACAGGGAATTGAACTAAAAATAAGGAAAAGTCAGGGAATTAAAAATGGGTCTAAAATATCCCATTAATTTCGCAACTAAACACTAAAACAAAAGTTAATAATACCTAAATAAAATAACATTTTAATTTTTAAAATAACTGATAAAACTTTATGTTTAATAGATACAAACTTTTTTTAATATTTGATCAATATAAATAAAACAAAAGTCATCATCCACCACTGAAACTGGAAAAAAGTAGTCGGGGAAAATTGAAAAATGTTGCCTGGAAAACCTGGAAAAGTCAGGGAATTTTGTAAAATATGTTTTGTAGCCAGCCTGTTACATTTAAAAACACAAGAGCCTTTTTGATATGATGTGAGCGTTAGTCCTAAATTCATTGTGATCATGGCACTAGCCTGTGTCTCGACTTACACAGATGGTTGTGATGTTGGTACTGGAACTAAGCAAGAGAACGCTGCTTATAGTCTGTAGGCATTAAATGTGCAAATAAACGGTAAACAAGTGCAGCTAGTACACGATACATCAATAACCTCAATATATGGTACTTTACTTATAAACACACACTTTTTTTTATAGCCTATGCTATATAAAACACACATAGTACCCATAATATATACATAGCCTACATGAAAAAAATAAGCAAAATTTAAAAAAATCAATACACAAAAATTGCAGACTTTAAAAATCAGTTTTTTTTATTTAAATGACATTAGGCTACTTTGGAAAAAAATACGTTAGTGATCTTGGTTTGTTGTAACCTTGAACTTTATTAGACATGCTTAGCATATGAGGTGGTTTAATATAGTTACACGCTTCGGTGGCCGCATGGTCTAAGGCGCTAGGTACTCTCATAATAGACTAGACTGCTGATGACAGTGCCGGTCTCTCTGTCCACGCAAATACAGGTACACTTCCCTGAATTCAACCTTATCATCCCTAACCCATTAGTACATAATTAGTAGCTACATATTTATATAACCAGAATGGGTAGTAAGACAGGACGCTAAAAAAAAACTAAGACCCAGTTTGGCATCACTCTCGTCTGGCTTGCCGTAGATTGGGTTGGTCGTGGTTGAAATATCTGCTGGGTACAGAGCTTCTCTCTCTCTCTCTCTCTCTCTCTCACTCTCAAATATGGGTGCATTTATTATATTTGTTTGTGTTCTTTGAGTTAAGATATGTGTAGAGCCCAGACATATAGCAAGACTCGATGCATATTAAAAATAAATATTAAAATAAGCTAATTCATTTTAATGTGGTAGACTATTCATGTTTCTCTAGCAGACAGTTCTTAACATGGAAAATGTTAATTCGGTCTAAGAATAAGTTCTAAATAAACTAAGCAGCCTAGACATTATTTTTAATTATGTGAAAAAGACACCTGGACACAGGAATTGAACCCGAGACTTTTGGTTTAGGCCTAGTGCGCATATTCTTAATACCATTGAGCTATCCAGTATTTCTGCCCATCCATCACAGACGGGGGGTTGGGGGGGGGGTGGNACAGGAATTGAACCCGAGACTTTTGGTTTAGGCCTAGTGCGCATATTCTTAATACCATTGAGCTATCCAGTATTTCTGCCCATCCATCACAGACGGGGGGTTGGGGGGGGGGTGGATGTGAGTTTAGGACAGTGTTTTTTTTTGCAGTTTTTATAGCACGGAAGATTTTTTCGACCAAAATAAATAAAATATTGCTCTGGAACAAATATAGTTTAATTTTCTACACTCGGTAATATCAACAGTTCTTGACTATATGTAATGAGTAGTAGCAGCATTAGACGAGAAAAAATTGTCAATATTTCCAGGACACTCTTGACAGATATTTTAAGAAATGTTGAGCTCACCATGTGAAGAAAACTAACTGGAGAATTATCTGATTTCTTTTGACCAAAAAAAAGTTTTGATATAAAAACTGCAAGAATACTTCCTTTAACTCGTGTTTCCTGTACTCCCACCTTAAACTCTGATTGAAGAATGATTCTGAGCACCGGACAAATCCTGTATAGCTGAGTGGTAAGAACATTGGCGCCGCTAATTCAAAGGTCCAGGATTTGAGTCCAGGTTTGATTTTTTTTTTCAACTAATTTAAACTGATTGAATTGTGGTCTCCTCCATACGAACGTTCTTGCGACTACACTAATTTGTGTGTTGGTGTTTGTTAAAACTGTATAGAAACACGAAACATATTTCTTTGTTTCAGGTTCACAGACTCGTACTTAGCGCCTGCACCGAGTATTTCCAGATGCTGGAGAGAGCCGGTAATTTGGAAGGAGACACGCTCTTAATGCCGGCAGACATGAAGTCTCAAGTAGTTCTTCCGATTATCAAGTGAGTGAGCTTCGGGTTTCCTTAAAAGTGGAATATTTGGATAAAACAAACTACCCTACTGTATGGATCTTATTTAGTTTTGATACATTTCAAAATGGAGGGGGAAAGGGGGCAGTGGCTAGTCAAACACAAATGACTGAAAACTTTTTTTATTATATGTTTTAAATAAAATACAAGTGAACCAAAATTTATTTCAGTTTGAACCACAACGAATTTCATGGTCCATTTATTTATTTGAGATATTAAATGTGCACTTTATGAACCAACTGATTATAAAAAACAACTTAAAGCAATGTTGTTTTTTTTTTTTTAAATTAGTACCCTGCTTTACTACCCATTCGGGTTATACGCCTTAAAATAATGTTTATGTTTGTATCCGTTGTTAGGATTGGTTTTGAAATTATGTGATTGATGTAATGAACGAATTACCACCCACCAAGGTAAATAAACTGTAAAAATGTTAATTTGGGAATATTTTTAATGTTTCTGAAAAACAGTCGGGGAATTTGATGATAAAAGATTTGTAGCCACCATGATTCCACACCTAACTGAATTTATGAATGTTATAATAAATGCATTTCAGCAAAAATTAAATCATTTAGTTACTACTTTATATAATTCTGTTATATTCCTATTTACTCGTATGTTCGTAATTTTTTTCAAGATTTGAATTAATGATTCGAAGGTAAAAATGATTTATATTCATAAAATAGTGGATTCGACCCACCTCAAGTTATCATGGACACGGCCGTGTGTTGTTCGTGAATACGTTTATGTAACGGATTATATTTTTTAAATAAAATATTTTTATTTATGTATTTAGGATAAAAGCAAGGAAACAAATAATTATTGTGTTACAATATAACTTTACTAATGTTTTATATACAATCGATAGATTGACGACAGCTGACAATTAAAACTTAAACGAGCATCGTAGCTTCTCCGAGTCAAAAGTTATACTAATTGCAAATCTCGATACGCAGCAAAATAACCTCAAAATGGCGGCGCTTCCCCCTCCACCGCGCGCGATGCGTCACTGTTCTCGCTTATCGTAATGAATTCTTTGATCCTTTAGCTATCCAGTGGTATAATTTAATTTTGGATGTAGATGAAAGATTCGAAACTACAACACCAAACTGTATCCCCGGATTTTGTTATCATTAGGTTTTTTGGATTGCCCCCGTATGGTAGCAAATTTAAAGACGTATTCACGTCAAAAGTACCTTCTTACTGTTTTTTCAGTTTTATGTACACCGGACGGTTGGAGTACCGCATAGAGCTGCAGGACCGTTTGTATTCAACGGCCAAACAAATGAACATGATGGTCTTGACCAAACTTCTTGATGCCCAGGCGGCCGCTCAGATCGCACCACCCAGAGCGGCCGCTCAGACCGCACCGCCCAGAGCGGCCACGAATAAGTCCTCGTCACAGATCCACCACGTGGCCGTACCCGTTAAGAAATATGGCCAACCCAAGGTGGTGGACCCCAACTTGCCGGAAACTTTACCTGGCCGCAAGTGAGTGTTCTAGTTTTACTCTTTATAAATAAACAAGGAGGTGTGGAGTCGCAAGTCTGAAGCAAAAATGTACCAACTCCGGTTTCAAAATATGATAAATATAAAATTTTAATTTTAGATGGTACCCTTTTACTATTTAGGACAAATTATTGTAGTTTTGATTGACAAATGTATTCAAATATAAATTCACAATATCAAAGAAGCTTCTTATGAAGTCATCTGTGTTGGAGCATTTTACTGCAGTGAATTTGTTATTACTATGGACATGCTAAATTTGTGATAGCGTGAATTTTTATGCGAATTCTACTGTTTTCATGTGAATAACATGAATTCAAGCCGTTTTTTTTTTAAAAATAAACACAATTTCTTTGTAATTGGGCAAATACCACCTCACGCAATATAATTTTCAACGTGGTAACACTGGCAATAGCTCTATGCCAGGGATGCCGTTTATACGGATAGAATCACTTTTTGATGATTTTAGAGGTATAAAATGGATTACAGGATGTATGAGTATTTTTATGGTTTAGGCTTCTTTTTTTAGAGATTAACTTTAAAAATAACAATTTCTACTTTTACACATTATGATATTTAAATTTTGAATTTGATAGATCTTTTTTTGTTTTCAAGCTTAAAAAGATTTCATGCTAAGTCCAAGCAAGAACATTAATATATATATTTATGGGCTTTGCTACAGATGGTCATGTTTGTCAAAATTATATCTTCGTTATTTTTATTCCCGTCTCCTTATTTGGTAGTAGTTTAGTTTTGTATGACTATCCATTATTCTGATATTGCTATTTATTAGACTGGAAGGTAATGAGAGTGCTATATCAAGTTTGGCATCACTAAGCGTAAAATGCTTTGTACATATTTATATTTGATTTTTCTCCGACTATGTTAATAAATAATTAAATACACAATATGAACGGAAAATTTTAGCCTTGTTTGTTTTAATAGGTATTAGTTAGACTAATATTTACACAATTAATATCGCTTTCAGCATATAATATCATTGCTTTTTGAAAAAAATAACACTACATTTCCCCTAAAAATAGCCTCACCTTTTGCTTGTCTCTAGTTATTACTAATTAATAAACTTTGGCAATTTATGAAGGAGTAGGAGTTGGATAGTAGAAAAATAGACGAGTTGGAGTTGAATACTTGGTGTATCGACTCCACAGTCCTGGTTATAACGAATACTTGCCTTGTAAACTAATGTAATGTGAGCGATCGGGAAGAAGCTAACCTGGAAGAATAGAACACAAATACACTCCTCTCTCTCTTTCTTTCGTCACACTTCTCTCT
The DNA here is from genome assembly GCA_902151455.1 of Timema bartmani. NCBI lineage: Eukaryota > Metazoa > Arthropoda > Insecta > Phasmatodea > Timematidae > Timema > Timema bartmani. The sequence goes on along the minus strand of CABFWB010000324.1, from coordinate 192,750 downwards.
TTCTTTCGTCACACTTCTCTCTTTCTTTCTTTCGTCACACTTCTCTCTTTCTTTCTTTCGTCACACTTCTCTCTTTCTTTCTTTCATCACACTTCTCTCTTTCTTTCTTTCATCACACTTCTTTCTTTCTTTCGTCACACTTCTCTCTTTCTTTCTTTCGTCACACTTCTTTCTTTCTTTCTTTCGTCACACTTCTATCTTTCTTTCTTTCGTCACACTTCTCTCTTTCTTTCTTTCATCACACTTCTCTCTTTCTTTCTTTCGTCACACTTCTTTCTTTCTTTCGTCACACTTCTCTCTTTCTTTCTTTCGTCACACTTCTTTCTTTCTTTCGTCACACTTCTCTCTTTCTTTCTTTCGTCACACTTCTTTCTTTCTTTCGTCACACTTCTCTCTTTCTTTCTTTCGTCACACTTCTTTCTTTCTTTCGTCACACTTCTCTCTTTCTTTCTTTCGTCACACTTCTTTCTTTCTTTCGTCACACTTCTCTCTTTCTTTCTTTCGTCACACTTCTTTCTTTCTTTCGTCACACTTCTCTCTTTCTTTCTTTCGTCACACTTCTTTCTTTCTTTCGTCACACTTCTCTCTTTCTTTCTTTCGTCACACTTCTTTCTTTCTTTCGTCACACTTCTCTCTTTCTTTCTTTCGTCACACTTCTTTCTTTCTTTCGTCACACTTCTCTCTTTCTTTCTTTCGTCACACTTCTTTCTTTCTTTCGTCACACTTCTCTCTTTCTTTCGTCACACTTCTCTCTTTCTTTCGTCACACTTCTCTCTTTCTTTCGTCACACTTCTCTCTTTCTTTCGTCACACTTCTCTCTTTCTTTCGTCACACTTCTATCTTTCTTTCTTTCGTCACACTTCTATCTTTCTTTCTTTCATCACACTTCTCTCTTTCTTTCTTTCGTCACACTTCTCTCTTTCTTTCGTCACACTTCTCTCTTTCTTTCTTTCGTCACACTTCTATCTTTCTTTCTTTCGTCACACTTCTATCTTTCTTTCTTTCGTCACACTTCTCTCTTTCTTTCTTTCATCACACTTCTCTCTTTCTTTCTTTCATCACACTTCTCTCTTTCTTTCGTCACACTTCTCTCTCTCTTTCGTCACACTTCTATCTTTCTTTTGTTCGTCACACTTCTCTCTTTCTTTCTTTCATCACACTTCTATCTTTCTTTCGTCACACTTCTCTCTCTCTTTCGTCACACTTCTATCTTTCTTTCTTTCATCACACTTCTATCTTTCTTTCTTTCATCACACTTCTATCTTTCTTTCGTCACACTTCTTTCTTTCGGCACACTTCTCTCTTTCTTTCTTTCATCACACTTCTATCTTCTGATAACTTTCACAGTTAGACATTAACTCAAATTTTAAGAAATATTCCTTTTTCATTTTTTAAGAAAGATAAATAAAACATTTGAAAATAAATGAGCAGCTTCATGTTTGTAAAGTTCCTTGCCTATCACTTTCATTAAGTTCATTTTACTATCTGAAATGTAACGCTGATCCACTCTAAACTATACTTTCCAGATACTACAAGCCGTCTGCTTTTTACTAATCAATTAACCTTGATTTGACCTTTGCTTATTACCTTAAAACTTATTTCAAATCGACGTAGAACCAACTGCGTTCACAATAAGTGCTAGAGAATTAGAGAGATTTAAATTTTCACCCAAATAATACTATAAGATAAAATGTAAATTATAAACATAGAAACCAGACAGGGAGACTCCACATTTGGTAATAGCAGCTCTATTACAATAATTACACAAATACAGTAGAAAGCTGATATTCGGTGGATTAGGACATAACGTGGTGGAGAGTATAACTCCTGAAAAAACCATCATTACTATATTAGTGAAATTCTTACTAGTAGATAGATAGATTGATTCAGTAAATAGACCGATTCTGCGTTACCATCTCACCAGGTTCTCATCTTTGACCACCTGGAAACAATAGCCCAAGGCAAGCATCGATGTCCTTGAAATCCAACGGCCAATCAGCTACTACTTGCACCCCCCCACCCCCTACCCTCGTGTCCACAGGCAGCTGAGTGCATATGCAATATGTTTTAGTCTTTTTTCCTCGTCTTCCCGCCCCATCATTTGTCACTCTACAGGTCACCTTCCGATATAACGCGGGGGTGAAGTATGTCCCCCGACTCTTATGTGTTATTTGTTACTGATGAAAGATAACAGTAACTTTCATACCATGACTCTAGCTTATAAGCTGTACCACGGTGGAATATTGCAAGATAAGCTTGTGCCTTATGCCGGGATCACAATCAAAACATCTGCGTTCTAGAGTTTGTATTTTGATTGTAAAATGATGATATGTGAATGTTTATGGTTTTCTATCGATTTAATAAATATTTATCACTAAACTTTTTTTGATAAATTTAGCTTACCTATTTTAGTTTAATTATTATGTTTCAATGTCCAATCACTAGATCTGAAGCTAAAGAATAAACCTTTGTCATAAAAACCAACCAATGAATTACTAAATAGCCCTATAGACGTCACTCACATAATGATTGGCTGGCTAGATCACATGATAACCTTCATGTAACATTCACTTAATGTGAAAGACCTCCCAGGACATCTATTAAGTTAAGCTAACTGCATCATGATCACTTCCATTTACAAACACGAGGAGAACCTTTATGTTAAGTTAACCTTAAATGAACGTTAACTTGATCACGATCTCGGCATTACAGGCTAGACAAAGGGTACTTCATTCTCCAGTCATAGTAAAGATCATGTTAATTAAATTCAGGGTAAATAAAATTCAATTTCATGTTGCATTACTTAGTAATTTTATGACTTTTGGTTTATATTTTGTGCTCTTGTTTTAGGTTGCCCATTTGGAAAAGACGGAGTGTTCCAACATCCAAGCCGTCAGTGTCTGATTATTTTTCATCATCATACAATAATGAGTTTGACATGTAAGTTTATAACCCTTTAATCCAATGTGATTTAGTGTTTTCCTATTTATAAAGTTGTCTAGTTAAAGGAGTGAATGTTATTATTAGCACCGCGTCTTACTACCCGGTCGGGTTATACGCATTTTACAATATACAATTCTGGTAAAAATATTCAGACCTAGATTTGGTTGTGAAGATATTTCATTTGACTTGGTTTGTCTTAAAATCAAAAGAATGGATTTTGCGCACCCTTTCTAGTAAAGCAATCATAAGACCATTTTCATAAAGTTAAAGGTTTCATAAATATATAGAAAATAAATACTCGGGTTGTTTGAGTGCAAATGTGCAAGATTTCCATTATTGCAGCTTTATATAGAAAAACTCACATGTACAGAGTCGGTAATGAATGGGTGTTAAAGGAGTGCGGTTTGAAAGGGAATCCAATAGGTCAACGTGAAAGAAGTGTTATAAGTTGGTTTGGGCGTGTTGAGAGGATGAGTGTGGATCAAGTGATGAAGCAAATATATGAAGGTAGAGTGTGTAGATCAAAAGGAAGAGGCAGGCCATTTAAGATGTGGTTAAATGTTGTAGACAATCGAGTGAAAAAGGAAGTTTTTGAATAAAAGGGTATGTATGACTCTGGATGTTGTTGAAGTGAAGGGAGTATGCAAGGATAGGGAAGTGTGGAGAAAGTCAGTGAGGATGGATTAAGTACAGCGTTGTTGATTTGAACTAAATACACAGTTTTTTTGCTTACCCTGTAAGGGAACGGCATGATTAGGGATGTAAAATAGTATGAGTTTAATTTAAGTCTCTGTCACATTACAAGAAAAAGAAAGTATACATCTTTAATAACTCACAGTATTAAATGTAAACAATGAACACATTGTTTATAATAGAAAACAAAAAGAGTTTTATATATAATCAAATTATTATCCACAGGTCAGGCAGATCGTCAGATGAGCCACGACCAACCCGGTTTGAGTGGCCAGACGCTGATACCAGTATGACATTTACATCAGCGTTTGATAATTTATCATATGAGACACCACCAATCGTAAAGGCTTCAAAAACAGACATTCGTTCATCAAGCACACCAATAAACGTGTCTTATCCCACGACATCTAAAGCTAGCACTTTTGAAGACATCAAGCGTAATGTGGTGACAAAGAGGCCTGCCCCGATGATGTTAGCTAATGATACTAACGCTAAGAAGGCAAAGATGATGGATTTGCAAGCAGTTAAAGAATACGTGCAAGAAGCCAAGTTGAGGAACGATCTTTTAGACTCTAACGATGATGACGAGGAAGTTGACGATGATCTGGCAGTGGCAGATTTTGATGATGATGACGACGAAGAAGAAGGGATAGTTTCCATTTCAGCAGAAGAAGATTCCTACACATTTAATAAGAGTTCCGTGCTGGCCAACTCCACGCCCCACAAGTCTATTCTTAAGCCACAAACATCCACACAAGAGGAAGAACCCCATGCAAGCCCCACCGTTGCGTCGTCCAAGAAAGTTCGCTTTTCTTTTGACACCAGCTCCGCAGAAGAAAAGGAAAACGCTGCTGATAAAGTAAAACTAGTGTCTAAGGAGGCAACACAGCAACCCGTCGTTTCTCGCGCACAAAGCGTAGCAATGAACACTTTGTCCAACTCGGGGAATGTCTCGAATCACGCAAAAATTATTTCCGAGGTTTTGAAAAAGTACCCCAACTTGGTGAAGAAGAATAAGAACATCAAACTGAAGATCATGCACCGCGGTGGATCACCGATGTCTTCCGTTCCCGCCGACGGAGACCCTAAGACACAAAAACCAAAGGTTTCCTATGTTATGTTAAAATCTGATATGGCAGGTAAAGGGAAAGTATCGATGAAACATGGAGGGCAAGTTGAAACTTTTATCCAAGGGCTCTCTAGCGGGGAGAATAAACCAGTCTCAGGAGCTGAAAACACTACAGGCCCTTGGCTATGCCATTCTTGTGGCACAAACGAAGAGCCGATCAACTTTTCATCATACTACTTATATCGCCACCACTTGCAGGATGTGCATATGGAAAAGATTGACGCAAGAATATGTGAACATTGCGGCCATCGCGCTAGCAAACGAAACTTGCTGCTCTACCATTTATATACAAAACATGGAGTTTTCCCTCCTAGAAACTGCCAATTCCCAAGGTGTGACCAATGTGATTATGTTGCTCTTAGTGAAAGTTTACTCATTAAACACCGTAATAATCATCTTAACAACAAGGAGTTTACTTGCAAAGTTTGCGCTGCCACTTTCAAAAGTAATGGAGCTCTGCAAGGACATATGCAGACTAACTTGCATTCCAATAATTTATCTAAGAAGTTGTACGAATGTCCCTTCTGTCTGAAACCTTTTGTGAGAAATATTAACTTGAAAGCACACATTCGATCTATTCATAAAGAGAACGCAAAAAATTTAACCGAAGAGTTAGTTGATGATGAGGATGATGCTCATTCATTGGATATAATGGAAAATATAAATGCCAATGAGACTATTACAGAAGTACCATTGGTTAACACGGTAAAAGGAGGAAATATTTCCTTGCCTCCCGGTGTGACGCTGTTAGCGGAGGCTCCCGCTGCTCCTTCGTCTGAAGCTGAAGCTTTAAATAATGTGGCCAGTGGTATCGCCACCTCCTTGGGACTGGCGGAATCATCCTCCGGTGATCAAACTGTGATTGTTTTAGACGACAGTCAGGAGTACTACCTACACACCACTGAGGTGACTGACGATAACGTTAACGACATACAGGAGTGTGTCGTAGACAACCTAGGCAACCATGTTCGAGAAAACCAGGAATTCATTGTCCCGGAAATAATGGCCGGTGAAGACCAGCAGTACGGTGGTCTGACTGCGTACACCACACCAGATGGGCAAACAGTTGTAGTGAGTCAAGCGGGTGTGGTCACTACTCGTCCCACGGTCATGACGCCGCCGATCAACACGTCTTCTGGCGGGGTCACCATGATTCTCTCGGATCATAATTATGTGGAGGAAGGATCCTTCAGGGCTGGGTCTGTTCCAGAAGGGATGATGATATATATCACTCAGCCTGCGACTGGGGAGTTGGGGGTCCTCCAGCAGCAGATACCCGTCACCTTGAGCAATGTCGCAGAAAACTCCTCCGTGTTGATTGCGCAGTCAAAGGCCAATCAGTTGGTGGTCATGTCGAGCGATGACAAACCTCAAAACGAACTTTGTGAAGATGTTGTGGTTGCTAAAACAGACTTAGTTAGTCAGGAAATGGTGGTCAATGTTCAAGCCATGAAGAATTGTATACAAGAGAAAATATTAGTCGAGGATCAGAGTGACAAAAGAAGGGAAGAGTTTGAACACGGCGATATAAGTATGAGCAACATGCCTTCTTTGGATGAAGATGTGCTCATCCAGCCGTCGGAAAGTCCCGACCAATCTTTAAATAATGACATGCGAGAAATTGAAGAGGACGGTAACTGTCAGGAGATGTTGGAAGAAGCCGAAGAAGGGACAAGCGGTATCGGAGCGCAGGTTTCAACGCCGGTTATCTGCAGAAGACCGTTTGTAGAGATGGAAGAGCTAGTTCGAGATTGGGATGATTTTGATGAGGAAGGTGAAGTGTTGCCTGAAACTGAGGGAGAAAAGAACGACCGCGGTGAAAGTGCACAAGTTTTGAGAACCATGAAGACGGAGATTAGCGACATTGTGCCAAGATTTGTGAAGCATGAACAAGAAGAGAGTTCACAACAAACTTAGTTGGGTTATCCTTATACATTCTGATTTGGATTCTTTGGATGCATAAGTTGTTGGAAAGTTTTACTATCATTCTTTGCCATTATTTATCTTTACATATTTTTTTTTACAATGTTATCTTTGTGTATTCATAAACAGCAAATTAGTTTATTAAAACTAATATATAGTGAAAATAAAAATTTAACCAATCAAGGAACGTATGCCATCATACACATGCTGCTAATTCATCATCTTTTTTATAGATTTTTTTATATATGATTTTATTTTCCGCTTTATTTTTTATTAAGTATTTCCGGTGAAAACAATTAAAATAATACTATTTACCTATTTATTAGAAATAAAAAAAACACTTCATTTATAATTACTTTAAGATAAAATTGTTACCTAATGATGTAAGTTTGAGAAATTGTAAATTATTTCATTGTACGGCTGACTTCCCAGCTTCCGATGAACTCTTTTAATCTATATTTACTCAATTATTACTGAATTAAATTGTGGCTGAATATAAATCCATGTCATTTTATGGGCATTGAATGTAAAAATTAAATTCCTCTGAGCAAGATTAGTGTTTTGATAAAATCACCTTTTACTGGATGTGGGCACGGACCATTGACGTTACAATTTAAGATTCCATTATTAAAGTTGCCCTTGTCTAAACCTTCTCATAAATACATATTGAGTCATTGCCAATCTTGTCAATGTGGTGTTCTATAGCCTATGTCAACTTCCAAAAACCTCTTTTCGAACTTTGATGAGGTCAAAATTGTCTTTTGTGCAGTGTGAAAGCAGGCAAAGTTTGCTATACTGTAAGTGCTATTTTGTATTTGTGTGTTAAGCATCTGTAAAAAAATATATATAGTAAAAAGATTAGAACTTAAACAAACTAAAGCCTTATTACAAAAAAAAACTGTTTCTCTAAAGTAAAAATAGCCCACATATTGGGTTTGAGAGGAAATATTTTCAATTTTTTTTTTTTCCTGTCCAGGAATTTAACACCCTTGAATAGACGTATTTTATCAATCTATTTTCTTGAACTATGGTCAAAGCTTTTAGCCGAGTACACAAAATCGACTTTTTATCTCGGGATATTATTATTTTTAGCTCACAATTTATACCTAGCCACAGTCCAATTTTCATAGTAAGAACCTTATCTGACAGCCAAAAAAAAAGTTAATAAATCTATCTTCAAAATGGCACTCCAAATGTCCATTTGTAAGATAATCAAGGTTTGCAACGGTAACGATCGATTTTCTTCAAGAGGCAACCATTACCTCTTTGTCCAGTGGCAGCAATGTAAAGTGTGAACTGTGTTCTTATTTTCATTGTAAAAGTCATATTGTGTTGATTCCTTTTATATGTTTCTGTCCACTTTTTTGGGTACCTTCTTCCACGACAGGTATTTCAACATCAAGGAACCGTTCCAGCTAGCCGGGTAAGGTGTTTGTAAACAAACTCTCCCCGACGGTGCCTATCTATGAACATTTCTTCCTACATCAGTCTCTCCTTTCATCTGGTCCACTCACCTTCTCCTGCCCTCTCTCTCTTTACATTTACACACGTGGTGTTCCTGTATTTTCCATTCTTTTCACACGGCTGAACCATCCTAGTCTTAATGACCTTAACCTTTCCTCCATTAATTCCTCTCCGTGTCTTCTGCAGGTGTGTACATTTACTTAATACCCATATTGAATCTTTCCCCAAAATTGCTACAGGAAGTAAATGGTATTTCAACATTTAGTTGTTAGTAGGGATGGGGATCCTTTATATATTTAAGATTTAAAAAAATAAAAAATTCAATATTTTGATAAAACACTTGAATGTATAAAGTTGTTGCGAATGCATTTTAGCAACAACAATAAAAAAAACTTAACATTTTGTTACTATTTAAATTTTTTATATCATTATTTTATATATTGCTATTTCCTCTTACGGCCATAAATTTTTTTTTACAAGATTTATATTTTGAGATTCAAAAGGTAAAAATGAATATTAAAATTTGTAAAATAGTGGATTAGACGCATCTGTAGTTTGTAGATGAATAATTGTATTTACAACTATCACCTTAAACTTTTTCACTCATTACTTAGTAAAAATTCACCTACTCATTTATAAAACCAAAGTAAAGATAAACGGAATGTACAGACCAACCATGCCAATAGGTGTGATAACTGCTTATTGCCCAGTTAATTCTGTGAGGATCATCTAAATGTTTGGCTAGCTGGTAAAAAAATATACACTTTTAAAGTTAAAATCAAATACTTGCTAACCTATGCAAAATTATAATTAATTCAATTGTTTAGATATAGAAAAAATCCATGGCGTGGCTCGAAAGCGAGCTATATTGACAGCGACCGCCGCCATTAGTGGGTAGAGGGTATCATGCGGTCAGCATAACGAACCCTCAGTTTTCTAGACCAAAGCTGCTACTTCTTTATTCAATTTGCTCCTCATTTGTCCTCACGGGGCTGAGTTTGATCTCGTTCCAAACCAGCTGCTTCAAAGACAAATTTTGGAAGCGCCAGGAATTGAACCCAGGACCTTAAGATCTGTAGCCAGGAACTCCAACCACTAGAGCCAATCAGATCAAAGTTTCATAAAAAGTGGTCACACTTTTTATAATACTATGAATAAGTGATATAATTGTTTGATAAATTAAATGTAATTTTTTTGTCACGGCTCTACAATTTTATTTCACAAGTACCGGCTAATTCCTCTGTATACACTATGAAATAAAATTGGACTTAACTGTTATTTAAGATGCAAGTATAATTGTGTGTTCTAGTGTAAATTATTCGGTGTGATCAACCGTTCAAATTTAGTTGGAAGAAAACACCACCATTTTGTTAATGATACAAATATATGAAATTGTTTTCCACCCACATAACTTTCTAGAATATCTTGAAGACATTATCTCTAAGATACTTTTGTATAAAAATGTGGCTTATTGTTTGAAATCAAATATCTTTACCTTATTAGGAATGAACATAAAATTATATTAATAACCATACCATTAATTGTTTCTGTAATTAAATAGTATTCACTATTTATGTTAAATAAAAATGCAGTTTTTGATAACTCTACTACTTAACCTTGAAATAATAATGATGTATTTTGACCATAAAAAGAATATTTTCTTACTTTTTGGCACAAGATTTTCACTGTCAAGGTAAAATTAAACTTTAGTTTTTTAAAACATTTTAATGCAACAATTTTATGTTTAACAAATATTATTTCTACAATAATTTTAAAGAAGAGATCATATTACTAATAATACATAATTTAAGTGTCATTCGAATAACTTCGCAAAGTCGACATAAAATACAAAAGTTAGATTGCTTTCAAAAACTTAGATAAGTCTCGGTTAAGCAAGTTTTTGTGGAACTTGTTCTTCGGGCGTTTCCCAGGGACGGGGTCCTCTTATATTGGACCAATTATCAATGTCGAGCTGAAAAAAAAGTGATTTTTTTTATTATATAAAAAGCATGAACAGTACAAACCAATTTACACAGAAAGGGCCTTATATAACCACTTGAAAAGTTAACTAGATCCTTTTACAAATAGTCCATACATCAGGTCTTGTGATATGCGGCTGTAAATTTTGATAAATGTTGTAATTACCCTTAAAAAAACATGATTAGTGGTTAAATAGTCTAAGGAGGGGATGGCGAGACTTTTCTGACCAGTGTGGCACATAAGGACCAGCTAAATTTTTAACTATTCTACTGTGTCAACTCTTATTTACATTTGATTATCAGCATTAAAACATTTTTTAAAATCGTATTTAACGTGCACTTTCTAAACCAACCGATTATATCAGCATACAGCTTACAAACTACCTTAAATCTAAAACAAACACAATATCTAGTACCTGGACATTAATTCACCACTTTGAAAGGGTAAACCCCCATATCACCGATGATAAATTTTTCGGCCATGCCAGGAATTGAACCCGGGACTCTTAGCTCAGTAGACAAACACGCTACCAACTTAGCTAAGGTGTTGGACTATTAAACATAATGAATATAATGTTTATTTAATGAATAACTCAAATTATTGTAAATATTTTAACTAGGGTATGCCTATATTTTAAAGAAAGAATTATCGAAATGAGTCTCTCGGACAATATTATTTTCAATAGGCCTAACTCAAAAGTAAAAGCGTTGATAGTAATACATCCATTGAAAAAAAAAAAAAGACAAATTGATGATGTAAAAATTCAAAACTTACATAATATTGTCCATATTATATTGAAATATGTTGTAGACAAGCTATTGATGTTTGATTCATAGCTTATCTTCAACAGCACACAAGATAGACTTAATTACAAGCCAAGACGAGTTCACTTCATAGAGCTCATGGTGACATGACATTGAAAAACATGGCAGTCAAAATATTATTAACTTCATGTAATTCCACATTAGGGTAAAAAAAAATGTAAAATGGTGGGGTTTTTTTTAATGTCAGCGTGCCAATGTGCCATAATAACATAGTTAAATGTTATCAATTTTGACCACAAAAAATATTGTATTTCATAAAAAATCCCCTTCCTGAAATTTAAAATTGTAGGTCTAGATGTAAAAAATAAATCTGGTCCATCTTGGCTGTGGGGGCCTACCTCTTTGAGTTTCTCATATTCCGATTCCAATGTGACTTCCCCTCGTTTTTTCATCTTGATTCCATGACTCTCTTCTATTTCTTTAGGGTCAATCTTTTGGTTTTTCCTAAACTCGTACCTGGAACAGTTTCAACTACTGGGTAGGCCTAGTGGAAATTACAGAAGGAAAATTTTAACTTTTTTTTTAAGCACCGCGTCTTACTACCCATTCGGGTTTTAGGCCTACGCTTAGGCTTATGTACTAATTACACTAATGGTTTTAGGAATTAAGGAGTTTATATTTATAAGTGTACCAACTTTTGAGTGGGAAACCATTTCGGTAAAAAAAACTCAGTACACCAGACCGAGAGTCGAACCTCAATTTCCCCCTCGCCAGCAGTCTAGTCTACTGCAAGAGTGACACCTTAGACTGTACGACCACCAAAGTGGGTTCATGTGTGTTTAGAAAGTAGCAAACAGTAATTAAGTAATCATGTTATGGCTCTTTTCTGTACTATATTTAATACAACCATTAACATGCTAGTGTGTGATATTTAAAAATTATTTCTTTAATTAGATCAGAAATAATTTTACATTGGCTGTATCCGAATAGTCTACTTCATTCACTGTCGACCCTTGACGGTTGCATTGGCAACTACGTGATCCAGTGCAGATCCGTCCGAATAGTCACAAAGTGTGCTAATGCACCCCTCACATGCCTTTGACACACCGTCGATGCAGTGTTTGACCCGTAACTTTTTCCCCCCTGGCTGCTAGAGATAGAGCTTGTAGAATAATGTGATTTGTGATAACATATGTTAAATATACTGGTTGTGTTGTGATGGATAGTTTGGCTAATTTGTCATGTCCAGTGAAAAGGAGACATCAAAAATAAGTAGCTTATGCTAATTTGGACTGGTATTTAAAATTGTTTCCATAATCATTGGTAGGAAATAGCACTACGAGCTCAAGGGTGTGGAAGGGATGATTTGCCGTTCAAATAGTCTATTGCAGTCTTAGATTTCAAGTGCGTGTTAAGTGTAGTCATCAAGTAAAGTGTACAACTATTCTGATACAGCCATTGTGTCCCCTGCAAGTTGAATGATTTCTAGGATGGTTTATAAAAGGAGCCAAATGTCTCGAACATGTATAAATTATCATTGTGGGCGCAGATCATAGATAATCAGTTTGAAACATTTTAAGAAATAACCACAATTCTAAAATTTATTTCACTAAAATAATAGCTACCTAAGTTGTGTGAATTCCTTTAGTCCAAAAGATCCTCCAACCATGAATATTAGAAAAGGTACACCATATCGAAAAAACTTTTGTTCTGATAATTGTCTAAACTTATACAATAGCGTATTCATTTATACCCTCAAAATTTCATAGATTTAATATTTAAGGATCGTAGCTTGGATTACTCTTATCTATGGGATGTTGTTGTCAGACTCGGAGCCACAGATAATCGAGAACCCAAAATCAACTGTTTTACCATGATAATAGATTAAAAAAATGTAAAAGAAAAGCTAAAGGTTCTAGCTATTTTAATGAAGGCAACCTTTGTACATAGTAAGGACCAATGATCTCTATATTATACTGGATGGACATAAATATACGCATTGCCAAGGACCAAAGCGTGACGCTCAAATTTATCGTCTGCTTCATTGTGGTGGGGACATATTTAACGGTTTCTTTCAATGTTCTTATGCGAAACCATGTATCTAATCAATAAAAGTGTTATGGTTTGAAAATAGTGACGTATTATACCACACTTTCTTGAAGAAACATTTACATTAAAGGATATACAATCCAGTTTTACAGGTAATACTGTACAAATACGAATAAAACCTTAGATATTTCAATTTTTATGTAGTTATCATCAATGTTGTTTACAGTCTGCCACGACTATACTTATATTTAAAGTTGGTTAATAGCTTGTATATTGGTTTCAGAAACTATATTATATTGAAAGTTCTATAA
>CABFWB010000324.1:121116-178720 GCA_902151455.1 Timema bartmani | reverse complement strand
GCTACATCAACTTATTTAAAGAAAAAACTAACCAGTTTTGAACTTTTATATGCTCTTCAAAGCTTTAACTAACATATTTATTTAATTTAACCACTCACACATTGAAGTATCTCATATATTCAATCAAATTAATGAACTATGTCAAAATGCCACTTTGCCTTGTATGGGTGAAAGAGAGAAAGAGATATCCCAAAGTTTCTTTCTCACTTACACAATGGTATGCAGATGACAGCTCGAAAATTTCAACCACAGATGTCCATCCAGTTATATTAGATATCCATTTTTGGAGCAAGGTATACTAGCGCTAATAAGTTGACCCATCGTTTATTTATAAAAATTCTGAAACCGCATAAAGGTAAATATTGTAGCATTAATTTTAAAATTTGGTATTGGTTGATAAACATTTACTTGGCCTGTGATGAATATCCAAATATCTTTATGGACTATGCATAAGTTTAAATAATATTGTTTTTATGAAAACATATTTTATAAGTATCTCATTCGTAGAACACACTATGTAATGGTTTTAATTTGTATTCTCAGGGGAAATGCCACAAAGTTGTGCTGCACAGCAGTGTTCTCATCAAAGTCGAGCGAAAGGGGATGAACTGTCTTGTACTTTAAAACGATTTCCAAAAGACCCTTTACGTTCGAGTATATGGGAAACTAATCTTCGTCGTAAAAATTGGAAGAGAAAGGACTACCATAGGATATGCGAGGTACATTTAGAGAAAAAAAACTTGACAACTGAATGTTTGGATAAAACCAATTTGCCAGGATTTGACTGAAATAATCTTGAATGCATGAATAATCAGCCCATAGTAGTTTTAAGCTACAACTGAATGCTCTACATACTTGGTCTCACCTTTTACCCTTGTTATTTTTGATTCCCAAGGATGTGGACAAAATTAGAGCTGGCTAATTTTTTTCCCGCCGTGTGTCAATTCATCTGGGCAAGAAGTATTTTAATCACGACATTAGGGTGGGGATGAGTAAGGCAGTACTGGTTTAGGAAATGTACCCACATATGTGTGGAGGGAGGGTATTAAACCCTTTATTGAAAAACACCCTAGATTTAGGAGTGGCCGAGATTTGAAAACTGCCCTATCAGTTACAACAAACCAGACTATATTATACTGACATTTAGACCACAACATGCTAAAAATGTATTTGGTGGCCCTGTGAGTTTAATTATTATTATTTATTGACTGGTTCAACCCTCCACCACACATATCTGTAAGGAGATTTCCACGCAAAAAAATTATCTCACCAAAAACTGAGTAAATTTCCCCCCTGTTGTTCATTGCCAGTACTCCTTGTGTAAGGGATTGTTCAAGCGTAAGTATGACGTCAGCTCACGACATCACTTCTTCCTCAAGGCTGCATCACAATTGTACCCGTCAAAATACTACGGATGTACCACATATCAACCTAACCTAACTGTTCGAGGGGAAAAAAATTCCACTTAAATATTTTAACTAGTTTTTGTTCAGGAGGATCAAAATAAACTAGTTTATAAAAAACAAATAAAAATCTAATTCGACCGCACAAATACACATTAACCCACACCTACCTGTGGCTCCATCAGAATTGAGATAAAGGATGCTGATGCACCACTTCTACATCCTTTCAAGGATGAAACAGGGTGTCCAGCGATCTGGAAAACTTGGAAAAGTCTGGGAATTTGCTTGGTCAGGGAAAAGTCACGGAAATGTCAGGGAATTTAATCAACATTTTGGAATTTTCACATATACACTAAAAAAAAAGCAATTTTTTATTTGCAATACAATAAAAATTACATATTTATTCCAGATAAAACACACCTCGAATCTATTTTAACACAGCTGTCCCAGTTGAGTATGCTAATCTCAATTCTTAAGGTCAACATGTGATTTTCACTGTCTTTTTTTACCCCTCTATTGTGTGTCTTAAGCCAACAGTAGTCATGGTTGTGTGCATGCTCGATAATTGATTATTTCAAGAAGAAACTAAAAAATGTGTCTCATAACAATTTAAAGCTGTTCTGTTTTAAGGTGATGTTTTAATAACCTAATATTACATCATTGAAATCTAACGTATATCACACTATCCAGCAGGCTGAACACCCTGAAATGTTATAAATCAAGCAACTTTTTTTTTACACCACAGCAAAAAACCTTATGTTTTATGTCACTATAAATTATAGATGTTGTTTTATTTTCTCTTTGTGTTATAGTGCCACTTCGAAGAAGATCAGTTTGAGAATATTCCCGGTAAAAGAAAATTGAGACCCAACGCGGTGCCCCGAGTTTTTCCAACCCACACAATAAGTGCGAGCCGAACAACTAATGTTTCAGCTCTAGTTAAAGGTAGATTTTCCCTCCTTGTACTTAACAAATGGTCTCCCCTTAGTTATAATGCAGCTATTCTTCGCTATTATACAAGTTTTTATTCATGTTAAATGCCTCTCACAGAACTTCCTTTGTCCCCCCAAGTTGCGTCGGAAGCTGATGTGGGAACATCTTCCAAGTGCAGAAGTACCTTACCTGTCGATACTTCAAGTAATGTTATTGTGATTTTATCAAACAATTCTACACCAGTTAAATTTGAGCTACAGAGTGATGGCAGTTCAGAATCTCCAAGAAATTCATCACTTAGTGCAAATGTGAGTTCAACAGAAGTTTTGTTTCTTATGGTTTCTGTTCTTTAAATAGGGAGACTATTCGTCCTGGCCTTTGGACTCTTTGGAACATTGTTCAATATCAGAAAATGTCCCGTCTTTTAAAAACTATCCCGTTTTCAAGATGCAAGTCTTTATTTTATTTTTAAACTGCTCCACGGAAACGGTTATGTGGACTAGGTGGAATATTGTCAAAAATGTAGGAGCTTATTTTAATAATCTTTCTGTTTGGTTTGAGCTCTCGCGCTATGTATTTTTTATTTAAAATAAATAGTGTGGAAAGTCTTACAAGCAACATCTTGCGGATATTGTTTCAAACATAACACGCTAGCTTATAGGTTGTTGTGTGCTTTCCTATGAATAGAATCTTCAATTTTATTAAGTTCTTAAAATCACTAACAAATAATATTACGTACATCTTATTTGAATTTAAAAAAAGTCAAATGTATAGAGTCAAATTATTAACATTAGGAACATGAAACATAAAACTAAATTAAATCTATTGAATTATTTAAGATGTTACTAAAACACATATCAAGGTCAAAATAGAAACTAAACTAGCCTAACAAAAATAAAACTTGTTAGTTTTATACTTACGTTGATTTTTTTTTTCTGTCCGGGATTGCATGAGAAGGAAATGGCTAGCTATTACATGAATTATAGTTATCGTATCTCGGATCCTGAAATAAAATACATCGTTCAGGATCCCCTTGATAATATTCTATTATTTTGTCTACATTTCTATTTTTAGGAAGAATCGACCAGGAAACCTGTTGAAAACACTCTTGATAAAAGTCATCTTGATATGTGTATAGACGCGGTTGCAACCAATCAGGAATATCTCGACATAAATTGCAAGGCAGAGCTAGAACCAGATGAAGAGTTAGAGACTATTTATGGCGATACCACAGAGGACAATGTTTCTGACGAGCTAGCCCTAGAATGTAATCAGCATTTAGATTTATCTGTATCACATGTAAGTAGTTTAAATCTCAATTTGCCCCAGAAAAGAATGTTTTATTTAGGTCAATATCTGTTTTTGTTTCCATACAATTTTATTTTCAACAGATATTCACTCAATACAGTCGAACTTGGCTATAACGAGCATGAAGGGACCAACAAACTTTCCTCATTATAACCAATTAACGATATCAATGATATTCTTTTTTAACTCTCAATAACTTTATAAAAATATTTATTCATAAAACAAAATAAATATTAGAGAGAGAAAAGTATATATAGGGACCTAGTGTAATTAGTAATTACATACCTTTATATTATTTGTGTTAATATATTTGTAGTTAGGCCTAACTTTTTTGTTTGTGATGGAAGTACTTTTTTTATGTAATTTTCTAAAGACACAATGTGTAGTAAATTCTATTTATTTTTGATTGGAATTTGTAACAATTATTCTAGGATTCATTTGTCTCATCATCGCCAAAAAGTATTTCAATTGAAACGTCAGCTCTTCTTGAAACAAAAAGAATGTGATAACTTACACGCTACTTTACGCCTATTCAACAGTGATCAAATTAAGTACATGAATGGCAAAAAAATCAGTAAATGGTCCAAAGAAACAACTCAAAAAGCCTTGGAGATGAAGCAGGCAGTGGGTTCAGAAGGTTACAGGTTCCTTCGCTCAAAATTGAAATGGCCGTTACCTGCGTACTCGACCCTTTGCAAACACGACGACAATTTGGAACAATTAAGTAGCGAGCTACGGGAAGAAGAAATGGAAGATGATCCTGCTAGCACAGAGAGTGGGAACGAAAGTGTAGTTGACGTCGACATATCTGCAATGTCTAAGACCGTGCAGAGTGAAAATGTTAAAACACATGTCAAAGATCAGAACTACCAGTGCATCCTATGTTTGTACAAGACACTTCACAAGTCTCTTATGATATATCATCTTCGTACACATGTAAAGGCTGATATAACGTCTCATTGTGATTTTTGTTGACAGTGAATTAAACTTTGCACTGTGCTAAGTTTCAAAAGACTCTAGGGATTTTCTTAACTCAGAATTGTGTATCACGAGTGCGGTATGAATGATTAAAATGGAAGATTTATTTGTTATAATATATATCAATCAAATTACTCTCTTATCTAGTTATTTTTACTATCTGTTGGTCTTGACTAGTCTTTGAAAAGTGTTGGGTTGTGCCCTTAAGAAATATATAGTATTTTACTTGGAAAATTATGAGGCAATTTGCTATCGATACTTAACTGTACAAATTCCATTTTCCTAAATTCAAATTTATAAATATTATGAATGTGTCTCAATACTTGGATAGCTTTAAATATAAAGAGGGTCATTATTATGTTTATTTAAGTTCTCTGTGATATTGAAACATTGGCACATATATTTTATGTTGTGGCATTTGTTCAAGATAATGATGTTCATCAGTATTAATACTCATCTTCATCAGTACTAACTTGAAGATAAAAAAAACTCTGTACACCAGGATGGATTTAAACTTCAGCCCACTGGATCATTCAAGTGTGCAAACCAGTGGCGGCTCGTCTATTGGTACACATGAGCACGTGAACCCCCAAAATTAAATTGAAGAGAAATTAAAATATAACAAGTTATACAAAGTAAAATATTAAACACATTTCCAGATTTTGTCAAGCTAGGGATGGACCTTTCCCCCTACCCCCTTAAATACGCCCCTGGCAATACACGACTGTAGTATGAAATTCGAAAGTCGGCAGTGTCTTTTTCATCAGGATTTTCCCTTGTTTTTGTTAAATATGATTAATTTAATCTTTTCTTAGTTATTAGTTTGTGTTTTAGTTTTAATAGTTAGTTTTATTATTGTGTGTAAGAAATAGTGTAAACAGTTACGGCACTTAGTAAAATCAGTGTTTCGGAGCTAAAGCAATTACATTTTTCGATGGTGTCTCTGGAAAGAAATATTAAAATTAAATTGCTCAGGCCAACACCTAGGCTTAACCTTATCCAGGTGACAAAAAACTAAAACTAGAGATTTCAAAAGGGAAAATGAAACATTTTTAAGGAGCCCTGTGATTGAAGACAGACTGAGCGCTCTAGCCATGATCACAATTGAAAAAAATATAAAAAATGACATATCAAAATTTAACAGAAATGTTATGAATTTGTTTGCCTGAAAAAAAAGACAGGTGAGTGGACTTAATTTACAAAAATTATACTTGAGTAATCAACATTAAAAGGTAAATTGTAATCAATATTGTGATAGTATCTTTCTTTGTAGGAAGTAAAATGTTGCAGTTTTTCTACCAATAAGTGTTCAGTTGCATTGTTGTTTTTTTTTAACTTGTAGAAACACAAATGTCTTTAACCTTTATGTTACGTTGTACCTGTAAATTTTATCTTCACTATTTTTTTATTGTGAACACCCATTTTAATAACCCATAAGCCGCCACTGGTGCAAACCACGACATACCTGTATTACTTGTTTGTTACATTTATGTTGTTCATAGAGCAAATGTTTCAAAACCCGTTTTGTTGTAATAATTTGTAAGATATTTTCAAATGCAATCAAGCTCCCGAATAGGTACGTAACGTAAACTAACACATTCCTACCATGTGGAATGGTATTACTTTGGCTAACAACAAAATATAGACCTACCTTGGTGGTTGCAAGGTATAAGGTGTCACTCTTGCAATAGAATGAATTGTCAATAATGGAAATATCAAGACTTGAATCTCGGTCAGGTGTACCAAGTTTTTTTTTACATCCATTATTGTTTCCAGCCTGTGGCCAGTTTTTTTTATTAAAATCATACATTTTCCACCATCGACTTGCTAGACCTGTCATAGCTTCATATGTCTTATAAAGTAACTTGTAAACCCATATTTCATCAATGATAAACTTTTCGCCATGCCGGGAATCAAACCCGGGACCCCTAACTCAGTAGGCAGATATGCTACCGACTGGGCTAAGGTGTCGGTTTGTACTAAGGACGGTTATTTCTAAATGGTTTCCCATCCTTTCTCCACACAAATGTAGGCTAGCATCATGAATTGTTTCCAGCCTGTGTCCAGGTCTGATTAGTAAAATGCCTTCATCTCCCTCTGTCCTTCCAACATTCTTCCTCCTACATTCTCTTTTCACTTGCACACTTACTTCTATCTGTTCCTCCCAGCTCTTCCTTGGTCCCCCTTGCGGTCTCTTCCCTACATATTTCACATACATTAATCTTCTTGGGATTCTCTCCCCTTCCATCCTCTTTACATGTCCATACCATCTCATCCGTGCTTCCTCAACTATCTCATGTACGCCAACTCTAGACCCTACATCCTCATTCCTAATCCTATCTCTCCTGGTGGAAGCTAACATGCTCCTCAATAACTTCATACCCATGGCCTCCACTTTCCTTGTCTCTCTTTTACCCAAAGTCCAAGTTTCCGCTGTATACGTTACTATGGGTATGAAGTATGCTCTATGCAGCACTTCCTTACACTTTAGGGGTACTTCTCTTTTCCATAGTAGGTCTCTTACACACCTGTAGAAAACTTCTCCATGCTGCCCTCGTCTCACTATATCTTCTCTGCTCCTCCCTTTTGCCTCAATCACAATACCAAGATACTTTATGCTCTTATTTTCTTTCACATCTACTCCATCCAGTATTATCACCTTTATTGGCCTTTTCTCTGACATGTCATCACCATTATTTAACTTTTCACCATACTAAATTTAATTCCACACTCACTAACTTCCTCATTCCATTCCTGCAGCTGTTCCTGTACTTCCTCTTCTTTTTTCCCTCATATCATTAAGTCATCTACAAACATCATTGCTTTCATATTCTCCTCTCCCAGTTTCCCTGTCACACTATTCATGATCATTTCCATCACCAACTTAAATAGTAATGGTGGTGCTTTACTCCATTAATTAATTAACTAATTGGAACCACTCCGTCCACCCTCTCTCTGTCTACTCTCTCTCCGTCTTTACACAACTAACATTATTATCATACATATTCCTTACACTCCTAGTCACTCTTTCTATTCCAGCTTCCTATATAGATTTCCAGACTTTGTTCTTATCCACACTATCCTATGCTTTTTCTACATCCCTGAATTCCATTACCAGATCCTTTCCAAACTTATATCTCTTTTCCATCAACTGTATAGTTCCAAATATTAAATCTATCGTTGACCTCTTCTCTCTGAACCCATGTTACTCCTCTCTCCATCTTCCCTTTACGCTTTTCCTCATTTTCCTTTCCAGAATATTTTCGTACTGTAACCACCCTTTTTGCATGGAAGCATGAGAAATAACAGTCAGGGAGTTACAAGAGAATAACGGTATATTTTGTCGGACATAAGAGAAATGGTTGATATACAATAACAAATTACAAAATATAGTAATATTGGTTAAAGCGTGTAAAGTTGAAGACTTCGATGTTAAACATTTTATAAAATATGAAAATCGACTAGAATATCCAAAGCCAGAGACTTTAAAATTTAACATAATATTTCATGAATATGAAAATTGACTGTAGTGTTCAGTCAGAGACTTTAATATAAACAGAACATTTCATGAATACGAAAGTAGACTAGAATGTTCAAAGACAAAGACTTTAACATTAAACATAATGATTCACGAATACGAAAGTAGACTAGAATGTTCAGAGACAAAGACTTTACTGAATATGGCAATTCCATAAATATACAAATTAACAAAGTGTCTAAACCCAAGGACGTTAATAATAATAAAGATTTCATAAATATATGAGGATTACTAGAAAACCCGAAGTTAAAGATATTAATATTAAACAAGGATATTACATTACTAAATATATATGTATATACTAGAGCGTTCTAAGATAAAGATTTTAATATCAAACGAGCCCGCCCATAATGGTGTCATTATTCCGGACATAATAATAACAAAAGGTCCCAAGATCACACAGCAATTTCATAATAAAGTTCCCCCACCTCTCGTACTAATATTCCGTTCATTGACATAGTAGAGACGCGTGATATAGAGTAGAACATCAAGAAAATATCTTACTACTACTAATAAGTTCACGGGTATCTTAGCAACTAATATAAGTACCCTGTCTAACAATGAATCACCTAGAGATAGTCATAAAACACTATCCAAACTGAAAGCGGTCAGCTTCCCTTTTAACCGCTTAAGGCAGCCAAGGTAACCAAAGTTACATACACAATGTAAATTAAGTGTGCACTTCTCATATAATAATAAAAGATAATATATGTAATCAAAGCTAATAATATACACATTTAATCAAAAAAGCTGTAAGAGCTCAACTCAAGGTTAGCCGCTTGGCGGCGAAAATAGAAAGAAGGTTCACATTTGAACAAAAATTAAGTTTCCCAGTAAAGTTAAATAGCATTAGAACGCGGCTACAAATTAACCACGTTGATACCCAAAAGAAACCCATCTCATAATTAACAACCAAAATTAGTAAGTCCGGATCAATAGTTTTGAAGGGATTCCCACATTTTAAGCCGAAATGGAATTTTGATGAATATAATTAAGTCTTAACTTAATTTGCCACTCTCACCTTTAGTAAGCCGATGACACAATGAGTGCAGGTACTAACGAAATATCACAATATATAGCAAGCACACAAACTGACACACCCACGGAGAGGAGGAGGGGGACGAGACCGGACAGCGCTGGAGAGGATCGCGGACACTCTGGGAACTAGTAGAAAGCGCTGGAATAGGCCAGGTGACGGAAATGATGACTAGACGCGCGGAGTCAACTTCGCTTGTTTTTTCTGGGCGTGGCTTTCTCCTTGCGTAGAGAGTTGGAACATACCTCCATTTAGTCCGTGGAATTGTGAGTTAGAGAGAGGAGGTCGTGGCACATGCGCGCTGGAGTCCAACAGGATAGAGAGTGAGTATTCTCTCATTTGATCGAACTTGTTACAGTTCATTGATACATCAGTATTATGCCTCTGTAATTTTCGCACCTCTTCCTATTCCCTTACTTGAATATTGGTAATATACTATTTTTCTTCCAATCCTCTGGCACTTTATTCTCCCTCCACACTGCCTTTACCACCACTGTAGACCAATTTATCCTGCTGCCGTTATAATTTTCACCGTAAGTTGTCCACAACTGATGCCTTTATCATCCTTTTACATTCCTCTACTACCTCCTTTCGGGTTACGTCTACTACTTCCTCTATCTCTCTGTCCATTTCCACTTCTTCTTCCTCCCGTACCAACTCTTACCCCTCAGGATTCAACAACCTCCCAATATATGATTTCCATAGCTTCTTTACATCATCGTTCCTCTCCATTATCCTTCCTTTTTCATCCATTGTTCGGACCTCTTTCTTATTTTCCCTCCTCCTTTGGCTCACTTGACTATACAATATTTTTTTGCTCCCTTCCACATCAGTCTCTAGCACTTTTGCCCACTCTTCCATCTATGTTTTTCTCCCTTCTTTTACTATCTTCTTTGCATTTCTATTTTTCTCCCTATATTTATCTTTAGTCTTTCTGTAGCCTCCTTTTGATCCTTAAGGGGAAAAGGATGCTATACAATATTACACATACAAATTAAAAAAAAAGTTAATGCAGAGTAAGTTGTTAGGACTTTGTTTTAAGATATTATCAACTAATATATTCCCTTATATCCAGCCATTTCCTTCTACAAGCACGCAATAGGCCTAGTAGGAAAAGGACATAATTTTGAAAAGTATTGAAAATGAGTACTTATCAACCCTAAAGAAGGACACACAATATAATGATATCATCAAATTATAAAGCTCTTTATAATGTCTGCATTAGTCATGCAATTTTCTAGAAAAATAACATCAAAATATATAAATATTTTTAATTATTAATTTAGGGCTAGCAGCAATTTTCCCAAAAGGGGATATTATTACCTCAGCATACTTCAACTCTACATTAAAAAGTTTACCCTAGAGTTTAACTTCCAAGTTATCATTCTAGGTAAACAATATCGTTCCAACAGCGTTTTACTCAAGATTAAAATACACTATCTTACTTTGATCGACAAAACATATATATATATATATAAGTTTTTTATATATATATATATATATATATATATATCAAATCGTTATAGTTCTACCACAATGCCCTACTAACTGAAAATAAGTATAACCACAGAAATAAGTAAAGACGATAAGTCAAAAGGACTTTTAGAGTTCTTACAGAAGGACATATTTACACCTATTCCTAACTTTAATATAGTCATATCAGAATGTCAAACGGACATTGAAGTCGATCATGATTTTTATTATGGTCAAACCAAAAATACCAATGAAATATTAAAGTCCTCAACCTGGACTTATTTAACTTTAAATTTAATTTTGTTTAAAATCTTCAATTAAAAGAAATTAACATTAACATTTAAGCCAAACATACCAATCAAATATTAAAGTCCTCAACCTTGACATGTTTAACTTTAAATTTAATTTATTTCAAAGAAAATAACATTAACATTTAAGCCAAAAATACCAATCAAATATTAAAGTCCTCAACCTAGGCATGTTTAACTTTAAAATTAATTTGTTTCACAAGAAATTAACATTAACATTCAAGTCAATACTAATAAAATATTAAAGTCCTCAACCTGGACATCTTTAAATTTAATTTGTTCCAAAAGAAATTAACATTAACATTTAAGCCATAAAGAATTTTGATGTAAATAGCCGAAAAGGAATTTTGTTCTTACATTATAAATGGCCGAGAAGCGTCCACCAAGAATACGCAGCCAAGAGTGAAGTTTTCTTCGAACTCCTGGTGGTATTTATTCGATAGATTTTCCTGAGAGAGGGAAGGGGCAGGGGATACATACAAGACAGAAACAATGAAAAGGAGGGAGGTGGGGGTAGTAGGTGAAAGGGGAATATGTGACGAGATGGTTGTCAAACACTCCAGAGCAGGCATATAGGCTACGTAGAACGATTCAGCACCTGAAACGCCTTACGTTATTCCTAGCGGCATTAGAGACAACTTTAATGGCAGGGTCAGTCAAAGTTCAGTCGTGATCAAATGTTCGCGTAGCCGGTTGTGTGGCGTGGGAGATATTCAGCATGGAATGTACATATTGAAATGGAGCACGGGGAGTTTGGAACAACATCATATTATTTAAGTTTGGTAGAATATTATTTGAAGTAATTTAGTGACCTTTTTTTAAATTAAACGGTGTAGCTATGATAAGACCCTATATCCCTTGTCCTTTTTGTGAACCATTCTCTAAATGCTTTGTTCTTGCCATTCACTGCTTCCTTTTTCTTTTCGTTCCACCATGTAGTTTCCTTCCATCTTCACTTTCCACTAGTTCTTCGGAATATCTCCTCTGCTGCTTCCACCATGCCCTTTTTGAACCCTTTTCACTCCTGTTCCCCTCCTTTTATATGGTCCTTTTGTAGTGCTCCTCTTACTTGTGCTTGAAAGCTCATCATCTCCTTCACTTTAATGAGCTTCCATATGATTATCCTCTTTTTCCTGCTTCACTATCTGACAGCCTCTCCTCCAGTCTTTCATGTCTTTGACCCCGTCCAAAGACACACTTGATAGGACCTTAATGTTTAATGTGCACGACTTTTCTTCTCTTTCTAATAGGAAATAATCAATTAGGGATTTCTGCTCACCATTCTAGCTGTAGCGCATTATCTTATGCGTATCCCTACTCTTCTTGAACCGTTACCGACCTTCAGTCCATTCTTGTGTACAATTCTAGGAGTCTCTTTCCTTCTTAGTTTCTTTCTCCGCACCCATTAGCTCCTAGTACCTCTTCAAAACCTCTTCTTTCCTTCCCCACTTTGGCATTTAAGTCACTCATCACCACTTGCCTTTCCTAACCACGTGTCTTTCCAGTTATTCTTCAATATTTTCTTTTTCCTCCTAATTGCATCCAGTTTGATGTGCATACACACCTGCAGTAGTTCTAACGGCTTTCCTTTCTACATAATTACCATTTTCATTATTCTATTTCTCATTCTTTCCACAAATACAGGTACATTTCATAAAATTATACCTTATTCATCCATACCCATTTTGTGTAAATACGCGGATCGTTCGAATGAGTAGCAAGACACAGTGAAAAAGCTATGTATTATGTTATTCTAACTTGTTTACTACTAAACTACTAAGCTTACTAAAAGAGGAACCAAANACAATGAAATGAGTAATGGGAAGAAGGGGGGGGGGGGGAGAAAGAAATTAGTTAAACCTTTTATATCTTTTCTATTCACCTTTCCTGTACCTTCTTCCAAATATATATTACTATCCAGTGGTGGTCGGTCCATGTAATCATTGAAATCATTGCTTGCCTACTTTCGGTGAAATAATTCTTATTCTATTAAATAAACAATTTAAATATTTAAAAAATTACAAACATAATATATTTTGGCAGCATCTTTATTCAAGCTTTTTTTATTTTCCAAATGTGTCTGTGGGGTTGACCTCTATACGAAGCCCACGATAATGGGATAGCTTACTAAAAGCAATTTCAATCGTGCCTCTATGGCCTTCAAATGGCATGAGGGTTTAAAGGGTGGGAAAGAGGTTAAGGCACATGTGCGTCTTACATGTCCCCTATACAATCAGTAGAGGTAGAATAAAAGCAAAGTTTAAACTACCTCTTGCTATCATGGAAGGAAAGAATAACTGTAAATATCTACCTAGTGTCCATTGTCAATGTTGAAGCATGTGCAATGTCTTATGCGTTATGTTTACTGGTGGGTCTCGTACGGGTCTTAATTTGTTTGATTAAAGTGTTGATTTTCATATTTTATTTATCATATTATTTAATTTAATATAAATTTATATTTTCAATATGTGTGTGGGTAACGAAGAATGTGTAGTTAATAAATTATTAGTGAAATGTTTTTTCAAGTTTTCAAGACTTTTAAAAGTGAGACTGTTAAAACAGGTTGACAACACCTGTTCTTTGCTAAACGTTGTTGGTCCTCCCCTCACGTCTGACTGATCCCTTCCTCCCACTCTACCCACGCTTTTATGCTCTGTCATCGAGCGCGCGTACTGGGTATAAGTGGAAGGCCGGGAGGTAGTTAGCGTGAGAGGAGCACAGGCATTTTTATTTGACAACAGAATATATTGTTAATACAAAAATAAATGTGGCACAGATAACATCTGGACAATAAGAAATTTGTTTTTCGTGATCAGC
Source organism: Timema bartmani (assembly GCA_902151455.1). Lineage (NCBI taxonomy): Eukaryota > Metazoa > Arthropoda > Insecta > Phasmatodea > Timematidae > Timema > Timema bartmani. Next base: position 164,926 of record CABFWB010000324.1, on the reverse strand, counting down.
TTCCTCACGTTCTCTTCCCTCGACCACGACGCTGGAATGAGCCGCTTGACACGCTGCCACCTCGTCATGAGGGCGGTGGAATGTAGATCGGAGCTGCTGGAGGTGGTGGTGGCACAAAACCCGGAGGATAAATGGTGGTTCCCATATCCCCTCCGGTGGCCGCAATCACAGTGTCAGTGCTATTTACACTGTGTTGAGGCGATGCAGTAGTTTTTGTTGAGTGGTTCTCGGGAGGTCCAGATAGTTCGCCGCCATTGCGAAGAGGAAATTCACTTAGTGTTTATCCCTCCCGATAGGTAATTCTGTTGTCTTGGCTTAAAGGGCCAGAGAGACCCGGGTTCCTCGGCTTCCAGCAGTGGCGTGTCTGGGGGCGACAACGATGCCCACGCGTCCCTTGTAGGTATAAGTGCTGCCTGTCTGGGCGCAGCTGCTGCTGCCGCCGGCTGATGTGTGGGTGCCTCGGGTCTGCTAAGCCTGTCAGTTGGTCCTCAATCGTCTGGGAATTTGTCCTGGTTGGAATTGACAGCCTGGGAGAGCTCTTGGATGGCGATAATCAACTGCTAAACGTTGTAATGGGCCTGCACAATTTCACGATTTAACTATTTCACACTTCCAATTTTACCGGTAGTGCCACAGATTTTATCATTATTTTGTGCAAGTAAACAAGTTGCCGCTAACAAATAATGTGGTGTTTATCTGAACACTCTTCTAAAACGAAAATAACTGGAATTACTTGGTAGTGATAAAACAAAAAATGTGAAATCACCGTTATTGATAAAACATAAAATAAACTAAGTTCAAGTGAGTTGGTGGACGGAAAAACCAGTATCTACCTTTTCCTACCGCGTGCTTTCCGCCGACTGCTGGTGAAAATACAAAAGGTTGGGAATGGCATCTATCGACCATCCATTAAACTCTCAGTTCCCTGACCTAGCTTCACACAAAGTGCCCACAGATGGCAAAAGTGTACGGTAGGGGCCCAGTAGGAAAAATTATTTATCTTTTCCTGCCGATAGTTCACCCAATCCGTCAACATAGCAGGCGCAAAAGTCCCTTACATATAACCCTTTCATACTTAAATACCATCTTTCATTGAATAGTTTGGGTATATCACTAAATTTTTTTATAAACGTTTTCCTCTTATCATCAACAACATAAACTGTTTCCAGCCTGTGGCCTTCATCTTCCTCCATCCTTCCACCCGTCTTACTCCTTTAATAGCTTCCATTCTTCTCCTCTCACACTTCCTGTTATCTGCTCCTAACATCTCTTTCTTGGCCTCCCTCACGGTCTTTATTCTACATATTTCATTCCCATAGTTTACATTGGCATTTTCTATTTTTCCATCCTCACTACTTGCACATACCAAATTAGTCTTGCTTCCACTATTATCTTTGTACTCCTTGTACCCCCACTATTTCCCGGTTTACTTATTTCATAATATAATTTTTTTTCGTGACAGCTAACATGCTACTCCCAAACTTCATTACCATGGCCTCCACTTTCCTAATCTCCTTAAATTCAATATCCATGTTTCTGCTGCATATGTGATGACGGGTACAAAGTACGCTCTTTACAACACTTCCTTATACTTCAAGGACAGTCTTCTCCATAGCAAGTATTTTATACTCCTATAGAACTCTTCCAATTATTGTCCTCTTTTCATTAGATCCCTCTGCTTCCACCTATCGCCTCAATCACTCTTCCAAGATAATATACGTTCTATACCTTACATATACTTTTAAATGTCTCGTAACATGCCAACTAATTTTTTCATCTTTGACTGTTATGTTCATATCCATGACCCTTACCACATTTAATTCTTATTAATAATTAAACTACAAACAATTTTTTTAAACTAGGTATTATCCTTATAATCTTTACAAAAGCACATATTAGATATATATTTTATATTACAATTTAACAATAACGGCAAAGTATCCGTTGTTTGAAGCGTTTCACTTTGTGTTGATCATTGTGAGCGTATTGTGAATTTGTAGCTAATAGTTATTATGATTCAAGTATTTTGTACACTGACCCGAGAGATATTTCAATTTTCATAAGTTTTTCTCCAATAGGAAATTTCTAACATCAATTATGGAGAAATACCTGATATTTGTTTTGTAGGTTTTGGTTCGAGATAGTTTGAAATGTTTTATAAATGTATATAGTAATGTAGTTTGAATTTGCTGATCGCACTTTTCATTGTTTCTTTGAATTATACTACCGGTAATAATAACAATTATACTTTAATAGGTTAGTTTGAAGAATGGTTTTGATAATAGACTAAAATACCATTTACAATTGTGGCAAAAACGTAATATATACACAAAACACTCTTATCTAAGAAAAAAATAGAGCATTTTGTTAGTGAAGTTTGCTATCCTTTGAATTGGCCAGGATGCACTGAGTGTGAATTTTTCTATTAGTGGTTTTCCTCCATTCTCCAGACAGTGGGGTATTTTCCTTAAAATTCACCCGTTTTCATCTCGTGCGTTTAAAACTAGTTTAGGTTGAAGATAGCCCAAACAAGCTGAAGTGCAGAATTCCTAAAAGCACCGCCATACATGTGACCAGAACGTAATGCCGGGATCATGATAAACTTAACGTTGTATAATGTAACAGTCACATAACGTAACATTCACTTGATGTAAATAAACTAGCTTGTGATCACGATTTATGTAACATAACAATGCTGGCTAAACACAGACGATGAATTTGGACTGTTCGGAAAAGATTGTTCACTAAAATGAAATTCAAGAACTAGGGCTGATTAGGTTTCAAGTACTTGCAATTTTAGAAGCTTAGTGGCCCTACATAATAAAGTGAAACGAGAGGATATGATGTTTTATTAGAATTGGACAAACTATTCCAAAGACGTCTGCATACCTTAAACAAGCAAATGAAGTACTTACTTAAATAGGCCACTGGTTGATGCTGCTCACAAAATGATTGGTTGGCTAGAACACTTCACTAAACGTTCGGTAACATGAAAGTTCTTCCCTGGTCAACTCTTTTTAAGTTGAATGAAGGTCAAATGTATGTTACATCGTGATGGCAACCATTTAAAACACGAGAACAATCTGTTATGTAAATATTAAGTTGATAGTGATTCTGGCATCAAGAAATGTTATTCATATGGGGAACCCAAAGAGTCTCAACGTTTGCGACCAAATCGCTATAGCTAGGTTGTTGTTGCATAATATGGCCACCATAATACAAAACAAGGCTTTGCATTCTGGCATGCTGGTTGCGGTGACCAGGTAGCAGGTATAGCAACAGCCTAAAACAAATGTTTACAGTAGGCCTACCCGCCTCGGTGGCGTAGTTGGCTAACGCGCTAGTCGTGTTGAGCTCGACTGCCGAAGACGGGGAGATCGAGGTTCGAGTCTCAGTCGGGTGAACTGGGGGTGGTTTTTCCTGAACGAATTTCCACTCTCCACACAAATGTGGGTTCACTTTCTCTAAATTCAACCTTCCCAATTCCTAACCCAATAGCGTAATTAATACTTGAGCATATAACCTGAACGGATAGTAAGACGCGGGGCTAAGCGTATAACTAGAACAGGTAGTAAGATGCGGTGCTAAAAAATTATTCCTGTACCTTCTTCCAAATATAATACAAATACTTTAATTATAAGTTTAAAATGATTGAATTAAGACTATAATATAAATTAGAGCTATGACAATAGTTTAAATGCATACGCTACATTTTAGTAGGGGCATATACTAGTTTATGACTTAATTTACTGTATTCAAAAAGTATTGATATTGTTACAAACATTCAAAGATCCTCTAAAATTACCAACTAATAAAAAGTACAAAACTAATAGCTTTAATTATTTTACATACTTTTTATGGATATTTTAATGGTTTTTCTTTTCTTTATAGCCTAATTATTTAGGTGCTTTTTAAATTCGCACCAACCTTTCAAAATGCCAAGGAAAAAACAAAACCGTGTTAAATCAGATTTTGATATTGGCGAACATGTTCGTGTTGCTGTGAACCTAGCATTAAAGAAGTTCCTCAGCACAGATGAGCAGAAAGGTGAGTACGTTATATTCCCACATGGGTCAACGGTATGCACTCTCTTCATAATACAATTCAATCAAGCATATATTATGTTCACATACTATATGTGTTTTTGCAACACACTCGTTGAGTTAACTCATCATCATTATCATCATTATCATCATCATCAACGGTTTACATCCTGTAGCCGGGTCAGTTTAGTAGAATGCCTCCATCTTCCTCTATTCTTCCACCACTCTTCCGCCTTTAATTTCTTACATTCTTCTCCTCTCACTTGAACACTTTATGTTATCTTCTTCTTCCATCTCTTTCTTGGCCTCCCCTACAGTTTTTTCCCCACATACTTCATTTCCAACATTTTCTTCAGCATTCTCTTTCTCTCCATCCTCATTACATGTCCATACCATCTCAGTCTTGCTTCCTCTACTATCTCATGTACTCCAACATCCTCATTACATGTCCATACCATCTCAGTCTTGCTTCCTCTACTATCTCATGTACTCTAACATCCTCATTACATGCCCATACCATCTCAACCTTGCTTCCACCATTATTTCCCGAATAACTTCATTCCTAATCCTGTTTCTCCTCGTGACAGCTAACACTCTCCTCACAAACTTCATTCCCATGACCTCCACTTTCCTTGTCTCTCTTACATTCACTGTCGTTGTTTCTGCTGCATATGTGACAATAGGTATGAAATACGCTCTGTACAACACTTCAAGGACACTTCAAGGGTTCTTACACACCTATAGGACAACTCTTCCTGCTGTCCTCCTTTCATTAGATCCTCTTTGCTTCCACCTTTCTCCTCAATCACTTTCATGTCCTAAAATGTTCCAGAGTCAAGAGGTGTTGAAATTGAGGTGTCGATCATCCACTTGAAAAAGACTGATTCAAATCCTAGTTTGAAAAATTTTAGTCTTTGTGTGGCGGTAAGGGGGGAGTTATTATTGGTTAAAAGTTCACCATGGCCCGATGGAAAAAAAACAACCCACTTAAGTAATGGAACTGTCCAACAAAATACATCAACCCTGTTTAATCTTACAATTACTGAAATCCACTTCAGGTTAATTTTGTGTTTATTTTAAATTGGAAAAATAAAACATATTTATGTTGGACCTTAAACACTTCTTTAATATTTCAGAATACGAGTTCCCATCGTCTTTGACATCAGAAGAAAGAGCTTATATTCATCAATTGGCAAAAGAACTTAGCTTGAAATCAAAGAGTAGAGGGTAAGTTCATACACTACATTTCTGTGCACACTCTGGAGGGAAATCTTTCAACTAATGCATATAATTACTAACACAAAATTATAGACATAATAAATACATAGTCATACTGTTAAACTTGTTGGTTTTTATTTTGGAGGAGAGTAGTGGTTAAATTTGAAAGTGATATAATTATTTTGAAGTTCTAACTCTTGCCGGGGGAAATTGACTCGCATGTAATGCATCTAATTCTGATCCTAGGCTAGTTTTTACATCCATTACTGTTTCCAGCCTGTGGTCACTTTTTTATTCAAGACATATATTTTCCACTCGCTAGCTAGGCCTGTCGTAGCTTCATATACTTTATAATATAACTTAAGACTAGGACAGGCACAGCATCCAGTCCCCGGCCATTAATTTATCAATGTGAAAGGGTAAACCCATATTCCAACGTTGATACATTTTTCGGCCACGCCGGGAGTCTGACTCGGGACCTATAGCTCAGCAGGCAGGCATGGTACCGACTGAGATAAGGTGTCATTTGATACAAGGTTAGTGGCAGGACTCAAGGTTGACACGTTTATGCGCACTTGGGTGGGTAACCTACATTACTTTTCTAGGAAAAATGCTGGTTACATCCACTTCGGTGGCTAATGTACTCAAGGCGTCACACTCGCAATATAGGCTACTAGACTACCGGTGACAAGGAGATCAGGGTTTGAATCCCGGCCGGGTGTACCAAGGGGGAATTTTCCTAAATGGTTTTCCACTCTCCTTCCACGCAAATGAGAGTAAATTGTCTCTGAATTCAACCTACCTCATCCCTAACACATTAGCATAATATACATATGCCTATAACACTTACCCCTTCACACTGTCTATTTCACGAACTACAGTAGCCTCATAGCTTCTTTGGTGCTAACTGACAGCTGACGGCTTTGAAAAGCTACCAGACCAAATTATGTATCCCTACGCCGAACCATATGATCTGCAAAAAACATGTGTTTAGCAGGTGTCACTTCTGACAGTCAACATTTAGGTATATACCTAAATGTTGACTGTCAGAAGTCAGCTGTGAACTGTCAGTCAGCACCAACTGTAATTTCAGGAGCTAAGTAATAAACAAACTTGTGTTAAACTGTATTGATCATTTATAAAAGTCAACTATATATGGCTTCCCTGCAGGAAGGGAGCCACCCGTTACTTGACGGTGTACAAGAGAGAGGGCTCAACTATAGTTCAAGCAGATGCTATATTTAAGCTGTCACGCTCCTCGCGCCAGAACATCTACCAGCTGGTTCAAAAGTTCCCTCTCACAAACAAGGAAAGACAAGAGCTTCTTCCACTCACAGAGCGAGACCGCATTATTAACAATGAAGGTCAGTGGGCTAGACTTCCGATGACGGTCAGATCGAGGTTCAAATACAGCTTGAGTGTACTGAGGGTGGGTTTTTTTCAAAACAGTTTTCCACTCTCCCTCCACGCAAATGTGGGTATGCTTCCTCTAAATAGCACCATACTCATTCCTAAAACCATTGGCATAATAAGTATGTAAGCGTATAACCCGAACGGGTAACAAGATGCAGTGCTTAAAAATAAAAGTAGTATGTGATTCACATTGCACAAACAACCTTACTAAATAAGGCTACATGGCACAAACATAAGATAGGCTACTTGTTTTGTTCAAAATTAACTGTCGTTTATTTAGCAAACAAGCAGAAGGACTTTATTTCTTCTGTTATAGAATTGCCATTCTTCTAACTGCGCTCACTAGTGGAAACTTTCTGTTTTTTTTTTACAAAACAATTCAGTAATCTAGTTAACATACGGTGTACCAGTCACACCGGTATGCTACACTGACATTTATTTAAACTAGACACATTCTGGTTATTAAATTATTAAAGGGCCTGCACCATAAATCATCTTTTAAAACTGAAATTTCCACCTATAATCAGGTATCAAACCTAGAATTTGTGCTATAGGTTAGAAATAGTTTCTTGTTATACCAAATAATTTCAAAAAATTGTTTTTTGTTAATTTAAATGAGTAATTGATCACACAACAATTTTTTATATAACTCTGACCAGGACTGGAGGGATGACTTTGCGATACGTGGGCTGAAGGTCGGGGGGATTCGACTCACTTAGGTGGCATTCCTACTTATGGGACAAAATGTGCTCATCTGAAATAATAAGTAAACTAGCTCAAGATAGGGATAGTTGGTACATACGTATGTATGTGCGGCAATGAACGTTTCGAGTTCACAATGCCAGAGCGTAAGTAAGTAATAACCAATATGCATTTTAGTTTTACTAGTGACAGAGAATTTAGTTTACTGTCGGAAGAAACACTAACATCAAATATTTCCTTCACTTACAAATGGCAGTATTCTCAATAGTATCTCAAATTTTAGTTTGACAGCATTATCTGTGACATGGGTTTGTTGTTTAGAAATATCCCCCTCCTGCCAGTTAGTTTCTCAGCATTATCTGTGGTGTTTATCTCTTGTTTCAGTGAAGGATGTGAAGACCTTGGGTCGGCTGATGAACGGGATACCACAGGTTCCCTCTCTATCCACCAACCAAGAGCTGCTTCCCTTCAGACAATCGTTGCCCATCTCGTCGATGAGAGATGAAATTATCAACGTCATCAACAACAATCAAGTCGTGGTGATTAGCGGGGACACAGGTTGTGGAAAAACAACGCAGGTTTGTACACCTCAACTTAGGAGTGAATGGTCTCTAACTTCCCATAATTCTTGAAATATAGTCGGTTAAATATTTGTTTCAATGTTGTGAGCTCATCAGCATCGTCATAGACTGTTTCCATCCTGTGGGGACAGGTCTGTTTATTGAAATACCTCCATCTCACTCTAACATTCTTCCTCCTTTACTCTCATCCGTTCTTCTCCGCTCACTCGCACACTTGCTGTTATCTGCTCTTCCCATGTCTCGCTTGGTCTTTTTTATCCAAACCTCGACTTCGTCATCAGAGAAAGCGGGAATCAGCCGGGAATTTGAAGTGATCGGTAAAAAACGAGAATAAGTCGGGAATTTGGTAAATTACAATAAAAATCCGGGAAAATGTTGCTTTACTCAAAATATGAAATATAATGATAATTAAATCAGTAAATTATGTGATTCAAACTGTCATTTTTTGTTTGTTTGTGGCTGTGTAATATATTTTTAATTCCTAATAAACAATGTTAATACAAATTTAAAAAACATGTTTATTTAAATTTTAAAACTTATTAATAGAAAAACTAGGGGGAGTGGGGGAGTAAGAAGGATGTGACATACTTTTTAGTCGGGGATTTTAGGAAATGATGAGGGGAAATTAGCGAAAAGGCCGGGGATTTCATTGGTCAAGTTGAGTAGACACCATGATCATTATCCTTGGGAGTCTTTCTTTCTTTTTTCATCCTGCATTCCGTCTCACCTTGCTCTGAACTGATAGTTAACGTTAAAATGTTTTATAATGTCCTTTAACTAAATCAAATATATTTTATCTGTCCACTTTAAGACTAAAAACCTAAGGATGTGTGAGATTCAAAGTTTCTAGATCGAGACAAGGATTCACATAGATAATATATCTCTTTAAGGAAAATCTCTTCACTCTTTGAGGTATTTTGTACATGTTCCTATCCAAGTGTCCTATCATTCTTAACAAATTTCCTTTTCCTCCCTTTTTTGCTTTTTGTTTCCTCTTATAGGAAGTTGCTTTGCGTGTTTCACACTCCTTTCTGATGAGTTCCGATAGAATGAAACCTAGGTCGGGGGGTTGGGCGGTAACGATCGACTTTCTTCAAGAGGCAGCCATTATTTCCTTGTCCAATGGCAGCAATGTAAAGTGTGAACTGTGTTCTTTTCATCGTAAGAGTCATAATTTTTACGGCCCCTTTATATGTTTTTATCCACCTTTCCTGTACCTTCTTCCAAATATAATGCAATTACCTCATAAAGCAAAAGAGATTTTCCCTCTAGAGATATATTATATTGTTAACCAGAAACAAAGCAATACCTGTGTTTTCTTATTTTCTACATTTTTGTTAAAAAAATAGCAGATTAAAATTAAAGAGCCTCGCACAGTTATTGTTGTTTCAAATGTCATCTTTTTTCCATGTAACTGTTCAAATATGATGACCAGTGTATCTATCTATTTATTAGGAAAACAAAACAAAATCAATGATCATTATCATCTAATTACTGACTAAGTATTATTTGTTTATTGGAGTCGTTGTTTGAACTTTTATCAAAGTAGCACACACACCTGGAGGACTGGGAAAACATGGAATTTTTCATGTTGCAAAAAGACAAAAATATTGTAACCAACTTTGCATAATATTTGGAAGGAGGTACTAGGTATTATGCAATTGCCTCATATAGCGAAAAGAGGTTTTCCTTATTGAGATATAACCAACTTTGGTGTCTTTTGGGGCTTTTTTTTCACTACCTTTTTAGGATATAAGTCTTACACATCTTTGAAGCACTAAATTGCTAGCTTTAAATAGTTAGTCTTCGCATAGAAGGAAAAGGGAACTAATGATTCATATTCATTTCTTATTTCCATTTTTTTTTCTCCTTGAAACATTGGGTTGCGTAACAACTATGTGAATTTTTCTTTTAAGGTCAAATAATCCCGTTCTAAACACCAATCACATGGTTCTATAAAAGTCAATTTTATGACAGTTAAATTTCATTCCTCTACACTACTCTCTAGTCTAAAATGTTTAAAAAACAAGAAGTATTTCATCAAAAATACATGGAAATTTGTATGAAGAAAAAAATGACAAGCAACTCTGTTGAATATCGTGTTGACTTGTGTTGAACCTTGCGAAACAACTGGATATGTCCACAGAACATGTAATGATCTGTGCAGGTCCCCCAGTTCATCTTGGAGCATTGTCAAGAGGTGGGCAAGCCTTGTCGAATCATCTGCACACAGCCCAGGAGGCTGTCCGCCGTCTCGGTCAGTGAACGAGTTTCCTCTGAAAGAGACGAGAAAGTCGGTCTTTCTATCGGCTACCAGATACGTCTGGAGTCCAGGTGCGTGTTGGGTTTTAATCTCTGCTGTCTTTTAGTTTCGTGTTTATTACAGCCTTATCCCTAGATGTTTACATTTTAAATGTGTTTAAAATATTATCTTTTTTCTTATTATTCTACTATTTTATTAAAATGAAGAGTTTGTTTGACTGTATTTGGCATTGTGCAATATCTATCGCCCGCAGAGTTCTAAAATTTGAAAAATTAGTAGCCCATGCGCAGGAACATTTGTACCTGGAAGCCGAAATTTTTAAAATTTCGGCTAGATTTTTTTTTATTAGTTAAAAACCGTGCTGGAAGCAAAGACATATTAATAATAATGAAGTGTTGTTTATCTGTTGTTAGCATTGCACATTATCTACTGCACGCAAAAGGTCTGAAATTTTAAAAATTAGAAACCCTGTGCATGAACATGTGCGCGCCTTGAAGCCACAGTTAAAAAATTTGAAGTTATTTTCCGTGTGCAATCATTATACTGAAAACATTTCTCCTGGGCACCACCAGGTACTTCAACTAATTGGCAATATTCTCGGTTGTGTGCGCAGGATTTCTCCAAAGACTGTGCTGACATATTGCACTGACGGGGTACTGCTGCGCACACTCATGGGAGGTGACTCGACACTCGCGACCATCACTCACATCCTGGTCGACGAGATCCATGAGCGCAACCGCTTCTGTGATTTTCTGCTCATCGCACTGCGAGACTCCTTGGCTAAGTTCCGCTCGCTCACACTTGTGCTGATGTCGGCCACTATGGACACACAGGTGTTTACTAAATACTTCAATAGCAGCCCAGTCATTTCAGGTAAGACCCTGATACATATTATATATTAGATTTGTTTAAAAAATATAAATAATATAGGTGTGCAAAGTTCATTTTTAAAATTCAACGCAAACTTGAAGCAAATATATGAAAAATTCCTGAAACTAAATAGAAGTTTAAACATTCTTTGCTAAGTGTTTTTTGCTTTTAAAAAAAATCATATTATGTTTATTTACATAACTCTATTCACTAAAATCCCTTTGAAAAAGTGTAGGTTGCACATACATTTTTTCTAAGTTAATAAATCAAACTAATTATCACTATCAGTTAAAATACTTCAGATCTTTCCACATTAATATTAATTTTTAATGTACATAACAGCTTAGAATGGCAATAATTGAACATAATAAACTATTTATTTTAGCTTTAAATAATTTTTTCGGGGAAGATTCATAGTTGTCAAAGCCAGTATTTTTTTTGAAGCAAAGTCGAAGTTGATATATTTTTTTAAAAACCAATGTCGAAGTTTTGAAGCTTTGCATGCCCCTAGTAAAAATACTTCTGGGAGAAAATTATTGAGAGTTTTTATTAATACATTTAGTAAATTAACTGTTTAATATATCATACCTTAAACTTATTTACATTGTTTTAACCCAATGTGTGGATAATTACTATGTATTCTACAACTCTTTAAGAAGAGATTCTCTCTACGTCTTAATTACATTATGTACATTATTTTGTTATATATGAAAGAAATTACAGTAAAGGGTAATATGGCTAAATAAAAGAAACACACTAAATGACCCTTAAGGGAATCGGTGTATTGGAACTTTTTAGATAAAAACAATTTTTGCCCTTCATTTTGGTCAGAACTACTCGGTCGATAACACTTGATACCAAGACGTAACTAATTCAATCGCAAATTATTCACTCCATGTGTTGATAAACTGAACATCCCGATATCAAGAAGCAACCAAACAAGTTTATTGTTTACACCTCATCTTAACAGGTCCTTCTTCAGTAGAACTGATGTACCTCAAAAATTTCATAATTATGTGTTCGCTTGTGTTTTTAGTTGTGAACTTTTGAGATTTACAGTTTTCTGGTAGAAATGTAGGCCATACCCTTCCAGCCTATTTTCAATGTTCAATTTAATATAGCTGTTTGGCACTATTTTTCATTTGCGTATGTATTTAATATTAATTATCCTTTTACTCAAATAATATATTTCTTGGTGCCTAGAATACCTTCGAGAATAGTTCTACAGCAAGGGAAAAGTTTGTTAGTATTCATAGGATAAAATGAAGAATTGTATCATATTGTTCTTTTTTTTTAGTGCCTGGTAGACTGTTTGATGTAGAGGAATACTTCCTCGAAGATATTTTGAACATGTAAGTGTTACACGTAAAATAAATAAATAATTACATCTTTTAAAATGTTTATTTTAGTATGATAAAACAGGTCATATTGAACACGCGATTCAAGCCCGGACTGGTCGTAAGTTCTTTTTAAACAACGTCCAAACTAAGCTCGCAGAATACCATCCACATTCATCATCAAAGCTCAGTAAAAACAAAAGTGACACTCTTGTCTATTTGTGGACAATGGGGTTATGTTAGTCTCATTATTTGGTATGTCATCCATTTTATTTTGTATCATGCCAGCATAGATAACAAAGTTGGAAAAACTAATATTTTTGGAATAGAACACATCACCTTTAGCGTGAAATTTAGTAATTAAAACATAAGGTTTCTATACACACACACATATACAATTTGATGATCGCATAGTCTAAGGCGCTATTCTCATAGAAACTAGACTTCCCAGAGCGGGTAGATCGAGGTTCAAATCGCTGCTTTCCCGCCACACAAATGCAGGAATATTTTAAATAAAATATAACCTTCCTAATCCATAAAACCTTTAACATAATTAATACATAAGCGTATAATCCAAAGGGGTAGTAATAGGAGGTGCTAATAAAACTAGACTCACTGGGTCACTTGTGAAAAGTTTTTTAGTATTCATAAGGACAAGATGGTGCCTCACTTTTATTCATTCAGAATTAGTTTGAATAATCAGATGTTTAATTTTGAAAGTGTCTATTGAAATTCATGACATGAATTTTTACTATTTTTTTTTAGTCATTAATAAAATCTATTCCTAGAATTTACTTATATCTACACATAAAATGCTTGATTGAAAAATACACCATTATAGTCTAAACTTAATCCAGCACTTGTTAGACAAAATATTAGTAAAATCTTATTTGTAAAACTTACAATCTAAATATAAATGAGATATAAAGTTATATGTTTGATTGTTTTCTATTTTTTACTCTGATATATTATATAAGATTGCAAAATTTATATTTGTGGTTCAGACTCATAATCGAAATCGAATAAGATTTTCTGTCCCTGTTTCTCAAACCAATTAAAAAATATTTTTGAATAATTTTTAACTATATTATTTGATTCCTTTCCAATCAAGTTGCCATAAGCTTCTAAATTATAGTCAAATTATTTATTTAATGTTTAATTGAAATAAATATGAAGGCTAAGTTCGGACTTATTTAAAATCTTGAAAATATATCCAAGCCTAAATTAGAAAATTATTTTTAAAGCTTTTTCCCGTTCCCGCCCAAAAAAATTCCCTGAGTCAAAACGCACAGGCCTAGTTGTTGGAACTTATTAAAAAGAAATGTATTTGTCGCGTTGGTATTACCTGGTGATGATGGTGTGTGTTACAGCACTGGTTACATGAGTAAAGCCATGCAGATGGCAAAGAAGGAACTGAAGAGCAAGAAGGATCAGAGCTCCAAGTTGGAGATGTGGACCAAAGCGGGCATTCACGGCGTGCACAGCGAGGCGCCCAAGGGGGAGAAGAAAGACCGCAGACCCATTCTGGCGCCCATTCTAGGGCAGCAAAGCGAGGTGAGACAATTCTAGTACCAACATGTATATATTTTATATTATGTTTCTTAAGGGCGTGCAGAGCTTCAAAAATTCATCCACTTCATTAAAAATATATATTCTGTCTTTGACAATATTATAAAGCTCCAATAAAAAACAAACTATTATTGACATCTTAAATGTATTACTGTTCAATTTTCTGTCCTTTGATTTTGTATTACCGATGTTCATTAGATAGAAATCTGAAGTGATTAAATAATCATAGGCGTGTGCGAGATAAAGTTATTCTGTTCGAGACTAGAACAGAAACGAGACTCAACAATTTAGACTAAATCAGCATCGAGAATTTTGGAATCCCTTACTTCAGGACAAGAACGAGAACTAAAAATGTGTAATGGCGATATAAAATAAATCAACTAACCAAAATAACCTATCATATATCAAATAATAATAGCAAACATAAAAATGTGCTGAGTTACCCAATGTTTTCTATATTCAGGAATGAAATAACATTTCCCAAAAGTTTTGACATTATAGCATCTCTGTCCCGACACTTGGTCGGCACTGAGAAATATTGTTCCTGCGGGAATCCAGCACACCTCTAAAAAGATAGTAAAATTATCAGCTTAAATGAACATATCATAAATATTTCTCCAATATAACATTCTGTAAATTATATTTATTTTCTTAAGTAATATATTATATAAATAATATAAACATACTTAATATAATTATTTTTCAAACTGAAATAATAAAAATATTTGAACCTCAAGTTAGCTTGGAGACTATTTCATATTAGATTCGATTTTGAATTGAGAAATTGGAGTTTTAACACTCATAACGTTTATGAAATGGTTCTATACCTTTCAAGGAAAACAGCTTTTCAATTTTGAGGGAAATAATTTTGGAATATAAAGTAAAGTGGGATGTGAACAAAATAGAATGGGTGTGTGAAGCTTTGAAACTTCGACTTTGCTTCAAAACATACATTAGCTTCAACTTCACTTTAAAAAAATTCCAGCTTCGTAGCCTCGCCAATAAAAATATTGACAGCTAAAATACCCAAGCTATGTTCAATTATTGCCATCCTAAGCTGTTTTGTACATCAAAAATTAATATTCACATAGAAAATATCTGAAGTAAATTAATTGCATGTTGTGATAACTTGATTTGTCAGATTAAAATAAAATATTACAAACGATTGTAAAATAAAACAATTTCCAAGTAATTTTATTGCATGAATTAATTTAAATAACCACAATATAATATTCTTTCAAGCATAAAACAACTAACAAAAAATATTTGAGAATATTTCATATATTCGATTCGAGTTTGATTCGAATTGAAAAAGTGGATTTTGCACACCCTTATTAAAGACTGAAAATATTTTATTTATGTTTTATTATTGTCATTTTTAGTTGCTAACTACAAAACAAATAATTAACGTTCATGTGAAATAATCTGAAGCGATAGAAACATATGTTTTGATCTATACCCTGATTTTCGTTGGAAGAACGGTAGAGAAAATTAATACGTATTTTATTGTATTATTAGTATTATTTTATATGACTGTATTAATAATACCTATCAAAGTAACAGCTGCAGATTACATGGACTGTCGTATGAATCTATTAAAATTGTTTCGGTAACTTTAGTAACTAACTTAATTCTACTGTTCCTCATACTGAAATCATACTTTAGCTTGATTTATCAAATTTGAATGAAATATTATGAACTATTGTGCAATAAAAATAATTCTAAGTGGTTTTAGTGCATAAAGCTTTACAATTAAACACAATATAATACTTTTTTAAAAGCATAAAACCAGTAGCCAAAAATATTCAAACTTCTACTGGGCTTCAAGAGTTTTCACATAAGTTCATTTCAAATTGAAAAAGTTGACTTTGCAAACATCTACAAAATAGAAACACAATTTACATGTAGCACTGGTGACCTGGTGGTCTAGGGGTAAGGTGTCAGACTTCTGTGCTGGGGGTCCGGGGTTCAGTCCTCGGTCCCGGCACAGATTTATCTGATTGCCAAACCCTTCCTTCACCTCTGACAAGACGTGTATTAATCACAACTTGTGAATGTGAGGAATGCCAGGCCTCCACCGTGGTTCGGATCCCACGTTAAACTGTAGGTCCTCCATTTCATCTCACAATCACCCTACCACTACACATTAACGTAAGTGCGTATAACCCGAACGGGTAGTAAGATGTGGTGATAATAATAATAATAATAATAATAATACATGTAACACTTGGACTAAGAGTTAGTGGCCATCTCTTAAACAAATACAATCGACAATTACTTTTTTTGTCAAGAGATAGCAGAGCAGCGAAAAGTGTATTAAGAACTAGCATATACCTTAAAGAATGTTTTTTAAGTGTAATGAAACATGACTAATAACATAAATAAACATTCACTTGAAATATTCTTCTTGAGTTTTTGCTAGCATAATTATTTTTTTTGTTTTTTTTTTAAAATTTATTTATACATTATAAATTACAGCTCATCTCCGGTCTTACAATTTGAGAGTTTGCTAATGTTTATTCTAGATATTGCATGAGGTTGACTAATAACAATATTGAAACGTATTACTTAAAACATAGATCTAAGAGTTTACTATTACTGTTATTACATATGTACAAAATTGGATTTATAATTTTTTTAATTTTGGGTTCCTAGCAAATGGTCCTTACACCATTTCTTGAAAGTACACACCAATTTTAAAGCTCTAACTTCTGACAGTGAAGAATTCTAAACCTGAGCTGCTTGGAAGTTAAGATATATTATTTTTCTCAGTGTTGTATCTGGATGTGTGGCTTATCCTTCACAGTTTGTGCCGGAACGGACTGAACTGGACTCATGGCTCGTGGAGGAAATGGATCGTTGCCTCACAGAAGCATGGCTTCAAGGTTCTCCCGACTCTTTCGCACAACTTCTGTACCTCATCCAATCTGAGAACATCTCGGTCGATTATCAGGTGGGAATTACTTACAGATGCATATGACACAAACGAGTAGTGATACACATTGACAAAAAAAAAAAAAACTTCATATAAATATACAGGATGATTCAAAACTCTGTGTACAAACTTTATGGGAGGTAAGGAACAATAAAACAAACCTTTTTTGTTAATAAAGCAATATCTGCAGACATCACCCTCTGGTGCTAGAAGACGCTGGTAGCTACTTTTCACAGTCATTCGTAATGCTGTCGTTGTATGTGTAACATGGAGCATTTCACAGATATTGAGATGGCTGACATGTGTCCAGCGAATGGGGCTGTCAATTGAAATGGAAGAGCTGCTGTTAGTTTGTACCATGAACGGTATCTTAACCTAACAGACGCGTGCCGAATTACCAAATATTTGCGCGTTTGACCAGAAACTGTTTAAAACTGGAACACGCCGTGTAAGCATACATGTGATACCACTGTAAACTGCTGTAAATAAAAATGTTCACAATTTCTGCCTTTTTTTTGTATGTGCTAACAGCACCCTCTAGTGCCTAAGGGTGATGTCCGCAGATATACATTCATTAACAAGAAAAGTTTGTTTGATGGTTTACTATCTCTCATTAAAGTTTGTACACAGAGTTTAGAATCACCCTATTTAACATTCTTGAAAAACTAAATGAAAAACACTTGTCAAAAGATATTATATAATTTGTTACTCAAAATATTAAATAATGGAGAGACTCACACTGAGTTAGAATAAGAAATAGCGCTGACAAATAAACTGTCAAAATATAATTGTATTTTTGTACTATTGTAGCACTCTGAGACATCGGTGACACCCCTGATGGTTGCAGCCGGAAGGGGTGACCTCAACACGGCTGAGCAGCTTCTGAGTCTTGGTGCAAACATCAACATCAAGGCCTCAAATGATTGGGCAGCACTTGACTGGGCGCGCAACTTGAACCAAGTTGAAATGATGGACCTCATTGAGGCGTACATGTAAGCTCTTGACAAGATATTGGACATGAACATTTAGGATTAATGTAACACTAAATATCTCCTTATTCAAACATTGGATGCATTCTTACAAATATAATACAATCACCTCATAAAGTGAAAATAGGTTTTCCTTATAGAGATATATTATATTATATTCGAATCCTATGTTCTTTTCCTGTGTTTGGCCTTTATGTTATACCTTTTACATGTTCCTATCTATGTGTCTTATCATTNTTTATTTGTTTCCTCTTTTAGGAAGTTGCGTTGTGCATTTCACACTCCCTCCTGATGAGTTCAGATAGAATGAAACCTAGGTCAGGGGATTGGGCGGTGACGATCGATTTTCTTCAAGAGGCAACCATTACCTCTTTGTCCAGTGGCAGCAATGTAAAGTGTGAACTGTGTTCTTCTTTTTATTGTAACAGCCATATTGTGTTCGTCCCTTTAATATGTTTCTATCCACCATATATATATAT
The DNA here is from genome assembly GCA_902151455.1 of Timema bartmani. Lineage (NCBI taxonomy): Eukaryota > Metazoa > Arthropoda > Insecta > Phasmatodea > Timematidae > Timema > Timema bartmani. The sequence goes on along the minus strand of CABFWB010000324.1, from coordinate 146,527 downwards.
ATATATATAAAATAATTAGGTGTGTGAGTGCTCAAAAACTTGAGTTTAGAGTTAAATTTTAGTAGCTCTTAAAACTAGACACCAAAGCTTTAAAAAATAAGAGTACATTAAATTTTTTATTTTATCTAAAAAATTTTTTTGAGTATTAATGTTTTGATACAACTTTAAGATATCTCATACCCAAGATTTTCTTTCGTCTGATAAAAATTATAACTCGTTCTATTAGGAAGAAGGTACAGGAAAGATGGGTAGAATAAAAAACACACATGGCTTTACAATGAAAAGAAGAACACAGTTCACACTTTGCAATGCTGCCACTGGACAAAGAGGTTGTAGCTGCCTCTTCTAAGAAAACCGATCGCTACCAGCCAAATAATAACTTGTAATATTATTAGGCGTGTGTGAAGGTCACTTTTTAAATGCGAAGCGAAGGTTAAAATTTGCAAAGAAAAGTCAAAGTTGAAGATAGTATTTTTGTTGAAAAACTTCTGTACCAAAAATCCACTTATAAATTTGTCATAGATAATTCAAAAGAGATAGAATATCAAGGACTAGTCATTGGAAGTAATCAAGGACTATAACACGACTACAAGGTTTGTATATCATATTATACCATGGTACTACAACTTGGCAGGTGTTTTTATAAAATGATGTTGTTGATACTGACTATAAGATATTCTCATTCTTACCAACGTTTTATCTATACTTACATTGTAGTTGTTATTTAATCACTAGTACATGTTAAAATACTGTTTAGTAGGGGTTCTAAAATTACCATATCTCGATATATGTACCATTTAGTGAGATGTATTAAATTAGTTAATAATATGTCGACTTTTATCCTTCCTTTGAAATTTTTCAAAAATGCGAAGTTTATTATGGATGTCGAAGTCGAAGCGACGGAGATTTGACCACTGACTTTGACATTTCGAAGCTTCGCACTTGCCTAAATATGATATTAATTTTGGCTAAAAATATGAATATTTTTGTGATCATAACTTTTATCACAAAAAAATTAATATTTGTGTTTATGGTTTATCTCTGGATCCGTCACAGAAACTCAACTTGAAATATTTGTATTATTAATTTGCCCTATTCAATTAAAACTCGCCGCTTTCCTTAAAACTTGATTAAAAGAAAAAGTGTACTTGCCTTTAATATCCGATGTACTTCCAGTAGCCCAACTCTGGCTTGTACATGTTCATTCCAAACCTTGTTTTTCGTTGCGACAGCTAGTCTGCTCCTCAAAAAACCTCGCTTCCATTTAACTATGACCGTTGTGGTGTATGTTGGCAGCAACACGGATCTGAGCACGGTTCCGGACACGCTGCTCAACGCACCGAACACTCTAGGGGACAAGGAAAGGGAGTTACTGGAGATCTATCATCATAGCGTCGGTAGCGAAAACATCGACATGGATTTATTGGTCACATTGCTAATACACATCCATGTCAGCCACAAGAAAGGTACAACACTCAATTTTGGTTTAGAATGGAAATATTTATCTTAAGAAGAGGAATTTTTTTTAATACATTTTATTTCACTTGATAGAAACAGATTCTTAGTAAATTGCAAAGGTGTGTAAATGTCTGTGAAGCTTTGAATTTTATATTATTCAATTCAATATTATTATTAGCACCGCGTCTTACTACCCGTTCGGGTTATACACATTCAATTCAATAACTCAAATTAAACCAATCTAGAAAAAAAATCGATGAGGTTTTAGGTATTTGCAAATCCCACAATGTGTCTAAAATATGTTAAAATATTTTTAATAACAATTCTTGTGAAGTAAAGTAAACATTTATTAATTATCGCCATATTGATCGGAAAATAAGCTGCACTTTTTTCCCATAAAACCTTATTATAAACTATAGTCACACCCTTGGATAATATGTAACAAATATGTTAAATTTTAGGACTTAAGATGTATATTTAAATAGTTTATAATCACCACAACAAATGGTAGTACTCTTTACCTTGTGACCGTGTTGAAGAACTTATAGGACTGTGGTTCAAAACTAATCTAATGGTTTGTTTTTTTAAATCTGTAACTCTCTTTTTTTTTAACATCGTAACTTAGCATATTCAACTGGGATATAATTTGATTCGATAATTATTTGAAATTCATGTCTAATATGCTTTGATTCAAACTAAAAAAAAACCTGCTTCGCAAATGTCTAGAAGTGTGGGAAGTTTTGAAAACTTAGGCTTGCTTCCCTTTGAGTATTCCATTCTAAGTTGATAAATCAAACAAATATCACCACATGCAATACAATTACTTCATATTTTTTTTCATTTTAATATTAATTTGTATTTTGTAATGTACATAGAAGCTCAGAATGACAATAATTGAACATAAAATGTGTATTTTAACTGTCAACATTTTTATTGGTGAAGCCTCAAAATTGTTGAAGTGGTAATTGAACACAAGTATTTTGAAGCTTCGTAATTGTAGGCTGGAATTTTTTTCACAAAGTTAAGTTGAAGTTTTAAAGCTTCAAACATCCTTAAAGATAATTTGTTTAGTTAGTGTTTTAATACGATTGACCTCACTATATTTCAGGGGCCATCTTGATATTTCTTGCGGGCTATGATGACATTGTCGCTCTGCGTGAAAGAATCGCTGCCGAAGAAAAGAGAATGCAAGAAGGTGGGAAATATTGGCTGTGTGTGCTTCACTCAAAGATGCAGGTGATTATTAAATTACACTTTAATTTTGTCTGTCCAAATAACTGCATAAAAGTTTTGTGTGTGAAAAGAAAATTACATTTATCGATGTGACACAATGTTCACTTTGCTCGATAAAATTTTAATTGCAATTAAAATAATTATATTTCATATTATAATTGGAATTGTGTTGATTCCACTCTTTTTACACAATCAAATCTTGTATATGAACCTTAATTTTAACTACAAATTTTGAATACCAATTTTAATTTTAACTACAGATCTTGAATCTTGCATACGACTCTTATAAAACATGGTAAATAAAAGAGGTTTGCGATGGTGATTTAAATTTTGATTCAATTTGCTATTGCAAATTAAAATAGCAACTAAATGCTAATCAAATTCAAGTACTTTTTATGTACAAACCATCAATCGCAAATGGATAATTCTTCTACACTTTTACAATAATAAAAGAACTTGCGAAGAAGTGATTAAGCAAAATATGTCTTACGGTTTCTGAGAAAAATGTACCTACAAAAAACATGGGAAGTGTAGGAAAATATTTCACGTCCAGCTCTTCTTAAGGGTTACAGAATTCCTTAAATTATAATAAATAATGAGACCCAACTACTAAAACTAATAATATTTAATGAGAAAACTTCCTTCTTGGTGAGGGTAACAAATGATGTAATTTTTATTACAATTATTACATTACGTTTTTCCCTTTAATTCTAACTCATTATTTCTCGAACAAAATATATTGAAAAGGCGATTGTTTTGTTGTTTTCAGACGACAGATCAAAAACTGGTGTTTCGGCCATCTCCGCACGGCACCAGAAAGATTATCTTATCCACAAACATCGCTGAAACCAGTATCACCATAAACGATGTTATCTTTGTCATCGATGCCGGTAAAGTGAAGGAGGTGAGGGCTGATATTTAACACTCACTTCATGTTTTACTCGGGAGGAGGTGAGGACTGATATTAACACTCACTCATGTTTTACTCGGGAGGAGGTGAGGACTGATATTTAACACTCACTCATGTTTTACTCGAGTTAGACTCTGCTGTTTCATTTGTCACTTTTTATAGGTCCAATAAGCAAATTTAGTTAACACAGCATTGCAAGATAGATTTTCATTCATTCTTTTAACTACAGACATTAACATATTTTGTTGATTGGTTTTCACTCTGAAGTAGGGATGGACGGGAATGACATTTTTATATCGGGACGAGAACGGGACCGGAAATGAGTCAAAATATCGGGATTGGGACGAGAACGGGAAATTATAAAAATGATGCTCTAGATTAATTCTAGACTAAAAATAGATATTGTTTTATACTAATACGGTAATACTTGTATAATCTTTGACATTATTAAATATAATACAAATTATATATCATAAAAACATAATATAAATAGGGATGTGTGAATGGCATTTTATATTGAAACAAATAGCTAAATTTTGAACAAATAATGAATAATACAAGGCGACTAATTAATTTTAATATATTATATTTATTAGTTAATCTCTTTTGAAAATGGTGTTTTATATTTAACTATATATTGGAAGAGTGCAAAATAAAATAAAAAAATTACCCTTCTTAAATTGTTCTCTATTTTAACACCTCTTAAAAGCTATCTAGGTTTGAAACACCTTAAATATTCTTTAGGTCTAAAACCCCTTAAAGTCTAGGTTTGAAATCCCTTAAATATTCTTATGTTATCAAACCCCCCTAAATGTTCTCTAGGTTTTAAACACACCTTAAATGTTTTAAGGTCTGAAACCCCTTAAAGACTATCTAAGTTTTAAACCCCTTGAAACTCCTCTTTGTTTAAAGCCCTTTGAGTGTTCTCTAGAATTGACACCCCTTAAAGGTTCTTTGTTTAACACCCCTGTAATCTCTACTCTTTGGTTGCTAACAACAGACAGGCTGATGCTCATAAATAGTTGACCTTGGCAAGCTGCTTCCTCCCCCCTATTTCTATGCCCCAAAAGATGGTAGAGTATAATATATCTCTGTCCTTCTCTAAATCTTTCAAGCTCTCTCTCTCTCTTGCTGAGCCTAACAAATAACTACTGCTAGACAGAGCAGAGACTACATTATCTAGATGTGGGGCAGATCTTTGATTCCCTTATTTGTTATTAAACTACCTATAAAATATGGCCTCTCCCTGTGGGCGCCCTTGGTTCCCCTCTCTCTGGGTTCCCCTCCTAGCATCATAGCCCCAGACACTTCCCGTGCCCCCATCGCAACTTTCCAACACAAAGGATAAATACGTTTAGTTTTTTGTTAAAACATATTTAATAACATATAAAGGATCTAGATTGGGGAGTGGGGGGGGCAGCAGCCCCCCCTCCCCCGGCTACGTCCCTGTCCTATATTACTCAAACTCATAAAAAAAAAAGTTTTCATACAAACTTGGCTTGAAGTGAAAAATGCCTACTAAAACACACTTATCTCATTGTATTATTATTTTACATTTATTTATAGAGTATTTTGCTAATTTATTTTTTTATTTCAGAAATCCTATGACGCCCTTTCTGGGGTGAGCATGTTACGCCCGGTATGGATCTCTCAGGCGTGTGCACTACAGCGTAAAGGGCGTGCTGGGCGCACACAGCCTGGAAAATGCTACCACCTATTTTCTTCTGTCCGATACTATGCCATGCAAAAATACCACACTCCGGAGATATTGAGGTTACCTCTACAGGTTTGTGGACAAAGAAATACTTGTTGTACAGGACTACTTTAAAAACTAAAAAGTATGGATAGGACCTTTGAACCCTCAAATCTGAAAGAATATTCTAGATTCAAGATTAAACCAAAATTTAAAAAAAAAATCATTAATATTTGAATTTATTTCAGAGCTCTAATAGTTAATACTGTTTACTCTAGTGGTTCAGTCTCTACCTATATAATTATAGAAAAAAAACTTAACCAGAACCCAGGCCATTAATTTAAATATTTGAAAAATTACTAACTTTTATTTATATCTGGAAGATGAATGATAAAAACTTATATCTAAAAGGGAAAAGAGGTTTTCCTTAAAGAGATTTAACATTTATTTGCTAATTATTTTATGAAAACTATGTTGGATCATTGGGAGGCAACGGTCAACTTTCTTCAAGATGCCGCCATTACTTCTTTGCCCAGTGGCAGCAATGTAAACTGTCAACTGTGTTAGTCTTATAATTATAAAAGCAATTTTATTTTGTTCTTTTTTATATGTTTCAATCCACCATGCCTGTTTATTCTTCCTAATGTAACTAATTCTATTTTCTATCGTTCAATCATATTCTTATTTCATCTTGTTTATAATTTTTTTCTGAGATTCCGATTTGAATTATGGATTTGTAAGTAAAATGATTAGAGATATGAGAACCAACTTGTCTTGTTTTTGGAAACATGAGGCGATGGCCTGTAGTTTGAAATGTAATTCTTAGGAGCTGTGTTTACACACCAAACTGCTGGCTCCAGCCAACACTCCCATTGCAGACTTCCTGGCTAAAGCCATCGAGCCTCCGTCCTTTGTCATCACCAGGAACGCCGTTCAGCTGCTCAAAGTGAGATATTATGTTTACTCTTGTTACTTTAAACTCTCCTAGTTTTTAATTCGCTATTTACATTAAAACAATGTGTTGTATTGTAATTTCAAACAAACCTTAATATTAATAATAATAATATTTAATAAAATGGAGTAATCCAGTGTTTGTGTTATTTGTACTCTCTTCTTTGTGTTTGATGAAGGCAACAGTGCCGAAATATTATTCTCTTTGTGTTAAAATGTGTGTGTGACTATTTCTACTATAGAAGACAGAAGAAAGAAAGAAGATGTCTCCTTTCTTTGTGCATTGGATTCTTCACACATTTCTCTTCTTTCCCTAGGTGGGCTTTCTTCATAAAATTTACTCTTAGTAGTTTATTTTTCCTTTTTCTTTAGTTCTATCAATTTACTTTACTATAAAATTATTTTTAACTGGTGAAGCCTTGTAACTGTCAAAGCCAGAGTTGTTTTTTTTTTAAGCAAATTTGAAGCTAATATTTGTTTTGAAGCTTTGCACAACCCTGAGTTGTAGTTGTGTACATATATGCACTCTTGTGCGCAGACAATGGATGCTCTTGATGCGTGGGAGGACCTCACAGAGCTCGGACATCACTTGGTGGACCTCCCCGTCGAACCTCGTCTGGGAAAGATGGTTCTATATTCTGTGGTGTTGAAGTGTTTGGATCCAGTCCTCACAATCGTCTGCTGCTTGTCTTATAGGTACTTAATAGCCACTTGTATGCTTTTTCTTATTTTAAACAATTTGTTTTTTACATTTATTACCGTTTCCATCCTATGGATTGCATCAGTTTTTTATTCAAGTAATATATTTTCCACCACCGGTTTGCTAGGCCTGTCGTAGCTTCATTTGCCCTATAATCTAACTTAATATTAGGACAGGCACAACATCCAGTCCCCGGCCGTTAATTCATCACTGTGAAAGGGTAAAACCTCATTTCACCAATGATAAACTTTTCGGCCATGTCGGCAATCGAACCCAGGACCTATAGCTCAGCAGACAAACATTCTACCAACTGAGCTAAGGTGTCGGATTAGTTTAAACAATGTTGTTGATATATTAAATCGCTCTGACTTTAAATATATTTTACTTTCTATTCAAACAAGTAACTGGGCAAGTGTTAAATTGACCGGGAATCTCGCTCTTTTGGCTATAAGTAATTAAGCCTACTTTCAGCAAATTTATGCCTTTTACCATAGTAAATGTATTCGCTACAAAACACATCACTCTTTAGTTAGACTGGATTTCCGGTGACAGGAAAATTGAGGTTTGAATTCCATTTGTGTGTACTAAGAAGGGCGTTTTCATAAATAGTTTCCCCACTCTCCCTCCATGAAAATGCAGATACATTTCTTCTAAAATGCTACCTTTCTATTTCACTAGAGTAATTAATGTATGCTTATAACCCAAACCGGTAGTGTGAGACATTGGACAAATAAATATTTGTTATCTGTAAGCTCCCAAGTTCTCTTACAAACAACTTTAAAATTAGTTAAATTATCGGAATTAGTTAAGCTATCAAAATTATTTTCCTATCAATCCGTATTTCCTTAAAAAAAAAATGGCTCTGTTTGGGTGTTTACTGTTCAGTGCCAGTTTAGGATGGTGCACCAATTATTAAAAAAATATATTGAACTGACATTGATGTTAAAGTATGTTAGCAACTATTATTGATTCATCTTAAGCGGAAACTTGATGTAAACAAAGCCACGTGTGATTTGCTACTGAACAGACCTCAATGGTATCCTTTCACTAAATAGTCCTTCCTTTGTTTTGTACTAAACTTGTTTTAAAATAATATTAGAAAATTATTATAACTAAAATTATCTCCTCATTTGATTTAGAAATTATACTTTAAGTTTCGCAAGCGCTATTCGAATACCAACAAACTCCCGACTCAGCGTTTAGGGGCCCCATGATACAGTCCTCATCACATGTTAACGTCAAGTCACTAACAGTCAGTTCATCTTGGCAGCATGAAGTGACGGTTGGGAGTGTTGAGTGCTTCCCATCTATTTATGGCGTTTTCTGAGTCTGGCTCGAGTTTTGTTAAACATAAAGTCAGGAAATTTAAAAGTATTAAGAAATACAAACAACCATAGTGACCTACTTTGCTATAGTACTGACTATACATGATCACGCCTGTTTAAAATATCGCACCGGTGTTCCACCAATCATGTATGTCCTTCACATATGGGAATGTTTGTTTACTTCACGTCTCAGGTTATGATGAACCAATAATATCAACTTATATTTTTATACAGGGATCCATTCAGTCTGCCTGTTCAGCCATCTCTGAAACGTTCTGCAAACCTTGTGAAGAAGAAACTTTCTTCAGGCTCTTTCAGTGACCACATGACTCTGCTCAGAGCATTTCAGGTTAAATTTTTGTAATATGTTAGTAAAATAAATATGATAAAACATAAAACAAGACCTGTATAGTTACCAGTGTAATCACAGTTTAACAATATAACACGGAACTTGTTCAAATAAAGAGTGCTCAAGCCCTTAATGAACTTAATCGGAAACAAATTTCCTATGAAATATCACTCACCATTCACTATTTTCTGTTATCCGCTTCTGTGGTTTATTTTACATTCATTAATCCATGATTGTTTCCAGCCTGTGACCTTGGTCACTTTTTTATTCAAGCCATATATTTTCAACTAGCGGCTTGCTAGGCCTGTTGTAGCTTCATATGCCTTATAATCTAACTTAAGACTAGGACAGACACAACATCCAGTCCCCGACCATTAAGTCATCAATGTGAGAACTTTTTACCAATGATACATTTTTCGACCATGCCGGGGAACCGAACCCCGGACCCTTAGCTCAGTAGACAAACACGCTATTGACTGAGCCAAGGTGCTGCTTCCATGGTTGAATGGTCTTAAAACATCACTCTTGGAGTAGACTGAAGTGCTGATGGCGGGGAGATCGAGGTTCGAATCCTGGTCTGGTGTATTGAGAGTGGTTTTTCCTTAAGTGTTTTCCTCTCTTCATACATGCAAATGTGGATATACTTCCTCCAAATTCTACTTTCCTTGTCCCTACATTATTATCATAAATAAAAAATGTAATTACCACCTGTCTGGGTTTTATATTATATATATTAAAGTTGGGTTGGGTTTATAAATCTGAATCTTGGAAAAAATTATGAACCTAAAAGGGAATTTAAATATAGTAAAAATAATAAAATTAGTGGTGGACGGAATCCTGAACCCTCGGGAAAATGTCGGGAATTCATCCATTCCCGAGAATCGGGCGGGAAAGTCCCTTTCCCGGCAAGGGTTCGGGTGGGAAATAAATCCCTCTATAAGTAGTTAAGTATAAAACACAATTTTCAAAAGAGATTAATTTATAAAAAAAATGTATTAAAATTAATTATTCGATTTGTATTGTTCAATATTTGTCCAAAATTTTGCTAAATTTGTTTCAATAAAATATTCGCTAAACCGTATCTATATTATTATATTTTTATGATATGTTTTTTGTATTATATTTAATTATGTCAAAGCTTTTACAAGTATTACCATATTAGTATAAAAACAACATATATTTTAATCTAGAATTAATTTAAAACATACTTTATATGATTTCCCATTCCCGTCCATCCCTAAATAGAATGCTAAAAAATACAAATAGTAACTAAATGTTAGTGTTCTTTCTTATAATCCATTCAATATAACATTCATATATTCAGTTAAGTGTTAAATTACTATCTGGGGGCTGGTTGATGAGTTCATCCTATGATTATAGTCATGAACCAGCAATAAGCAAGCAGTATTAGAGCTCGAAAACAAATTTCACTTGGAAAAAAAAAATTGACTTTCAAATCCGAAATTTTCTTGAACTCTCAAATTATTAATATCCTTAAGGATTTCAGTGTCTCATCCCTAATATATATTCATTCAACTCAAACAAGTAATGAGAAGCCATGAAAAAACTTCCTGTTAATCATAAACATATCCTACAATAACCTAACCTCATCTCACACACAAAAGCCTTTTCCTTAAAGCACCAACAGTTATATTCAAATATACCCACAACATACTCGTTAAGATAAAATTACCCATCCAGTGAGCCATTAGCACTAAAAATAGAATGCAGAATCTATCTCGGAGGCACAGCTATTTATACACTTTAAGTTGACCCATGATGCATTGCAACACTGACGTAAAACAGCTGACTATCAACAGATTTTATTTTCTAGTAGATATATATTTAAGATCATTGTCCCGATGGATGTTTACAAACTATGAAGCTGTGTCGTGGTACAATCCAATACATCGATACAAACATTTTACATTAACGGGTTAATTCAAATTTCCTCGCAACGACCAACGAAGCTGTCTGTAGAGCGCATGCGTTGTTAAATGCGCATGCACACTGATTTGAGATGACTGGTTCTGAGATTTGATTGGTTCTCCTGTGCCGAACATCTCTAGCAAAGCGGACAAAGTAGAGGATAGTTGAACTTCAGCAGAACAGCTCGCGCCAATTAAGCGGGAATCTTGTGATTGGCTTAGAGCGCGTCACATGACCACATTTCTGTTCTGCGCTAGTTTTTCGGTGAACGTGTGAATCCACAGTAAATCACTATACAGCAGATGTAAAATTCTTTGAATTTAGCAATCGTCTATCTTATTCAAGAGCTGATTCTCACACAGGAAGAGAACGTCATAAAGAGAACTACAACTGCTCTATAAAGAACATCATTAACTAGTTTGGTACATAACCACTATATTTCAGAATATATTAAATTCACTGTAATAACATTTCCTGTCCTGGACATGCAATTTAAATATTTACTCGGTTGTAAATGCCTCCCAGTCTCGTCGAATATAAATACAGGGAGTGTGCGACACTTCAAAAACTTTGACTTGCTTCAAATAGTCATCGGCCTCGAATTATAAATTCAGATTATATTTAAAGCTAAAAATACACATTTATGTTAGTTTTTTATCTTTTGCTTTTAATTACAATACAAATTAGGCTATCATTCAAATGACAAAAATCTAAATTAATTAAGATACATGAAGTAACTAACTTAATATATTATCTTAGAACTAAATATGATAATCATATTTACATAATAGCATTTTGTAAAATGTATTTAATAGCTTCTATACAACATAAATATAATATTTTCCCCCAACATTAAACTTTTTTTTTTAATATATAAACTTTGATGCAGCTTTGGGAATATTTAATATCATTCAATTCGCCCTCTGTTTGAATTGAAAGAGTGTACTTTACACACCCCTGCTAGCAAACCCTGTGACTGGTTCGTCCGCAGATGTGGCAGCAAGCGCGGAGCAATGGCTGGGAACGTGCGTTCTGCGACAAACACTTTGTTTCGGCGGCCACCATGGAGATGGTGGTCGGGATGCGGACTCAACTCCTCGGTCAGCTGCGGGCTCTAGGGTTCGTGAGGGCTCGCGGATGTGGGGACATTCGCGACCTCAATACCAACTCTGAGAATTGGGCGGTGGTGAAGGCTGCCCTGTGCGCCGGGACGTACCCCAACCTGATGCGGGTGGACCGAGAGCACACCCAACTCAGAACACAGTAAGTCACAATCACAATAGTCTTGGTTCAATCCTGGGCATTTGTTAAAATAATTAATTAGCTGTCTTGGTGTTCATCCAATACCCAGATATTTCAATACCTGGCAGTAGGCCTGGGTGTGTAAGAGGTGTAGGTGTGTAAGAGACCCGCTATGGAGAAGTGAATTGACCTTGAAGTGTAAGAAAGTGTTGTACAAGGCGTACTTTGTACCCATTGTCACACATGCAACAGAAACATGGACAATGAATGTAAGAGAGACTAGGAAAGTGGAGGCCATGGGAATGAAGTTTGTGAGGAGCATGTTAGCTGTCATGAGGAGAAACAGGATTAGGATTGAAGTTATTCGGGAAAGAGGGGAGGTATATGGAGTAAATGAGATAATCCTAAACTTTAAACTGCCTTGATATGGCCTTTAGCAAAATCGTATTGAACGATTATATCGATGAAATGTCTTAGGAAAGAGTTCCGCGTGAATTTCCACCCGTCTTCGGTTCTTCGAGAATGCCCCAAGTCCCCACGCACCTCGGTAGCCTCGGCTCACAACACGAGTGTGGAGAACCTTCCGTCCGACTGGCTGTTGTATGAGGAGATGAGTCGCACGGGCAGGTTTTGCCACGCCCGCTGCTGTACCCTGGTGTCACCCATCACAGTCGCCGTGTTCGCCGGGCCCACCAGACTGCCCATAGATGCCGTGAACGCTGCTGAAAGTAAGTGGGGGAACCTGGAGTATGTGTGACGGTTATTAACTGTTCAAACTGTTTGTATTTTATAACAAATAGTACCATGACTTGCATCTATGATTGCATGGTCCTACATGTCACTTTCATGTTACACTGGGCTGCCCCTGATAGGGAGATCAAGGTTCGAACCCCTCTCACGTGTATTGAAGTTGGTTTTTCATAGATGGTTTACCTCTCTACCTCCACACAAACGCGGGTACATATACCTTTAAAAATTTACATTCCTCATTCCTATTCTATTAGCATAATTAATTTATGTTAGTAACTCGAATGAGTACTAAGACGTAGTCAACAAAAAAATAATTTCATGAACAACCTATACATTAAGTGATTATTATTTTTTCCCACTGCATTCTACCCCTAGGTCAGAATATATACCAGGGATGTGCAAGAACCACTTTTTCACTTCGAGACGATGATATGGAGAAAAAAAAAAGCGAGAATGAGGCGAGAAAACTTCCTTTGAAAGTACAAAAATGTAAATTGTTTATTAAAGTAAATATATTATCGTTAACAGAGGGCTAAAGTTCCTTTTGACATTTGGGCTAATGCTTGCTTTGTATTATCTTATTGTATATTCAAAAAAGATATAACTCATAAACATTTTATAATGTAACAGTTTATTATGTCAAAGTGTGATATTGAAAAACCATATTTATAACCAAAACATTTCTTAAAGAAGGCTGCTTTTGGGGAAAATGTGAGGCCTGTTTTTGAACCCTTAATGTATAAAAAATATTAAATTCACGGTTTGGTTTGTATATTTTTTCGGGCATATATTTGCGTCTTCTTCCCCCCCTTTTTTTTTCATATTTTGGAAGGAAAGCGTAAAACTGTTTAAAAAAGCACCCTCAGTACACCCAACCAGGATTCCAACTCCAACCTCGCTGTCCCCGGCAAACCAGAGCAGATGAGTCTAATATTTACTTCACCTGCACACTGATACTGGTAACAACCTGTAGCATTATAAGTTGATATGTCTCGACGCTGGTTTTTGTCAGCAGTGGTGCGCGGGGACCGAGCCGTCGAGACGGAGAGTGACAGTGAAGTGGAGGAGAGGTTGGACGGAGAGAACACCATGATGAAACTGGACGACTGGGTGGTGTTCCGGGTTGACGCCGAGGGCTCCCACCTGGCCCTCCACCTGCGACAGAAATGGAACTCGTTGTTCCTCCGTAGGATGAGAGCTCCGTCTAAACCGTGGTCCCAGGTCAGAACACGTCTTCCTGCATTCACTTAGTTTATTCATTGACTGTATGGGGGCTGTGTCCTTGGTATGAGTGGCTATAACAGCCTTCTACAGGCATACACTCAAAAATAATTTCCACCTCTAAAGAACTGCTTTAAAATTAGGTTTCTTTGTTAGGGTGTGCGAATATTCAAAATTTCGAATAATTAACGTAATTAGCGTAATTAGTACTTAAGCGTATAACCCGAACGGGTAGTGAGACGCGGTGCAAAATAAAATAAATGTATATCAATTACATAAATTCTGATTTTAAAAGTAGAACAAAAGATTATCCCTCCTTAAGGTGTGAAATGTTGTATCGAGTACAAATCCTAGCATTATTCACATTTGGATTCAGAACTTCACACAGGCTTGTTCCATTTACATAATTAACTGGTAAAGATGTGATGCATCAGGTGGACGAGATGGTGCTGAAGACTCTGATCAACGTCTTGACTACAGAAGAGCAGTCCCTTGGTCTTCAGCAGCCACCGGGGGTAGGACAGCGTCCTCGAGCTATGCTGATTGACTGCTATCCTGCGGGTAGGTCCTATCTTACCACAATCCCTGAAAATAATAGAATGTTTATTTCTTAAATCATTAATTGCTATATTTAATCAATTTTCATTAGTGAGTTGTTGGTTTCTGCTTTTACATTGATGGATCAACGGTCGGGGGTCTGGGTGTTGTGTCTGGGCTAGATTTAAGTTAGTTTATAAGCCGTGTGCTGATATAATCAGTTGGATTATAAATTGCAATTTAAATACTTGAAATATATTTTTTTTTAAATATATAATTATATATATTCCCTCAGTGATATTTAAAATAAGGGAAGGGCATTCGGCAATTTTCCCCTCGAGTCGAGTTTAAATTGAGTTTGAATGAAAATGCTGAGTTTTAATCAAATTTTAGTAATATAGAAAAATATTTGTACTACATGTAATATTTAAAATAAAATTGTTACAATGGATCCCTGCATAAACAATAACCACACAAATTAATTTTCTAGAATGATTATTTTTTGTGAAAAAGTCTTACAAATTTGGATTTGAAATAGATTTAAAATTGTTGTAAAAAGCTTTTATTTTTTAATTAGATAAAAAAAAATTGGGGGGGACAGGTGGTTATTTGTATCACTTAGTATCTTAAAATTGATTCAAATTAATAAACTAAAAACTTTTGAGATAAAATTTAAAATATCAAGTACTGAAATTTTTTGAGTTCATTTCTAAAACTCGACTTGAACTCGACTTATCAAATACTCACAACCCCTTATTTAAAATCATTATTGGTAATATTTTAATTAAATAGAAAAATTGTTCAAATTATTTTTAAAAACAATTTTTGAAGAAGCTTTTAATAAGTTGGCTTATATTTGTATTTATTTTTAAAGCGTTTTTACTAAAAAATGAAAATAGCCACGGTAATAAATTGTTGATATTAGGGTGCAGAAGAGTTCCGGAAGAAGGAGAGCAACATGACGAGACCCACCTCCGTCAAGGCCCCAAGAACACCGCTGTCAAGTCTGGTCCTGACTCAGGTACTCATCATTACACTGTCGATAGTCGTCAACTCGGCTCTAGACCCGCTTTTGTGGTTGAATGGTCTAAGGCAGGGGTGTGCGAAGTTTTGGAAACTTTGACTTCACCTAGAATATTTGTTCGCTTTGACTTCAATCCAAAAGTAAAATTACATATTTGATAATTACGAAGCTTCGCCTAAAAACAGATTTAAAGTTAAAACACACATTAAGGTGGGTTTGTTTTTCTGATGTTATTTCCATCACAAATTAATGTTCACATAAAAAAAATTAAAATAATTAAATTAAATTTTGTCATAATAACATAATTTATCATTTTAAGATGAAATATATTAATTATGTTTGAAATATAGCATTTTGTAAATTTTGTTTAGTACTTAAGTTTACATAGTTATGCAAAGTAAAATGTTTTTATCCAACATTAAACTTTTTTTTTAATATTCAAACTTTAATTCGGCTTTAGAAATTTCTCATATTATTTGATTCAACTATGCTTTGGGATATGGTTTTATGTGGCCTGTGGACCGCAAGTTTTACATGCCTGATTACTCTTGCAAAAGACTGGAATGCCGATGATGAGGAGATTGGGATTCAAATTCCGGTCAGGTATACTGGGGGTGGTATTTTCCTAAATGGTTCACACTCTTCTTCAAAGCTAATATGAGTACACATCCTTTAAAGTTCAACCTTCCTCATCTTTAACACATTAGCCTAATCAGTACATAATATCAATGTGTAGTAAGACGTGGTACTAGAGATAAAAACTAGACCTTATAATATTTAAAAGATATGTTCTTACGTACGTTTGTAGGCGATCTCTCTGAAAGCAGTAGTGTGAAATCCGTGGACAGCCAAACTTCGTCCCCAACCCCCTCGCATACAAGCCCTGTAACCTCCGAGGGGACTCAGGCCACTGCCACTACTGCTCCAAGATATTTCGTCATCAAGGCTGGCAGCTTGAAGGCCATCGAGACATCTCTCAACAGAGGGGTGTGGGCCTTCACCCCCAACACTGAGAGGAAACTCATCAGGTTATTCAAGGTCATTACCTCCATCTCTACCTAGTGGACTCTATACGCTATTGTTAACCAACCAGGGAGTTGAGCCGAAATACTTATCACTTCTGGTTTCTGTTCTGGTTCTTCAAACAAAATTTTAAAGGTTCAGGTACAAAACAAGTTGTTTATCTAAAAATAGTATTAATTCAGGAGCTTGATAACTGCACAATTTATTATTTACAATTCGGGGGATCATTTGAGCAGGAGATAATTTTATTTTTGTTTGTCTAAAAGAACAATTAAAAGATCATCTCTGTGGTCTTATGGTCAGAGTTCCTGGCTATAGATCCAGAGGTCTCAGGATCAATCCCTGGCACTTTCAGTGGACAGTAAACCTTGCAGTTCAACCAAGAGCATCAGTCTACTCTCTTGACCTGATGAAACTGTCTGTCACAGTGAAAGCTTGTACTTAAAGATGTGTTTTTTAGTGTCTTATCTAAACAATTTCTACTCCAAGGTAGGTGTGCTGGCTATCCCTCCTAATTTAAACCATGATTTAGCCTAGTGCTCTATTCCAAATAACCTCAATAAATTAATATATAAAAATTCTTTATTTTATGGATATTTTCAATTGAAAAAAGGCAAATAAATTAAATTATCTAATGCTTGTTTGATGTACAGTGAAACCAGCTACTTAGTATGTTGGAACCAAAAGGAAATAGTGTAGACCTATATTATAATTTTAGTTTATTTCATTATTTGTCTAAAAAATGTAAATCAGCTATACAGTATGTCTGGCAATTCTTTTTATGTACGAAAACATTATCTTAGGCTTTATTAACAGGCTATTGAAATAAGATTACGGCAATATTCCAAACATTTTAAACTTACAATTTTAGTACTTTCTTGAAGTTCTTAATTAGTAAACACACCAGAATAATAAATGAGTTTGCAGGGTCTTAATAATATCCTTGATGTGTCTCCATGCCATTTAAATAAATTCCTCAAACCAGTAATGTTTGCTCATTTGATCTGAATGAAGCCAACTATTTCGGTTGTGCCTTTTTATTTCTAGGAAGGTAAGCGCGTGGTGCTTGTGTTCAGCGTTCAAGGGAGCGGCCATTTTCAGGGTTTTGCCCACCTCAGCGGTGACAAGGCCCAGCCTTTGGACCCCACGTCTGACCTCACGGGGCCAAACCTTAGCGCTCCGTTGCCTGTCGAGTGGGTAAAGAGGGCCAACATTCCCTTCCAGGCCACCAGGCATCTCCTGAACCCTTACAACGAGAACCGCAGGGTGCAGACCAGCCGCGATGGACAGGTCAGGAAATATGCTTCCCGTTTGTGAATAATCTGTTATAACAGCTTGGGATTCAGGTCTGTCATTCAATCTCACAGACAGACAATCCTACTTGTTTTAGCTGGATGTGGTTCGACAACGGAGGGCAATGAGCTTTTGGTTATTTATATCTCTGCTCTTTGGCTTATCACTCTTCTGTGCTTTCTTGAGCGTTTACACTAATGGGGGAAATTTGGGAGAAATGTACCTACATTTGTTCAAAGGGAGATTGGAAAATCAATTCAGAATAAACACCTAAATACACTTGGCCAGGATTCAAACCCAAACCTTCTGGTCACTGGCAAATCAAATAAGACAAGACCGATCCCTTTATCAGCTTTCTCAATGTGTGTTTGAGTGAATTGAATCTAGTTTGGTTTTTTTTTCATATAACATACATATTGCAATCTACCATGAAATAAACCACAACATAGTGTATATTATATATTATGGTATTTGTGTCTTTATCATCATCATCATCATGAACTGTTTCCAGCCTGTGGCCTGTTTAGTAAAATGCCTCCATCTTCCTCTATTCCTTCCATTATTCTTCCTCCTTTACTCCCACACTTTGCTGTTAATCTACTCCATCTATCCCTTTTGATCTTTCAACTCCAAAACTTCAACTTCATCACTCCTTGGGATAAGTTATAACTTATAAGTATGTTTACTAAATTTAAATGTATTTAACTCAAGTTAATTAATTTCTTACATTTCAGGAGATTGAACCGAGTATAGGTGAGACACTATGCAATTTGTGGGACAAGGTGCCCCCGTTTGTACCCAAGGCGGCTTTGTTCAACTCACTCAGGAATCACGAGCAAGCAGAAGGGCAAACTTCCCGGAACTCTGGCCCTACGTACCCTCAGGGTCGCCCCATACGGGGAGGCTACCAGTTCCCGCTGTACAACCCAGGATACCACCACTATATGGGGTACCCTCGTAACCACCCGCCCAAGTGAAGACATCAAGTTTCTTGGCAATCTCTGGTGTGACTGGTTTGTGCTTCACGCACCTGGGAAACAAGGGAATATGAAGGGATGCACAAAATAAGGGAATTTTAAGTCATTGGAATTTTGCAATAGTTTTCAAAACACAAAGTAGAAGAGCATAAACCCAGCGTAAACTGTTAGTTTTATCTTCCTTTTGCAAAGAGCACTGATTTATTTTATCATTAATAATTATTTTGTCAAAATCTAGTAGAAAACGGTTAAAATAACAATATGTCTTGGATTTATAAAGCGCCTTTCATAAAAAATACTAAACAATTTAAATTAATATTGAATTTGGGAGTGCGCTAAGTTCACTTTTTCAATTCGATATAAAGTCGAATTTAATAATATGAGATATTCCCGAAACTGAATCGAATATTTTAAAAGAATGTTTAATGTTGGATGAAAAATGCTATATTCCAAAAATAATATATTTCGCCTTAAAATGATAAATTAAGTTACTAATACAAAATGTAAAATAATTATTTCAGATTTTCTTGCAGCAAACTAATTTGGGATATAAATAACAACATAAAATTAAAAATAAACTTTGATATGTGTTTTGACTTTAATTATTTTATTTTGGCAAAGCTTCGTATTGTCGAATCCGGAATTCTACTCTCAAATCGGATTTGAAGCGAAGTTGAAGTTTTCGAAGATATGCTCTTGAATTAATTAACTGTAAAATGACATCTAGAAATGGAAATTAAATCCGTGAACTATTGGCGCACTGAGACAAGGGTCTCTGGTTTGATTCTCATGCCCAGGTGTCATTTTCAACTAATTGATTTAGTAATTTAATTACTTTTAAAATTTAATAACAGCCCAATACAAACTTTACTAAATACAACTAAGAGTTTTCTTAACTTCAACTTTGTCTTAATATCTCGACCATTAACAGGATATATCAACAGGTGACTAATTCATTCAACAAAAACTAGCCTATTGATCTAAGTATAAATTGAATGACTTAAATATAGAACCTGTTTATGTCTTTAAGGGGGGGAAAAAAGGTATTTTTCACTTTTAGGTGTTTAGTTTTTTCACTTAAGACCATATTTCATTAAATGTCACTCATTTACGGAGCTACACACAACAAGGCACTGAAAGAACTCGCGTTAAAGTTAAATAAAACCATCCAAGATATTTATTATATCAAAATCATTCTGTGATAATTTTTCCAAGATAATTATCTTCTTTAACTCTAATGATTTTCTTTTTTCTCTAACTTTAACTTCCCCCACATGGTAATGATAGTTTATTAACTATGACTTAAAGGAATGAGTGGCTCAATCTAATGAACTATCTTCCATCTTTTTCCTCTTATAGGAAGTTGCATTGTACGTTTCACACTCTCTCCTGATTGGTTCTGATAGTTTGAAACTTAGGTCGGGTGTTAACCATCAATTTTCTTCTGGATAGAGCCTTTACCTCTTTGTCCAGTGCCAGCAATGTAAAGTGTGAACTGTGGGGGTTTTTTTCATTGTAAAAGCCGTATTGTGTTTGTTCCTGTTAATATAATTGTTTGTATCCATCTTTCCTGTACCTTCTTCCAAATATAACAGAAATACCTCAAACATTGAAAAGAGGTTTTCCTTAAAGACCAAGAATTAAATTGGATTGTAATCAATAGTCTGGATTTTTATCATATCACTTCAAATAATGATAACAAAACTAACTTCAACATAGAAATAATTTTGTTCTATGGAATTGCTTTATATTCTACTTTAGTACTTTAGGAAGACACAATTTTCAATGTCTATAGCTACGGTCCAGTTCAATGTGAAGAGAATAAATAGAAAGTTATCGCTACTTGGAGGAATATGATTATGTCAGTGCTTACATCACTCAGTACACAGCAGTTATATCTTAATACTAAAATAGCCACACATACATATTATTTTAAATAAGACCAGTATGGACGTTAATGGGACATTGGTGTGGATTTTAAAGGTTTATTTATTATTTAAAGTTCTAGAATTTGACCTGATTTTTAAACTAAATTTGTGTATGTGTACTAAGTGATGTCACAGGCTCAACCATTCAGATGTCTTCATCTGGTGCTATGTTCTATTCTCTTTACATTGACCCAGTCGTGGATTTAATCTCTTCTGGTAAAGAAAGGGCCTGATTTACCCCGAACGTTACTGTAATGTGTTTTGTTGTGTTTTTTATGGTGAACTTTGAGGCCCACATTTTTCTGGCAAGTCTGTTGACCTCGTCCTTCTTTCATGGCTTTTTAAATACTTCCGTTTGTTGCCATTTTGTCTTTGTGAAAATGTTAACATAAACCATTGGTCATATTTGCAGATCACTAACAATTGTCATGTTTAGGTATGAGGGACTGAGCCTGATTATTTTCAAATGGTATTACTTATTGTGGTTGGTTAATTTCTTATGGCAACTTGGAGTCGATCTTATTTTAGAAAACTAAAACTGGTCGTTAAAAGTTGATTTTTGAGTCTTTTAAACTCACAAATAATATTTGAGTGTGACCAAAATAACCTTTATTGATCATAATTGGTAGAAAATAGTTTAGTGTGTAAAGATAAATTTAATTTATTTTATATATCTTTCTAAAAGAGTAATATACATTACTTTTAGGTGTTAAAAATTACCATATATTTCATTTTATAATATTGTTTCCTAGAATTTGTATCTTCATTGATGTGATTGATGGCTGTATACATTACAGTGAAATCTCCCTAAACGGACACCTCTGAATAATAGCTTCTTCTTTATAATGGATAGCTTAAATTTCCCCGGCCAAATAACATTGACTCGTGGCGAAACAACTTCCCAATAATGAGCCCGGACACTGCTAAAGACGCTTATTTATGCATAAAAAATATTTAAACAGTGGAATAAAATTGAAAACCGCAGTCCATATTCAGTGTTTTACTTTATGAATGTCACTGTCTTACACACAGAGTGAACAGTCCAGCCGTCTTCCTCTAGGGAAAGTTTCTAGAATAGCTTACGATTATTGGCTACGATACTTCAAGGTTATCCCTTCCAAGCCTTCATTGGAGATTGTTCCATTAGTTTAGTGTGTACTCGTGCACACATATAGGCCTACAATACAGGAGGTCTACTGTTAACATTTCATTTGATTTGCATGTTGTTTTATACAGTAAGCGACATAGCGACATACAATATTTATTCATTAGTCATAACTATCCTGCATACAATCCTCCATAGTGTATTTATCAGGTTGTTGTAGTTAATATTCACAGTAAATAGGTTCATATTGATTGAACTGGATTCGAGAACTATGATTTTTATTTTTTAATCCAAATAACTGAAATGTTTTCAATCTCGGAAAGTGTCTGCTACTAAGAGACTTCACTGTATTTTGTTACAACTAAATTCCAACTTGTACCAAAAAGTATACAAACAAATTGACCAATGAGTATTAAACTGAATTAATATATTGTTTGTCATTGAATACATGCTATATAAAATGTAGTATTATATTATAATATTTAAGTGTTTGTTAATGCGTGTCAGTGGTTTTAATATTATTTGTGTTTTATTTTCTACAAAATCTGTCATAATTATTTAAGGACTACTATAACATTATTAAAGAACTATATTTAATAAATATTACTATTATATCCTAAAATATTGTTTTGTTTTCCATAAATTCCATTAATAATATGTTGTAAACGATTTACAATCTAACTAGGCCTACTGTATTTTTTCTTCCAGGTAATCTTATTTTCAGACGACATAGACAAGATAGATAGACACATATATTTATATATTCTATAAATTGAAAAAAAAACAACATGGATACGTCAATCGAACCCAGCGCATTTGGCATAGTAAACCAATGCTTTTACCGCTGAGCTATCCAAGGGCACAGTCTCAAATGTAGCAGTGCCGGAGCTTTGGGTGGGAGGTGGTATGCAAACAAAATAACGCTGACTCACTTCTGTCTTTCATTAGCGTTTAGAGGGACATATATCTATTGTAACCAGGGCGTATTTAGGGTATGCAACGCCCCTGTGCAGCGCTCCCCCTCCCCTCTTAAACATCAACATCAACATAAACATCACTTCTCACCTAACTATAGCATTGACTTGCAGATATTATATGGTTGTGAACCTTATACATATTGCTAATTTATTTTTAATTATTTAAATATTGTAACAAAGTTGAATAAAAACATTGAAATTTACAAGTCCATGCAAATATTCTATAGACGAGTATTACTGCACAACAAATGTTTGGATATCCATGTTAGAATCCAAGAAAACACAAGAACACTAAGTAAATATTTCAAAGAAACTGAGCACTAGAGGCAAGTAAATAAAGCAAGCCACAAAGCAATACCAACACAACCTTCGGAGAAAAAGAAAACTGAAATCACCAGATTAGAACATTCAGCCTTCAGACAATTTGAAGGTAGCTGTGCTGCCATCTTTCGTAAATATGAAAGAATTGTTCTCTAAAACCAAATGATGAAGGTTATCTAATTGCTTCTTTTTTATGCTTCACGCAAAATGCTATACATTTGTTTACTGGTTACATTCAAGTTTACTATATTTGTCCTAGTTCTGTATTTTTTTGCCGCCCTGTGGAGCTGCACTTGTTGCACGTCCTAAATACGGCCCTGATTGTAACTATCGTTAATTTTTATGAACTTTCAATCACTATACATCCAAATTTAAAAACAAACCAGTCTCATTTTCAGAGAAAATAATATGTTATGCTTATAATCAGCCAGAGCCCGCTCCAACCTCAAAACCGGTGCCGGAACATTGCCTCGCTTCGGCTCCACAACACCCCTGGAGTTATCCAGAAGTAATTCTATGCCCACGATCAATCTTCATTAAATTTCAAGGCAAAGTCTGTGATGAATGGACGAACGTGCAGGAATCGTCAGCTACATATGAGAGATCAATTAAGTTCACGAGCTAGCAGATAACGCAGCCATCTGCAACTAGGGAGGGCTTTGTGCTGCCAATAGTAAAATAACAACTGTACGAATGCACATATCATGATGGACTCGGCTATTATAGTACTACACGTGTCCATACCCCTCAAATAATTGACACACATCCGATTTACTTGGAGTCAACAAATTATAATAGCTTGATATTTACTGACCCTCCCCTACTACTTAAAACATAGGACCCATTTGCTTGACATAATTAAACTCAGTCGCCTAGAGGGCTTCTAGGGGAAAGGTCTATTTTGCTGGCTCTCGCACAGCTTATCTTGGCTGGCTCTCGCACAGCTTATCTTGGCTGAAACTTGCTTCACATAGTTATCTGAAAGCTATTGACAAGAGTGGGTAGAAAGCTTAGAAACATTGTTTAGTCTAACACTTGTCCAACTTGTAATGAACCTTTTATATTTCTTTAGCGGCTTGTCAGATTAATAACACAATACATATAGTGGGATTCTGGTAGAAAGAAACCTTTTTTGAAAATATAATTGTTATTTTTTGCTGTCACTATCTAACTATGAAATATTATAATTTATTCATTTAACTTTGGGATAATATATCATTACCCCATTACGTTCATAAGCACTGCAGCTTTGGAGGGATGAATGCATACCCTCAAACTCCTCGTTTTCACGAGTTGGGGGAGTGGAAGGTCTAAGAATAATTGTGCCCTGATCCTTATTTGTATGTTCAGGAATACTTAAATCTTCAAATCGCATGATAATTTATGCAAGCTATCTTGTCAAATCACCAATATTATTTTGTTTAATTAATGAAGCATAATATGTCATAAGTGTATTTAACATATTTTGATGCATATGTCCTCTTTGTAATGGTTTAATCAATGTTGCCTATGGATAAATACAAAATCAAACTTTATGCAATGCTTACATAATTTGGCACAAGGATTAGAAGGAATTTTGAAATTTTCTCTTTTTTTAATATAGCATATCGATAATAAAAGATAGAGAATATTTTCTCTCGATTCTAACAATATGGCATTCTATACCTACAAATCTTTATGATATATTTTTTACTCAACATAGCTTAACCTGAACATAATAACGTCCTCACAACCCTTTTCGAACAAAAATGTTCCGGCTATGATTACATTACCTCTTAATATAAAATGTAGCCAGTTATTTTGGATATTTTTTATTGCATTGAGTGAGTTGAAGGAGGGAGAGACATTTTTTACAATCTGTTTGTGTGGTGAAAAAATGGGTGAGTTTTTATTACCGTATTAAGCTTAAAAACTCAGATATCCCACGATGAAAAGAATGGATCGAGAATTGGCACACTGACTGGGAGAGTGGAGGAGATTGGATGTCCTGGGCCTGAGCGAGACCAAATAGAGAGGGAGCAGCATGAGGGAGTTGAGGAAGAGCTACATTTTGTATTGGATGGGAAACTTTGAGTGGAGGAGAAACGGAAAAGGTTTTTAGTGAACAAAGGGGTGCAAACGGAGGTGTAGGGATAGATGACAAGATAATAAAGAGCTAGAAAATAATATAGGAGACGAGTGGGAGGCAAAAATGAAGGATCTAAACGCTAAAATATGAAAAAAAGAGGAGAATTTGAGGAGCTGTAAGAGAAAGGAAGGTAAAGGAGAGAGAAACGAGGAGGAGATAAGGTTGTTGGAGTTATGTCCAAGTAATCATTTTTCACCTAATTTTGAATCTAATTTTTCTTTTTGTAATTAAATATTATTTAATTTTACCTATCTGTTTTATTAGCAATGGTTTTAGATTAGTATCAATAGGGAGGTTATGATTTATTTACCCTTGCACATTTGAGAATAATAACTAA
>CABFWB010000324.1:103303-120519 GCA_902151455.1 Timema bartmani | reverse complement strand
GTGGCGGTATCTATGATGTATTTTAGAATCATATCTGCTTTCGGGCGCTTTCTATTTCTTTTTAGAACTATAATCTATTGTTAGTTTTATTTATTTTTCCAATGTTGGGTAAAAACGGTTAGTTTATTGTGGATGTGGAGCTTTTCAGCCCACTGGTTTGTTATTATTATAATACCGTCTTGTAAGTTTTAACGTTTTCATCAATATTCCTCGAAAATTTAATACCTGATCTTTTGACGATATTTGCTAAGCAGACGGCCTAAAACTGACTACTGCAATGATGCCTCCCAAATTTAAATTTCAAGAAGGTGAGTTATTCAAGTTTTGTAATATAAAATAACACTAATAAATAGTCTTTTGTAAACGTCCAAGTTGTTCTATCTTTTATAGAGAGAATATTATGTAGAAAGCCTCTTCACACAATATTCTTCAATTTCCTACACTTTTCAATCCAATCCCACTTAACTCCCGTGCTAGACCCATTTAGGAAAACCCACCCCGAGTTCACTCGACTGAGATTCGAACCTCGATCTCCTCGTCCTCGGCGGTCGAGCTCAACACGACTGGCGCGTTAGCCAACTACGCCACCGAGGCGGGTGGTAGAGTGTAGTATCAAATATTGGGACCCCATGTGAGGACCACTTTCCTTCTCTGTCCTACCACCCAACTGGTTTTTAGAAATATTTGGCCATTCAATAAACTAATATATTTACATATATGTATAACCCAACCGAGTGGCGAGAGATAGTAAACAAGAGTTGAACCTTTCCTATATATTTGCCTTTGTTTCAGGTGAAAGAGTCCTTTGTTTCCATGGGCCACTTATTTACGAAGCGAAGTGCCTGGAGGCTGAAGTGAAAGACAAACAAAATCAGTACCTTATCCACTACGCTGGTTGGAACAAGAAGTGTGTTACGTATTTTGTTGAGTTATAGTATCCGTCTACACAAATTGTAACATCACATTCCTACATATGTTGAGTTGACCGTCGAGCTGTGATATAACGCTCAAGAGTTCCTGACTATAGATTTAGAGGTCCCGGGTTTGATCCCCGGCACTTCCAGAAATTGTATGTGACACAGTGGGTCTGGAACGGAGCCAAACTCAGCCTTGTGAGGGCAAATGAGGAGCTACTTTAGTCGGCTCCGGTCTAGAAAACTGAGATTAAGGGTAGTAAGGTTTGTCGTGCTGATCACATGACGCCTTCTATCTGTAGAATCTGACACTATATTCTCCAACAGATGTCGGCTACTTGGTCAGTATAGCTTGATTGCGGGCTGATACCTTGGGTCTTATATGTTGGTTTGGGTAAGAAGCAGGGATGTGTAAAACGAGTGTTGACTGGCCTTTATTTTGCATCTAATCATGTACAAGCCCCACATTTAAAAAAAGAAGTTGTTTAGTATCTTCTCCACATTTATGAGAATATGTTTGTGAACAGATTCAGAGGGAGCAGATACTTCTGATGGGGATTCGTTGAACCTCTATAAATAAAGTGATCATTAACAGTGTAATCAACCGTTTCAGTGACCACATGATTTAAGGTGTAACTCTTGCAATAGACTAGACTACCTATGACAAGATCAAGATTTGAATCCTGGTCAAGTGTATTGAGTTTTTTTCCCCTTAAAAGTTTTTCCACTCCCCCTCCACACAAATGTGGTTACACATCCTCTAAATTCAACCTTCCTCATCCTTAACACATTAACAATATTACATTATTACATATTATGCATACAACCCAAAGGGGTATCAAGACGCAGTGCTAAAAAACAGTGTAAATAAAATATGGCTCAAGCCAACATATTTTAGTTGATGAAATTTGACCTGTTTTATTTTCGTTACAGTTGGGATGAGTGGGTGCCGGAGGGGAGGGTACTCAAGTATCAAGAAATAAACCTTCAAAAACAGAGGGAATTGCAGAAAGCACATAAAGCCAATCCTCAGTAAGTTGTGGTCTTCCGTAGTTCCCTATTTTATAATAAAAGGTGTTTTTTTTTTCATAATTGTATCAAGGGGTGTAGTAAATTTTCATAGTATTTTAATTTGTTAACTTTCAGTTCTGATGACTTAAATAACAAAACTGTTATATTTGTTAGTTATGGTTATAGACGCGTATACATATCATATCCTTCAACTTGAAAAACAACTAGACACGGGAATCAATCCTGAGACCTTTGTATTAGTCCGCCAATGCTTTAACC
Organism: Timema bartmani; assembly: GCA_902151455.1. NCBI lineage: Eukaryota > Metazoa > Arthropoda > Insecta > Phasmatodea > Timematidae > Timema > Timema bartmani. Next base: position 118,315 of record CABFWB010000324.1, on the reverse strand, counting down.
TCTGAGCTATTCAGGAATCGTCCTGTGCCCAGGTACTCGTACAATTGTTCTCTTACTATCGGCAGCATAAAGTCCTCCCGAGTAGAAGGTGGCTGCGTTCGTTATCTGATAGCTCATGATCTTAATTGATCAATCATATGTATCTGATGAATTCCACACGTCCATCACAGACTCTGCCTAAATTAAAGTATGAATGAATAGTTATACTGGGCACATGTTGACTCCTGGCTAGAGCATGGGTGTACTAAGCCAGAGGTCTCGGGTTCGGTTTCCATGTCCTGGTGTCATTTTTCAATTTAGAAGATATCTAAAGATCTGCTGCACCTGATTAATTAATGAACTCAAATACAGCGTAGGTTCCACAGTAAGATATTTACTAATACTTTAAACATGTTTCCCTATAAGTGTCTCCAATAGATGGATAATTCTGTTCACTAGCCTTGTGTGTTCGTAGGAAAACCAAAAAACTGCCCAAAGCTCGCAAATCCGATGCAGCCAGCGCTGGTGGCAAGGAGTCTGACCACGCATCCACCCCTTCATCTGAAAAAACTAGCCAGGGCAAGACAGGCGCCAGGTCTGCGTCCTCCACGTCCTCCTCTGTCAACCAGGATACCCCACCCACCCCAAGCGGGGAACAGACGCGCAAGAAGCGGGGTCGAGTTGAAGCCCCTGTGGTGGATGTGGTGAGGAGTCACTTAATATATTTTATGTGCTAAGTGTGTTTTTAGCATCGCGTCTTAATACCTCCAGGTTATATGCTTATGTACTAATTACGCTAATGACTTAGGGAGTAGGAAGGTTGAATTTAGAGGAACCGTACCCACATTTGCCTGTAGGGAGAGGAAAACCACCCTCAATACGTCAGGCTGGGATTCAAACCCTGATCATCCTATCCCTGGCAGTCCATCCCAACACACGAGTGATGCCTTAAAGTCTAATACACAGTGTAATACTCTTACAACTGCTTCGGTGGTTTAGACCATGCAGCCATTGAAGCAGGTAGGCAAGTGTTAATTTATTGTTAGTGTTAACGTACCCGCCTTTTAAGCTGCAGTAGCGGCATTTCTGACAAACTGAATGCATTTGTAATTATATTAAATATAATCAACTATAGAAAAATAAACATAGTATTTTATTTAGTATCACTGCTATTATATTTAGAGCCAAATAATACTTAGAATAGTTAAGTCCTCAACTTACACAGTCCATAGATACGTGCTTGCAGTACCTTGACTCATAACTAGCAACACCATCTGTAAGTCCAGTTGACCTCAGTGGTCTTGGGGTAAAGTGTTCGCCTCAGGACCCGATGTTCTTGGGTTCAAACCCAGCCGGGGTCGATCGATTTCTCTTGAGCAATAAAAATCTGTAGTACAGCTTCCTTCAGAGGGGAAGTAAAGTCGTCGGTCCTATGTCGATTGTGGCTGATATAATGTCGGTTCAGAAAGTGAACGTTAAATACCTCGAATGAAAATAAAAGTCCCACTCCAAACATTATATATGTCATTATTAATAAGTTGACGCACAGCTGATAGTATCACCGCCATTTTGTTTGTTTCTACCTTTAGCACAAGCTGTGTCTTGCTAGTGAACCTACATAGTACTCGTAAACAAAATATAAACCCTAAATATAGCTGAGAAACTTAAAAGTGATGTGAATAAATGTTATTCTCCATGGTAAGAAGAAGAGCTGTGGAGTTCATGGTTAACTTCTTTGACATTGTGGATGTAGGTCTAAAGGCTAAATCATGGTTTAAATTAGGAGGGATAGCCAGCACTCTACTCTCTTGACCTGATGAAGCTGTCTGTGACAGTGAAAACTTGTCCTTAAATATGTGTTTGTGTGTTTTATAGTGTTCTATCTAAACAATTTCTACTCCAGTATCACCAACGGAATTGTGCTGGCTATCCCTCCTAATTTAAACCATATATTGTTATAGTATTAAAAGTTTTTATTTTGGAGCCAATGTCGAAGTTAGTACATTTTTACCATCTTCAGACTCTAAGAGTCAGACTCCACAGCCCTGGTAAGAAGAAGCGCATTAGAACATATTCAAGCTCCATTCGACTTAATGCTATTTATCAACTTGCGTGTAAACCTTTGGAATGAACTAACCTATTAAGGCGAGGACTTGCTGTAGATGTATATTTTAGAGATCACAAACTATAGAAAGTGTTTTTCTTTAAATCTTAACTACTGTGCGTGTTTCTAAGGGACAGTTCCATCACAATAAAATGCTAATTTGGATCTACGGCCGATGTTTGAATGAAATTGTTTTACTTGTTTATAGGAGGAACCTGCACATGTCAACGAGAACTTGAAAGTGATTGTCCCACAGGCTTTGAAGGACTGGCTTGTTGACGACTGGGATTATGTCAATAGACAACTTAAGGTACAAGTTTACATTCGGATACTGAATAACCTCGTTCTTTTATTGAGTAGCCTACTACACTTGTCAAAAAAATGTTGTTTTTCTTGTTGTACGCAATATCTCTCGAATGCTAGAAAAATAAATATAAATAAAATTAGAAGGTAAGGTTGTATGAGATTGCTGTTATGACCGCTCCTATCTAAACAATTTCCTCTCTATTTACTTTTAAAATTGTTTTTTAATTACATTACATTCATTACTGTTTCCAGCCTGTGGCCTTGGTCATTAATTTATTCAAGCCATTATATTCTCCACTCCCGGCTTGCTAGGCTTGTCGTAGCTTCTCATATGCCTTATGATCCAACTTAAGACTAAGACTGGCACAACATCCAGTCCCCAACCGTTAATTTAACAATGTGAAAGGGTAAACCCATATTTTCATCAATGATAAATTTTCAGCCATGCCGGGAATTGAACCCGGGACCCGTAGAGTAGGCAGACACGCTACCGACTGAGCTAAGGTGTCACACTTTGAATTTAATTCATCAAGTTAATTTTTTTTTGTCTCCACCTTAAAATCCATCCATCCCTTATACCTCCATAACAAACTCTTTGACACGTGCTGAAAGTGTAAAGAAAGAGAGAAAGAAATGTCTCCATCATGTGTGTGAATCTCCAATGCTTTCTTCTGTTGTATCACATATGAAGCTTGACGTTTTATCACCTAATTTCCTTGACATTTTTCAGAATTATATCTGTGTCTCATCGAATGATTTTGTCATTGTATCATTATCATCATCAACTGTTTCTAGCCTGTGGCAAGGTCACTTTTAGTAAAATGCCTCCATCTTCCTCTTTTCTTTCACCACGCTTCCTCCTTGAATCTCTTCCATTCTTCATTCCATCGCTTCATTGTGTATTGCGGTGGTGATAATTATTTTAATCGTCTCATGATTGCACACACATACTTTTGCCATTCATTACACCTTGTCAGAATATAGTAGTTAGCGCCTAAATACCCAGGCTGTAAACTGTTGCACTCTGGTGGTAATCTTGTTAACTATTGTAAATCAAGTTGGTCTTGTTTTATAAATAATCTCTGTTTTGTTAATTGTTATAAAAATGATAAAATTATCAAAAACAATTCTACTTAAACGCTTTTAAACACCTGGCAAAATATTTTTTTTTTTAAAGTAGGCCTACTAAAAAAAAATTAGCACTGCGTCTTACTACCTATTAAGGTTATACGACTATGTACTAATTACACTAATGAGTTAGGGATTAGGAAAGCTTAATTTAGATGAAGTGCAGCCACATTTGCATTGGGGAGAGTGGAAAACTATTTAGGAAAAACCATCTTCACTGCACCTGACTGTGATCAAATCCCAAACTCGTCTTAGGTAGTCTAGTCCAACACAAGATTAGCGCATTAAACCACGCGACTACCGAAGCAGGTAAAAAAGCTTAATATTTCCCCCTTTATTTTAATTAAGTGAAAAATTATAACCTGGTCACAGGAATCAAACCTGATACCTTTGGTTTGCGTGCCTCTGCTCTATCATTGAGCCATCCTGGTTCTCCTCGTATCCACTAATTATTGGTGTTTACTAAGTGCATGGCAGCATACTGTCAGTTACGAATCGCCATGGTCTGTGATTGTAGATAGCTCTGAGTGGCCGATACTTTCACCAGTTATCACATATTGACTCAATACACCAATAACTGGGTATGAGATGAACCAGCAATGATGCACAAAGCCAGAGGTCCCGGGTTCAATTCCCGTACCCAGGTCATCATTTTTCACTTCTTACTATTCATTCCGGTTATACGCCTTTCACTTAATTGAATATTGTTTTATGTTTATTCAAATATAAATAAACCTCACCACTACACTGCAATAGAGCATTTAGCTTCAAGTCTTGACTAATCACTTCTGGGAAAGTCCGGTTTGAATCCCAGTTTGCGTGTATTTTAATTTTTATAAAGTACGGTAGGCTGATGAGCGTGGTTTCACTAAAACATCTATTTGACAATAATGATGATCAGAATAATAAAATAAACCTAAAGTTGAAAGCTTCTACTAAATGTGGTATTTTCTTTTTAAAAAGTTAATACAATTTTTTATGGGCCCATATTTACAGTAAGAATTCCATGAATAGCTCCTGATATTATCAAGTTAACATGTTTGTTGTACTTTTGTTGCAGTTGGTAACACTGCCTGCCAATCCAAATGTGGATACTGTCGTGGGGAAATTCATAGCCTACAAGATTAAAGCTTTAAATAGCACCCCTGATGAGTGAGTATCATTGAAACAATAGAAAGCTGTTTATCAAAGCAAAGGTTGGGTTAGATTGAAGAGCCAATCATTTCATTATTTTAATACAAGATTCTTAGCTAATAGGGGTAAAGATGAGCCCTGGTGAGAACTTAACTTGACTCATTTCGGTGACCGCATGGCCTAACATGCTACTATCGCAGTAGACTATACTGCCTTTGACGAGGAGATCGTGGTTCGAATCTTGGACAGGTGTATTAGGGGTGGTTTTTCAACTCTCTCCACGCAAATGCGGATACACTTCCTTAAAAATTAAATAACCTCCCTAAGCCCTAAAACCATTAATTAGTACATAAGCAAATAACCTGAATGGGTAGTAAAACGTGGTGCTAAAATAAATCATTTGCGTGATTAAAGGTTGTAATACAGGTTAGAATATAGCAAGATTGGATCTGAGGTAAGTCCTTGCTAATTATGTTCTCGCTGTCTTGTTTCAGCCAATGTACGCTCATAGAAGTGATGCGAGGTATCAAGGAATATTTCAACATCATGCTGGGAAATCAACTGCTCTACAAGTTTGAAAGACCGCAGTACTCTGATGTATGTATTTACTGCAAGTCACAGGTTGGCCAGTAAATGTCTCAGATCCTGTTCTGTTAATTTCATATTGTTCACTTCTGTTTCAGATGCTCAAAGAATATCCAGACTTGCCAATGAGCAAAATCTACGGCACGGCACATTTGCTCCGTCTGTTTGGTGAGTATCAAATATTACATGTCTTTTAGACTTGCTAGAAAGTTGACTGACGATTTTGAGTTCTTTATTCCAAACAACTGGCGCAAATTATTAATATGTTTTTTTACGACCGTAGGGATGGAACACTCAAATCCTTAAGGATATTTGAGAAAATTTCAAATTTAAACTCAAATTGTTAATTAATTTACTTTTAGAATTTTTTTTAAGTAAAACATGATGAACTGAACAACCACGCCTCAGACCAGTAATTTAACATTTAACTGAAATTATGAATGTTATAGTTAATGGATTATAAGAAAGAATGTTAACATATGGTTAGTATTTCTATTTTATATTATTCTATTATATTTGTCCTTTTATGTTCATAATTTCTTCCAAGATTTGAACTTGAGATTCGTGATTTGTAAAAATAGTGGATTTGACCCAACTCTAGCTAAAATACTCGTCTAAAATTCCAAGTTGGACTATCAAAGAAACTAATTTGGGTTCCTGTTTTTTTTCATGTTTTGTTCTAAATTTATAAGTGAAAATGTCCTCCAATGCAAATTTTCTGGATGAAATGCACTTCCACCAAATGAAGGAGTTATTGATTTATCACTGTACAGCTCAGAGCTCTTTAAGGAAAACTTATTTAATTTTGTGAGGAATATTTTACTATGGATGTATTAAGATACAGGAAAGATGGACAGAAACATATAAAAGGGAATGAACACAATATGTCTTTTAGAATGTAAAAACTACACGTAATTTGTTCCTTTTACATGTTCCTATTTTAGTGTCCTATCTTTCTTTACCCATTCCTTTTCCTCCCTTTTGTTTTCCCCTTTTAGTAAGTTGCGCTGCGCGTTTAATTCTCCCTAACAACCTAGGTCAAGGGATTGGGCAGTAATGATCAATTTTATTCAAGATGGGCCATTACCTTTTTGTTCAGTGGCAGCAGTGTTAAAGTTTTCATTTCTTTCTATCCACCTTTCCTGTACCTTCTTACATATATAACTCAATCTATACCTAAGTGATTCAATTCTAATATCACTTTACTATCATTCACCAGATGTAATTACTTTTTATTCACACATGCGAAGGGGACTCCATAGTTTAGGATGATCTGTAACATACCCACTCAAAAATGTCCAGTACATCCCCCTGACAATTGACAAAAATTCCTAATTTTAAAACACAGTTGTAAGATGAATGAACATCGTTATAAGATATTATTTTCATTATACTGTATTATTTAAGTGGTGAGTTGCAATCCCGAACCTGCTAAAATAAGTCGCAGGAACCTTTCTCTACTTTAAAAAAAAAATCTTTTTAACCCATGAAAATGTGATCAGTCAAATAAGTTGATTGTATATACCATTTTTACTGGTTACTGTGGTAAAAAAAAAAGTTAAAATGCACAGAGGTTATCAGTCAAGGGCCTCCGGTATTGCGTGTGTGTGAATTTAAATGAATGTATAACTAAGACATATTTTTTCATGAATTTTCCATTGTATTTTTCAACTGTGGTGAAATTGTGTTTCCATATGTTTTTATAACTCTACCGATATTTTGTTTCTCAGTCCGCCTGGGTCTTATGCTATCATACACCACCTTTGACGAAGGAAGTGCTCAGATGCTGCTTGGACACATCCACGACTTTATCGGGTAAGAGATCTATTTCCGAGCAATATGTTGAAACTCTGTGGTCATCTAATATTTAGATAATCTTCAATTCTCCCAGGGAATGACTTAAATTTCCTCAGACATAAGTTTTTTTTTCTTCCTTAAGATAACAAATATAATGTTAAACTTAAAAAATGTGAAGAAAACGTCATAGGTTTACTGAAACACTGAAGTTTTTTATGATTAACTTTTTAAATGCAGCCAAGTGTACACAAAGTGTTATAATTAATGCAGTTATTTTAAGCCTTGGGCACAAACAAGCTTTACGGGGGCTTCACTGCGCTCCTTGGGCCAGGTTGTGTCCTTGGGTACTGAGGAGTGATAAAAGCGTCCCCAAGTGAAACAACTCGCTTCCAAACTGTTCCTTGTAAAGTCTACAAGCTGGAGAACAAGTTTCCAAGGATGGTGGTCTGAACACAATAGTTCAGATACCAGCCACCCCCAACTCACACCCTTACAATGAACAAACCATTTCAAACCCGGAACTAGTCGACGGTATTTGAAGTTTGTTTACAACTAGACAATTTGCAAAGATTCGCTTGAACAAAAAAGGACTATTGTATTCTAAGTTTTCTTTATAATTTGCAGTCTGAGTAGGCTCTTTGGGGGAAGGCCTAGGAGGGGAGGTGGGGATTGTGCATTTTAAACATAAATAGGCTGCCATTTCTAGAAATATTGTTAAAAATTACTAATTTTGACTGATGCAAAATATTCCATATTTTGATTTTTCACTTTATTATACATTTGTAAACACTTTTTACCTTACTTCAGAATTTTCAAAGATGCCAAAGAAATGTGTACAGTAGACACTCGATTTACTGGGCGCGGATCAACCAGTTTGCGGCTTAGCTGTGGCTATATTTAAATATGTCATAAACAATACACCACGAGCTGAATGAATGCATTTTACTGTTCCCCTCAATTACCCCGGAAAATCGAGAGTCTACGGTAGTGTCCAAGTTAGTCTATGACCTGCAGTTTTATCTCACTAAATTTCGCTGTGAAAAATATTTTATATTAATGTACAAAGGAAATCTTATCACTCAGGTATATCGAGGAAAACAGGGATGATTTACTAAAGCAAGAGGACTGGGGAGCCCGCCCCCCGGAATACCACCGGCGTGTCATGTAAACACTGAACACATCTCCATTGTATATAAAACAAAATCAAATTTTGATCTTCCCAATTTATTGTAGGATAATTTATGATTAATACTTTTTCTGTAAATTTTTTAAAGAAATAAATAATTAAAAATTCATTCAATTATTCTTTTTATAATCCAACTATGAAAAACTGCTTGTCACGTTTTGAGATAAAGAAATAAGGTTCTTGTAGAGAGGCTAGGGAAGAACACAGTTCACACTGCTGCCACTGTACAGAGAGGTAATGGCTACATCTTAAAGGAGAGGATTTGACAGATAAAACTACTTTTTTTTTTAGCACAGCGTCTTACTAACCATTCGAGTTATAGGCTTATACACTAATTAAAGTTGGGTTGAATCCAAATCTCCAATTTACCTTCGAATCCTGAATCTCGGGGAAAAATGAACACAAGAGGAAATATAAATGGAATACAAACGGTAACTAAATGTTTACATTCTTTCTTATATGTATAGTCCACTTTTCTTAGAACATGATCTGAAAGCTAGAAAAGTAGGCCTACTAGATGTTCTTTCAAGTATTCATAGGTCAAGTCATGTGATCTACAGCTGCCACTTTTGCTATATATTATCAATGTCTATAATATAACACTAACTTAGTAAGATGTTAACAAATTTGGCTGCAAAAAAATACCATGTATCTTTGATTCTAAGATGCACTTTTTTATGCAATTTATAAAAAAACACATGTCTTAGAATCAGTTCTTTTCGATTTTTCCCTCACTTTGCACTTTGGCTCAGAAGAATCAGACTGATATGGATTCAGAAGAAAGTGATATTACCTACTGATAAATAAGATACTGCCTGTATCGTGTTGTTAGTAGGTTGAATTCAGTAATAAAACCATTTCCTAAATATAAGATTGCTTCTTTGCTTTTTTTTTCCTGTTGGTGGTACTGAAAAATTTAGGTGTGTCTTAAATCGAAGATACACTGTATATGTATATTTTCTTAAAGGCCTTTCTTATGAAATTTGGACTGTAGATGGAGCATAGTTGACTGTACATCTGTGTGTGTGAGTGAGATAAATTTAAAATATCTAGGATCATTAAGGATGTGGTGAGAAAAAGATAAAATAATTGTATTTAATAAACATGTACTAAAATAAAGTATAGGCTATATTTTATTTTGATACAAACTATACAACTTTGAACATTTATCACTCCATTAGACCAGTCAAATGGTAACAATCAAGGGTGTGTGTGTGTGTGTGCGACTTTAATGCATTAGGGGGTGTTAGTCTCATCCCATATCTGGCCAAATGCTGGTGCATATTAGATAGATTAATGATCTAATTGCTAGTACATTATAAACTGTACTCATAGAATTAAAGGTAGGCAAAGTTAAATGTCATTAAAAAAATACAGCAGTTACCTTACCAGATATAAGTTTCATTTTTTTAACAATAAAAGTACTATTTAAAAAAAATTATTCTGTAACCGGTATTATAACAAGTAACCAGTTTGAGTCCCTTTATAATTTAAGCAGAATTTTAAATAACAATTTTCTAAAGGAGCTATTTTTTTTTTGTGTCCACCCTCTGCCATCAACCCCAGTTAGGTCTCTGGGGTACAAGTTTTTGTTTAGTTGATGTGTATCACTGTTGACTATTTAACCTAAGAGAACAGGATAAAGGTGAGTGAAATATAAAGAAAAGAAAACTCAATGTTAAAACCACCCCTTCCAGTGCTACTGGTTGGTAATGAACCTCGGCCCTTCTAGCCAGACACGAGTTTTATGGGTAAAATGCAACAGGGAATTCCCCAGTTTTATACTTAACATCCGTCCTCTATTTATGATAGCAATTGTATCATTATTACAGCTAAATTTGTTTAGTAAAATGAATTATTGCTTAATGGCCTGGAAATGTATAATAAAACAGTGTAGAAACACTGTACAGTGATGTAAAGTAATTGATAGTGAAGGAAGACAACCTGATAGGATAGTTAGGTTAGGCCTGGATAAAAACAAACACTTATTGCTTCATTTCTTCTCATCTTTTTATCTCAAACACTTCACACTTCTACATTTACACAATTTTTTGAATTTTCCAAAAATTCAAAATAATGTTTAACTATGGAAGTGTGAAGAAGTGCGAAGTGTAAAAGTTTAAGAAGAAATATACAGAGAAGTGTGGTTTTTCTATTTATGCCTAACCTAACTCTTTCAGGTTGTCTTCCTTCACTATCAATTACTTTACATCACTGTACAGCTAAATTGGCTTGTAATTCTTGATAGTAATGGTCCATAGCCAACACTTGTGATTATTTAAAATAAAAATGCACTAGTATCAATACTGACATTTGGAGGCCTAAATAAAATCAATCTACAAATATTTTAACCATTCTAAAACATATATTTAACTAAAAAATTCAAATACTTGCAATTATCGTTATAAAAGGGTAAGAAATTCAATATTTTCTTATCTTTGTATTGTGATTACTTAAAGAAAAATAACTGCAATATAAAATTTGTCAAAGTTTAAAAACATTTGGTAGAATATTAGCAATGTTCAAGTTTGTTTAAAATTTAGTGTAAAAGCTCCAAAAGCTACTTACATTGTGTGTTATCTTTTCAGAGCCTTTAACAGTTTTAAGGTTATTGTATTCTCTACTGCACACATTTGTACTTTATTTATATGCTAATTATGTTTTTCAACTTAAGAGGCATAAAGCTGAAAACTCATAGTTTAGCAAATTTGTACATAATTTTTAGACTAACTGGAATAATTTGAAAGTACACAAATTTAACAAACACAATTTCTAAATGGCTCTTGTTTTCTGAACTTTTTTTCTTCTTCCAAAACTTCGACTTAACATTGAGTAGACATAGACAATGACAGGCTTTGTGAGATTCCAATTCACAATCACACGAGATAGTGTATGCTTACCGCTGTGTTTGCTAAAACAAAGTGATGGGCTAACCTCCTTTATATGCCGTATATTATCCGTGTATGTAAAGTTTTTAAGAGATAAGTAAAAAATCAAACATAATTAAACTTGTGTTGGTTATTTTGATAGTAGTTCATCTTCTCTTTAAATTCTGAAAAAGTATTCTTAAACCATTTCCCGGCAGATGCTAATGGCCTTAGTGGGGTTTGATACGACCATTGCGTAGTTTTCCAATATTCTACATCATCTTCATCATCATCGTCTTCATGATATTTGTCGTACTTGTTAGCTCCCAGGTCTGAGTACTTTGCGGACAAACACCAGTCAGTGTCGGGATGTTGTCGGCAGTGTTCACGTTTGCGAGCTCTATCGAAATACCATTCAGATTGGTCGGCGTCTGTTTCCCGTCTGACTTTACGAGCCTTGGCACGTTCAAATAACCAGTCACTTCTTTCGTTGTTTTTGCGAGAGGTTTCTCTACCTTTGGACAACTTAATAACCCACTCGCCCGATATGTTGCAAGACTTTTCTCCTTTATCGTTTATTGTCCAGCCATTCTTTAAATTTTCATTTGAACATTTATCTTGTGTTGACAATTTGCCTATACTGTTTGGTTCTTTGCTATACTCGACTTTACGACACGATTCTTTGGTGTATCGGTCTCTGATGTAATTAGTGTTATCATTCCTTTGGTCAGACTCTTTTAAATGTTTTCTGTCGTCGCTTCTTTGGTCAGACCCTTTCGAATGTTTTCTGTCTTCGTTTCTTTGGTCAGACACTTTTGAATGTTTTCTGTCGTCGCTCCTTTGGTCAGACACTTTTGAATGTTTTCTGTCATCGTTTCTTTGATCAGACCCTTTCGAATGTTTTCTGTCGTCGCTCCTTTGGTCAGACCCTTTTGAATGTTTTTGTGAATTTGGATTCTTATGGCTGCCAAAGTGCTTTTCGCCAGCAGGTCTGTCTTTGTATATTTTTCTAGTGTTTGAATCTGGTAAATTATTGTTTTTACTGTACTTAAAATTCTTTCTCTTATCTTCAGCGCTAAGCTCATTATATTTCTTAAAATGTCTCTTGTTTTCATAACTATTATGACTTTTCATTGTATTTTTTAAGGATACACTTAAATTATCTTGGCTAGGATCCATTTTATTGCTTACACTCCTTTTATTTTCAACGTTTTGAGCGTTGCTGCCTTTATAGCTTTTGTTTGATTCTTCGTTGCAATCTTCAAATATTTTACTTTCCAACCAATTTAGAATGTGATAATCATTATCTTGCCTCTTTAAATAGCACCATTTATCATGTAATTTATTTTTAAATTTGGTGAGTTTTGTTAACATTTTACTCAAAGTTTTATTCTTTACCACATTAACTTCATGAATTAAATTGGTTGCTGTTTCTTGTGCCTTTTTAGCAGATATTTTCATTTTTTCCAATAGTTCTGAAGGTTTTCCAGAGGCAATCGACTTTTTTAAGTTGTTTAAACTCTGCTCAAAGCTTTCTGCAAGTTCCATCAGAGGAGTTACACTACCATTTTCATCGGGAGTAAGAGCTAAAACTAAGTTCGAAACTCTTTCCAGCCAAGAAGATTGTTTAGGGCTTTCGTCTTCACCCAAATCTTTGTTGGAATCTACTTGCTTATTTATCTTGTCAAAATATTCATTGACATTTGTTTTATTAGCTTTCAAAGGCCCCGTTTCTTTAGATTGTTCATTATTAACAATCTTAGCTTTTGTCACATTTTTACTCGGGTCTGTCTCATCACCAGATTCCCTTTTAAGAACATTTTCAACATTATTTGTCGCACCAGATTCCCTTTTAAGAACATTTTCAACATTATTTGTCGGTACTATATTGGAATCTTTGTTTGGCTTGTTTATAGTCATAGTGTCTTGAAATGGAACAGAATTCTCACCAATCACACTCTTTACATTTTCCTGGGAAGTATTTATTTCGGTAGAATGTGTTTGGCCTAAAGTTTTGACATAAGTCTCTCGACCATTTTCCAAGTATTTAAATAATGCAGGATTGTTAAAAGCTTTAGAAGCAAGGTTTGCGCTTGATTTCCAAGTTTCTGCTATTGTATCATACCTATTGATAAATTCTGATGTTTTAACTATTCTTTCATCAGACTTTGGCACAAATTCCAATAATTTATGTGTTCTTTCATCAGACCTTTGCACAGATTCCAATAAGTCATTTATTCTTTCATCAGTCTTTTGCACAAATTCTAACAGTTCTTTTGTTCTTTCATCAGACTTTTGCACAAATTCTAACAGTTCTTTTGTTCTTTCATCAGACTTTTGCACAAATTCTAATAACTCATTTGTTCTTCCATCATATTGTTCTACATGTTCCAATAAATAATTTGTCCTCTCATTAAAAGTTTGCATAATATCCAATAATTCATTAGTTCTTGTATCTGACATTTGTGCAAATTCCAATGCTTCTCTTTCAGACTTGTGCAAAACATCCAACAGTTCAAGTGGGTTTTTATCCGATTGAGTCAACTTATCAACTTCCAATGTTTGTGCTTCTAACTCTAAGTTGTCACGTGGAGAATTATAGCTATTCGTTTTTTGCAATTTACTCAGCTCACTTGGATAAAATTGATTTTCTTGAGAACCTAAAATAAAAACATCACATTTTGATTAGATTTGTTCATTCAATAATTATTAGAAAATGTTAATTTAAAAGTAAACTTGATTAAATAATGTTAGCCTTGAAATTTAGTTTTTTCATTTTAAATTAATTTGAGGTATTTAATGCGCACTTTTTTTCAACTAAATGATTATATACCAGACTACCAGCACATAACTTATAAACTAACTTAAATCTAGAACGGACACAACATCCAGCCCCCCAGTCATTAAATCATCACTTTGAAAAGGGAAACACACAGTTCACCGATGATACATTTTTCAGCCATCCTGGGAATCGAACCTGGGACCCTTAGCTCAGTAAAGAAACACGTTTCTGACTGAGATCTCTCCCTACAATATTTTGTGTAGTTTAGATCTCAAGCCCAACTTTCAGCCTTACAATCTAACACGAGTGTTAAGAAAGAACCAACCTAATTAGTGCTAAACTGTAAAAATAAACCTAATGAGTGCTAAACAATAGTAATTAACCTAGAATGAACGCTTAACGGTAAGAATCAACCTAACCAAATTTTCAGATCACACATCTACACCTAAAACTGGTATTCCAGTTAAATTTCTTACCAATAAAGTGCCCTAGTCCAAGACCTATCACAGTAGCTAGCACCGTGATAAGTATGAAATTCAACCATGAATTCAAAACTGGATTACGACAGTGTACATAGATTCTCCGTTTGTTTGGGGCCCATCCTATTTCATCATCCACAGGACAATCACTGTCGCTGATAACCGAGAAGCCATCAGTTTCTTCGTCTGACATATCTGTATGGAGGGGATGAAGAAAATAATATTAAAATAATTCTAAACAACTGATATACTACTTAAGGTGATATGGGAAGAAAAGAGAGAAAAAGTGAGTGTTTTTGCTGTTTTTACGGCGAGAAAACTCGGGGGAGGAAAGAATGAAAGCCATGATATTTGCTGATGACTTAATGGCATGGGGGATGAAGGAATAGGAAGCACAGGAACCACTACAAGAATGGAATGAGGAAGTAAAAGAGTGTGGAATGAAATGTATTATTATTATTATTATTATTATTATTTAGCACCGCGTCTTACTACCCGTCCAGGTTATTACGCTTAAGTACTAATTCCGCTAATGGATTAGGAATTGGGAAGGTTGAATAGAGGAAGTGAACCCGCATTTGCGTGGAGGGAGAGTGGAAAACCATTTAGGAAAAACCACCCCTAGTTCACCCGACCGAGATTCGAACCTCGATCTCCCCGTCCTC
>CABFWB010000324.1:77854-102030 GCA_902151455.1 Timema bartmani | reverse complement strand
GACCCGCTAAGGAGAGTTGTTCTATAGGTGTGTAAGAGGAAGAGACCTGCTATGGAGAGTTGTTCTATAGGTGTGTAAGAGGAAGAGACCTGCTAAGGAGAGTTGTTATATAGGTGTGTAAGAGACCTGCTAAGGAGAGTTGTTCTATAGGTGTGTAAGAGGAAGAGACCTGCTATGGAGAGTTGTTCTATAGGTGTGTAAGATACCTGCTATGGAAAGTTGTTCTATAGGTGTGTAAGAGACCCGCTAAGGAGAGTTCTATAGGTGTGTAAGAGGAAGAGACCTGCTATGGAGAGTTGTTCTATAGGTGTGTAAGATACCTGTCATGGAGAGTTGTTCTATAGGTGTGTAAGATACCTGCTAAGGAGAGTTGTTCTATAGGTGTGTAAGAGACCTGCTATGGAGAGTTGTTCTATAGGTGTGTAAGAGACCTGCTATGGAGAGTTGTTCTATAGGTGTGTAAGAGACCTGCTATGGAGAGTTGTTCTATAGGTGTGTAAGAGACCTGCTATGGAGAGTTGTTCTATAGGTGTGTAAGAGACCTGCTATGGAGAGTTGTTCTATAGGTGTGTAAGAGACCTGCTATGGAGAGTTGTTCTATAGGTGTGTAAGAGACCTGCTATGGAGAGTTGTTCTATAGGTGTGTAAGAGACCTGCTATGGAGAGTTGTTCTATAGGTGTGTAAGAGACCTGCTATGGAGAGTTGTTCTATAGGTGTGTAAGAGACCTGCTATGGAGAGTTGTTCTATAGGTGTGTAAGAGACCTGCTATGGAGAGTTGTTCTATAGGTGTGTAAGAGACCTGCTATGGAGAGTTGTTCTATAGGTGTGTAAGAGACCTGCTATGGAGAGTTGTTCTATAGGTGTGTAAGAGACCTGCTATGGAGAGTTGTTCTATAGGTGTGTAAGAGACCTGCTATGGAGAGTTGTTCTATAGGTGTGTAAGAGACCTGCTATGGAGAGTTGTTCTATAGGTGTGTAAGAGACCTGCTAAGGAGAGTTGTTCTATAGGTGTGTAAGAGACCTGCTAAGGAGAGTTGTTCTATAGGTGTGTAAGAGATCTGCGATGGTGAAGGGAAGTGTTGTACTGGGCGTACTGTCAACCCATTGTAACACATGCAGCAGAAACATGGACAGTGAACGTAAGAGAGACAAGGAGAGTGGGGGCCATGGGGATGAAGTTTGTGAGGAGCATGTTAGCTGTCACAAGGAGAAACAAGATTAGGATTGAAGTTATTCAGGAAACAGTGGGAGTAAAAGGAGTACATGAGATGGTATGGACATGTAATGAGGATGGAAAAAGAGAGGATGCCAAAGAAAATGTTGGAAATGAAACATGTAGTAAAAAGACCACAAGGGAGGCCAATAAAGAAATGAGAGGTGTAGTTAACAGTAAGTGTTCATGTGAGAGGAGAAGAATGGAATAAATTAAAGGAGGAAGAGTGGTGGAAGAATATGTAGAGGAAGATGGAGACATTCTATTAAACTGACCCGGTCATAACACCTAAAAACATTGTGGCTTCATGCTGTAATTCCCTCCTGGAAGGCCGCTGCATTTCTCTTTCCCCTCTCAATACATTATGCTGACTACACATCTCTGTCTTTGAGTGAATGTTTAACTCAGGGGTGGGAAAACTTTTTGACACTGGAAGTTCGCATCGCATGTCCCTTTACAGATTCCTCATAAGACTTCACACTGATTGTACTGTTGTACAGTAAATTTTTCCAAACTTTTACCAAGATATAATAGTGTGCCAGACTTATACAGATTGATGAGATCGGTTAATTAATATAAAAAATATATGCTTTAAAAATAAAGAATTTTTTATTTTAATTAATTAAAATACACACAGCTTGGTAATGTAGATCTACATATGTTATGTTGGTTACTATACGCACAAGCTGCTTATATAGAACCTACCCCTTGCTTCTTGGACCCCTTGTCCGCAGTGTTAAAACTAACTAATAGGAGAACTCCTGGCAACCTGATGTTGTGAAGGCTGGCTTCCTATTGGGTAAAGGCAGCCAGCTGATCATCTGATTTTCAAATAGAACGAAGGAGCTTCTTTTTTAAAGAAAAAAAGTAAGTTTTAAAACGTATTATATTGAAATTACTTCCGAATACACCTGATCATCCATGGATGAAGTATTAAAAGGAAAATTTACATACTCTTCTTTAAAGAAAAATACACTTAATTCATGACATTTTAAATAAATAAGAGGGGTCCAAAACAGTACCATTACAAAGTCCCCAAGGAAATATCTCTAATCTTCCCAAAGACTGGAGAACCATTGACCCCAATTCTGTTTTAAATATGTGGGTTCAATGATATGCTGAGAATTCAGAAAACAAAGAAGCCATGGGGCTACTGTACTCAAGAAGCTGAGGCTTAACAGAAGCGACAAAGGAGGTGATGCAGTCGAGACAAACGCTAAATCTTCTCATCAAGCCGTCCTAATCTTCAATGACAACATGTCTGCCAACAATTTGACAAAGAATGCAATAATGATCAGAAGCATATTAGTATAAAAGAACATTTTATTTGTGAGAAGGTTCAAAATGGTGACAGTGCCGTGACTTACAAGACTTCTGAATCCATGGAAGCGGGCGGACATTTATATAAAGGGCTTGTAAAACCCCAGACACAACATACTAAGTCAAGCTGTTGGACTGCGTCCTCGCCTCTAACCAACGAGGGTGAGTGTTGGGACTTGACTAATTTTCATCTGCTCAGTAGAGCACTTTAAAAGCAGTTATTTAAAAAAAAAATGCCAGCCCATTTGGGTTTACTTGGTTAAATTTAATGCTATTAAAAGAAAAAATATATAATAATATCCCATCTAAATCTATGAGGGTTTATCATGTTTTACCCCAATCCCCTCGAATAGATTACTTATAAAGAAAAACAATAAGCTAATTTATTTAAATGATTGTTATCAATTTTTAGTGAGATAAAAGTACTTTATAGGACCTATCTTACATTTTTTTAAATTTATTTACTAAGCAGGCTAGTTCCATAAATAAAGATGGTTACTTCACAGGGAAACTAATATTTATAAAAAATATTATGTTAGGCTATATAAAAGCTTTTTTTTCTATATCTAATTAATATATAGTACTTAACATAAGATGTAAACTGTTTTCCCATTTATTGATAACAAGTTTTCAACATTTTATTAAGTTGGTTGAATTTCAAAGCATAGCCCTTAAAAAAATGGTGCTTATTCTTACATTCAACATGAGCTGTTATATCTTCTTCAACAACTTCCAAAGATTCTCCATCGCTGCTATTAGAGGCAATATCTTCAATGTCCTCTGTATTTCTCTCAACAAGATATTGTTTAACAGGTTCATCATCTAGTTCAGCTTGTTTCTCAATAACAGACCAACTGTCTGACATTCCTGATTCGCTGCTACTGTCTGTGTTATCAAACTCCATTTACACTAAGAATACACAAAAATAAACATTTTAAATTTTGATATTTTCATCGAGTCAAAAGTGGCATGCAACGATTGTTAGCTGTAGAAGAGTTCTTGAAAATTGTAGCAGGCTTTTACTTATGAACTAAGATCAATATGGGTTTGAGAATTAGCTTCATCCAAATTTCTGTTACAATTTATACCTATTCACAGTTCTAAGATGATTTTGTTAGGGAACAAAATAAACAACTAAGGGCCGGTCTTATGACTCCTGGATAAATATTAATCTGGCAGATAAATATATTTTATATCTGGTAGATAAGTTAAAAAGTGCGTCTTATGACCGCCAGATAGCATTTATCTGCCAGATAAAATGTTTTTATCGGGAGGTTTAAGTACCTGATAACTTTTATCTGAAAGTTAAAATGGTTGTTACCATAGTGACGTGTTGTTTTTAATGAGGTTTCACCTATCAGAATCTGTTTTTAGGTTAAAATCTTTGTCCACGTGTTTAGTAAGCACAGGCCCAGGCCTGTTAGAACTTTTAATTTACATTTTTATATAAACTGACAAGCTATTTGTAGAGTTATATTTATATAAGAATAAATTATCAAAATGTAAATACAATAAATGAAATTTTGTAAATGCTGTATCCAACTATTGACCACATTTTGGCAGACACCAAAATTAGTGTTTGCAAGACATCTTAGCTTCTGCGCCCACGTGACGCCATCTGTTTCCTCGCACTCATTTAGACACCATTATTTAACAAATGTTGAGCTTTCTCGCCACTTGCTAGGTTGTAGCGGTAGCATCAGGGCCTATATGCATCAGTAAAAACAGTACCAGCCTTGCGTTTTCTGCATAAAAATATATTTATCATACAGATAGTTATCCGGCAGATAGATTCAGTTCATAATACACATAAAATATTAAAGTGGCTGATAACCTTTAACTGTTAGCTAACTTTAACCTCCCGATAGCAATATTTATGTGGTAGTCATAAGACCAGCCCTAAATAGGATAGCTTTGTTTACTTGTAATTATACAGTAGGTAGTTAAGTAGCCTAAGTTAGTTGTTTTTGAAAATGAAAAACTGTAGTTCTGCAGGATAAAATTAAAGAAAATAACATTGACAAGTGGGCACAATATTTATCTTACAGAGCTGTCCAAATTGAAGCTGTCAATAGTTATATACACAAAATACAATGATTTTAACTAAAATTATATCGACAGTCGACCTAACTTCCCTGACACATTAAACTTGACCTGGTTATCGTGAAATTGGTGATATCACTATAAGAAACAAAGTGTAGTCCATTAAAAGAAGTGAGAGGCAAATGATGAGTTTTTCTTTTTAAAAAATGCTCTAAACCAAAAGAATGTAATTCATAGACTCGGACAATTCAGATAAAAGACAACGTTGCTAAACAATTCTTACCGTTTCATTAAAAGCATACAACAAAACCTGAAAGCTTAACATATAATTGTTTAAAAATTAATTAATAATTTCAATCAAGGTCAAAGCCATATCAATTCATGGATTGCTCTCCAAGTTAAAATGGAAGTGGACTGTACTAAACAAAAATGCAAAGCTTAATTATTTTGCTATTTTGTAACTACGGTAAAAATGCAGTTAAATATCTAGTTTGTAACTATTGACAATTTTAAAATAAAAAGTAAAATGTTGTCAATAAAGCTTAAATCTTAGTAAAAATAAGTGCAACAAAGCTCAGAAGAGTTTTTCCCCTTTTTCATTTATTATTCAGTTTCTTAGTAAATGTTGTTAGGCTTGTTAGCGCTTTCTTAGTATTTATTAGCAAGGTATATATATATATTAAAAAAATTCCAGGTATTGGTTTAAACTTATTCATAGCGTATATTTGATTGCAAATAGTGCTTAGCATAAAGTACACAAATTATAATATAAAAAAATACTTATAATGAAACGTTATCATGTACTACTCAAGGATTCTTTCCAGGAAAATGTTGCGAGAAAAATTGATCCATCTATATTAAAAGCTATTTGGTGGGGTCTTTCATTTGAAAATATACAATTAAAAAAAAATTAGGATTCTAGAAACTTTCCAGATAAGTTCTTCCTTGTCCATTGAACTCTTACCAGAGCACTCTAGAACCCATTTAAAAGTAAAATTTTATTTGATAAAAAAAATATGGTGAATACTTATAAAAACATTTAGACCCAGATAAAATCTTCCCATATCTATGTGAAATAAAGAAATCAATAAGGTTTCGAGATAACAACAAAGAAATTACATAATCCACATACTAAAAGTTATGTTAAATTAACACACTATAAATGGATGATGTGGTAGCATTTCAAGTGAGAAAATGTTAAGGTTTCAAGAAAGAAGCTACTATAAGGAAATCTATCCTTACTTCAACCGTCACCAATACTCACGCTACTAGCTCCACAATTCGGCCAACTCAGGAATCAAATGGCGTGACACGAGAGAGAATGCGCAAAGAGGGTGAACATTATATTACTGTGAAAATATAAAGATAATGCTGTGAGCGTGAGTGGGCGTTGACTTTTAAGCTCAGCTTAAAGAATTGGGTAGAGAGATTAACGCCCCATAAATAGGACCACTGACCCGCCTCGGTGGCTACGTGGTCTAACGCGCTACTTTCATAGTAAACTAGAGTGCTAATGACGGGGAGATCGAGGTTCGAATCTTAGTCGGGTGTACTGAGGGTAGTTTTCAAAAATGATTTTCCACTCTCCCTCCACGCTAATGTGGGTAAACTTTCTCTAAAGAATCTTTAGTAAAGATTATAACCTTTCTAATCCCTGAAACCATCAGCGTAATTAGTACATAAGCTACCTGAACAGTTTAGTAAGACGTGGTGCTAAAAAGAAACAGTACTACTGGCTAAGACTAGAGCGGTGACTATCTACTGGAGTGGGAGGTGAAAACATGTCTACATATCGATATGTCACGTCCCTTCATAATTGAATACAAAATAACTCAGGAATCTTCTATTTAAATTGATTTAAGTTAACACACCAATATTTATTTTATGATACAAAAGAAAACCCCTTTAGCATTTTTTAAGAATACTCTACCCTAATGGAGGATGATTATGATAACGGTGATTATGGTGAACACACAAATGTAAATAGCTGACATAACGCTATATCATTTGGCATTACACACCTTATACATAAAATGCAAACAAGTTATTCCGCCTAAATTAAACAAAACACAACAACAACAAAATATAGAAACAAAGAAAATACACAATTTTTAACGATAGTTCAAATTCGTGCTCACCCTTAATTTATCCTTAGTTTATTGTTCTTAATCTCGTGCATTTATTGAATAACTGTAAGTGTCCCGCTGTCAAAAAAAAAAGTTACATCCTGGAGTCCTCGGTGGTTAAGCAAAGTCCACTCCTTCTCACGTGACAATAGACTAGGGATGGGCTATAACGTGATTTTTCGATATCGGTGATTACCGTGACCATGAATGTAAAATATCCGTGATTTATACCAGTTATTATTCACGGTTCCATGTAGTCACACAGTGTTTGGTCGAATTATATTTTTTCACGGCCGTAATTTGTTGCTCTATTGATATTTTGCTACAGTCACTGTTCTTTACTATTAGTAGATGGAAACATAGAATTGCCAACTTTCCAGTTCTAGAGATTAATAAATTACACATTTATTTTTGTTAAACGGAAAACATTCACGTTGGGAATCAACGGATTAAGAACAAAGACTAACTTTGAGGAATATTACTATAAAATGTAAATTACTATGTTTATTAAGCTCAAGTATACCTGCTGTATAGTATAATTATTATGTTTGGGCATGAAAGTAAATTTGAGACACATCCAACATGTTGTTGTATCGAAAAGCTTAAGGAGATAGAATCCGCTGCCACAAAGTAATTTTGTGGAGGCTCTTTTTCCAAGAGTATTTATTGTAACATGAGAATTAAAGATATAGACCGCTACTGCCCGCACCTGTGGCTCACCACTTCACCAGACGCCAACCGATGTTTGTCAGTCATGGTCGTAGCTTTCATACTGGAATGCTCAGCTGTTGCCGCCTGGTAAGATTATTAATAAACACCAATCACCCATATCTCATTCATTGATACTTTTGAGATCCAGTCAATGGAATTGACGGTGATCAAGGAGTAACGTTGAACAAATCACCATCAGTTAAATATTACCCATCTCTACAATAGACTGGGTCACTAATATTCAGACCACGTAAGAGATTTGACCAAAAATTTACTGGCTGGAGTCAGTGTTGAGCAGTGAGAGCAACATTAGCTACGCTTTCCTTACGCGTTCTTCCGTGCCAAGCCAACCCCACCTGAAATATCCTTAGCTGACCTTCGCTATCGTTCCCTAGCTGACCTTCATTCGTAAAGATATCTCACTCATACCCACCTCGCAAAACTATAATTATTAAACTGCATTACATAAAGCATAGAGATAAACCAATACATTAATTACAATTCAATAGGATCTGCAATTCTTACCTAAAACTCAGCCATAAACAAATATGCCTCAATCAGGGAATATAATTTTGTGCTATGGATGGTGGTGTGAAATATATTATTTATAACATAGAAAAGGGATTTATAAACTAACGGAAAGGTAAGAACATAAAATGTAGCGATGGAAAATGGGTGAGGGGGGTTTGGAGACTGTGAAGTGTTCCAACTTCTTCTGCTATGATGGCAGCACCGTGCAGAAATTATTAGCTTTAGAGATTTGCCATATTTTCATAATTATCTTGGTAGAGGGCACTGTTGATTGGTCCCTTACAAAAATATTTAAAAATTATGTTAAGTTACATATTAACATTACATTAAATTTGCAAACTTCAAAAGGATTTATTGCAGTGATCTTACCTCCTTCCACCCCACTCTAGACTAGTTTGGAACCCGGCTGTGTAACAATTATTTTGTATTTGATATGATTGTGATTTCTAATATAATAAATATAAATGATGAAATATGCACTTGTATCATCATTTGTCCATTAAGTGCACTTTTTTTTTTACATTTTATTCACGAAATAAAAATAGTGTCATGTAAGGTATACTACACACTATTTCAGGTCCATGTATTATCCTGTTATACAAGAAGGCTGGCAACCCTGTTGGCCTCATACTTTGCTATCTTTTGTTATCATAATCTCTGCAAAGATTACGTGATAATCTCTGTAGGCCTGGAAAAGTCTCTGTCAATCTGTGTCTGTGTCGTGGGTGTAGCTGTTCTACTTAAAACGTAGGTATCATTCCATTGATAAAAATGTGGCAGTCTCTTTTTGAATCAGTCAAGCATAATCCATTTGGATCACCATTCCATTCAGTCCACTGCGAATCAGCGGAACCCGAGCAATCATTAGTAGCAGGCAGAAATATTGCTTCTGCTGCTTCGACTACTGTTGAAGATAGCTGTGAATTTGGTTCACAAAAATATTTTCTCCTCTGCGGTCTTGGAGGGATACTGTCCTGTGGCATCACACATACTCTTGTGGTGCCCTTAGATTTAGTGAAATGCAGGATTCAGGTTAATCCGGAGAAGTATAAATCTGTATTCAATGGATTTAAGGTAACGATAAATGAAGAGGGTGCACGAGGTCTGACCAAGGGCTGGGCACCTACGTTTATCGGATATTCTATGCAGGGTCTCTGTAAGTTTGGCCTCTACGAAGCATTCAAAGTACTATACTCCGATCTCTTGGGCGAGGAAAACACTTATTTATGGCGGACATCACTGTATCTGGCTGCTTCTGCGTCAGCTGAATTTTTTGCTGACATAGCCCTCAGTCCAATGGAGGCTGCCAAAGTTCAGATCCAAACGAAGCCGGGATTTGTAAGTACTTTACGTGAAGCTTTACCAATCATGTATAAAGATGAGGGTATCAATGGTTTCTACAAGAGCTTGGTTCCATTGTGGATGAGACAGATTCCATACACAATGATGAAGTTTGCTTGTTTTGAGCGCACAGTCGAACTTTTGTACAAATATGTAGTTCCCAAACCTCGAGCTGACTGCACCAAAGGAGAGCAACTTATTGTAACTTTTGCAGCTGGTTACATTGCAGGTGTGTTTTGTGCGATTGTGTCCCACCCAGCAGATACAGTCGTATCCAAGCTCAACCAGGAAAAGGGTGTCACTGCTATAGAAGCTGCAAAGAAATTGGGATTTGCTGGTTTATGGAAAGGCCTTGGACCGAGGATTGTGATGATCGGTACCTTGACCGCCGCCCAGTGGTTCATATATGATGCCGTGAAAGTATCACTTCGTATTCCTAGGCCACCACCCCCCGAGATGCCAGAGAGCCTGAGAAAAAAATTGGCCGCCAAAGAAGAGTAAAATAGTTGATTTATTTAGCCAAACATATCTCTTATGTTCAGACTTTGTTATGCACTCCATTCCATATTTACATTAAGATATCAAGAAATAGTTGAAATTGTAGTGTGAATACTTCAGATAGGCACTTAGTTGAATTAATTTAGTAATGTATTGTTAGAACCATGAATATTTAATGTTGAAATGTTTGAAAGCAGAAGGAAGAAGATAATCTCTTAAAATTTAAAGTAGGCTGGAAATGTTACTACTCATTATGGAATAATTTCGACTTTAAAGAGGATAAATATTTTCTATCATTACATTAAATAAGTTGAACAAATTAAAAAAATAATTTTTTATTAAGATGTCAATTGTGATTATTGAAATAATATTTTCAGCAGCTTTTTTTTTAAATTGACTCGTCGAAGTATGCCTTTCATGCTTTCCCCCGATTGTTGAGAATAATGAAACATCTTAAACACACTAAGGATGTGGAGCCATGAAATTTTTTTAGAGAGGACTTAACTTATTACATTCCATTTGTTTTGTAAAGTTAACAGCGAAGGACTGTTAAAATTTCCACTAAAAACTAGAAACAAAATGCATTTTTAATTATTATGATATTTATATTGACATTTAAATTTTCTAGGGGTTATTTTCACCCTTATTTACAGTGTTAACTATAGCCTATAAACAGGGAACACGGCATTTAATTTAAAATTATTTCTGGAATTTGTATTTAGGATGCAATAAATTATTGAAATCTTGGTATAGATACTTTTAACTGGTTGAACTGGTGCAGGACTATCGTAGGCTTATATGATACATTTAAAACATTAGTACTTCTAAAATGTTCAAATGGTGTATACTCATGTATAAAGAAAATTATCAAATAGGTATCAGTATTTTAATTGTTTGTTTGTTCAGTGTAAAATTTAGTGTTCATAAACCAATGTCAACAGTTTGTAAGAACATAAATGTATGATTTAGGTTGCTCAAAATATTAAAATTATCATAACCATAGATCTCTCAAAGGTGTTTTTATTTTAAATACAATTTACTTTGATTCCTTTTCATTGTTATTAATTATGTTTTATTTGGTTAAGTTACCGTTTAATCATTGCTCTTGTGCAACTTGTGTTTTGGATTTTATTATCCATTTTGTAAGTAGAACTAGTAGATATTACATTAAATCTAAGAAATTAGTTATATTTACTATGTGCAAATACTTGTCTATTGTACTTTAATAGAAAGTGGTGTTAAATATAGTTTAGGAAAACATTTGTTTTTAACAGAAACTAAAAAAAAAACACAACCAATATTAAACACCCTCAAATAAAACATACAAATTGTCTTAGTAATTGTAAATTTTATACTTTAAAATTGAAAAATGACACCTGAACCCAGGACTTTTGGCTTAGTACGCCAATGCTCTAATTACTAAGCTATCCAGGAGCTGTCTCATTCTCAAGATCTTTCTTCACTCATTTTAAGGCAGAGTCTGTAATGGACGTGCAAAAATCGTCGACTACAATGAGAGATCAATTAAGATCACGAGCTATCAGATAACGCAGCCACTTTTGACTGGAGAGGGCCTTATAATACCAATGAACATCATAATAGCTCTGTGGTCAGAGCATTGACCTATAAAGCCATAGGTACCGAGTTAGATTCCAGTGTCCAGGTGTCATTTTTCAATCTAAAGAATATATTAGATCAGACTATATAACCGTAATTAACAAATCAATAGCGTTTTAATCCACAATTATAGAGCAACTTCAGTGGGGATAAGTACATACAGCATAAATTCTGAACTTTTGTTTCGAGTGTCACTTATTACAATTCTAGGCTATCACAAACTAGCATATTTTTGCATGTGTTTTCCATTATAACCAACAATATTTATAGAGAACAAAATTTGAGGGGCCCTAGAGACAGATTTAGACATGATCATAATAATTCAGATTGGTTTTCTTCAATTACAAGCCTCATTTTTGCTAATGCTGTATCTAAAATTAACCCTCATCCTTTGTCCTTAGATTAGTTACACAAGAGTTGAGTGAACCGTTTTGACGATAAACCAGCCAACATTGACAATTACTATACTTCTCTAACCTTTCTAAAGTGACTCATGCAGAACACACGGCTTTGTATGTGAATGAATTAAAAGTCACAGTTTTGAACTGTATAAAGTTTTTCCAGTGATTATCTTAAGTTGTGTAAACTTTTTAAAATACAGTTTGGAATTATTTCATTTTTCATAAGAATTGAAACTTTATAGCAATCTCTCAATATTTAAAAGGCTAAAAATGTTCACTTTAGCCAGTCAATTCAGACAGTTGTGTAGACTTTTATAAAAAACAAGTTTAGAAAAAAAACTTACTTTTTAGGTGAATAGTTTAAATCCTGGTCGGAAAAGATCATCTCTCAAGCTACCTACAAGTTTACGCTGCTGTACCGCCACTAATTCTTAACACTTTTTATTTATTTTTTTCATTTATTTGAGGTATTTTAGAACTCACTTTTCTGAACATACCTATATCAGCATAGGACTTATTTGCTAACTTAAGTCTAGAACAGACACAACATCCAGCCCCCCGGCTGTTAATTCATCACCGTGAAAGGGTAAAACCACATTTCATCAATGATAAATTTTTTGGCCATGCCTGGAATCAAACCTCGGACTCATAGCTGGTTAGAAAGACACGCTATCGACTGAGTTAAGGTTTTGGACAACACCATTAATAAAACTGGTCGATTTAGGTATGCACCTGCGACCTGCGTGTTTTTTCTTACCCTGATGATCCCTGACCAGTTGCGTTAGCTTTGATCTTCACGCTGTAAATTTTCATCGTCCCTTTCCCTCTATGACTGGTGCATTTCCTCCAAACTTACCTATTCACCATCCGGTTCCCCAAGAGCAGCCGCCAACAAAAATAGTTAAAACCCAAGTGTTGGGATTATTTATTTAAAGCTTATTTTACTAGTCGAGTCCAATATGAGTCGGCTCACACTAACTTTAACCTTTTATCACTGTCTTAAGACTTTCTAAGAAATAGTTATGTATTCATCCGACTCATAAGTTTTGACACTTTGACACCTTAACTCAGTTTACATCACTCGTCAAAGGGATCGTATTTGTATTCATGTCTTAGTGCCTGTTTGAGTTATACACATACATAAATGATAATGCCATTAAAGTAAGAATGAGGAAGGTAGAGTTTTGGAGGAAATGTACCCAAAGTGGCATGGCGGGGGAGTGGGATACCATTTAGGAAAAACCACCCTTGCTTCACCTGACCGCGACTATAAGCTCGATTGATCACCCTTCTCGGTGGCGTAGTTAGCTAACGCGCTAGTCATGTTGAGCTCGACTGCCGAGGACAGGGAGATCGAGGTTCGAATCTCGGCCGGGTGAACTGGGAGTGTTTTTTTTCCTAAATGGCTTTCCACTCTCCATCCACGCAAATGCGAGTTCACTCCATCTAAATTCAACCTTCCCAATTCCTAACCCATTAGCGTAAATAGTACTTAAGCGTATAATCCGAACGGGTAGTAAGACGCGGTGCTAAATAAATAAATATAACCTCGATCTACCCATCAACGACAATCCAGTTCAACAACAGAACTATTTGTTTGACGTTGTAGCCACTAATACAGGTCTGGACATATTGGCGAGAAAGATGAATACAGAGATATTTTAAGCTACTTTTAAAATCGCGTAAAAGGCCGAAGTTGGTGTGAGCTGGACATTCTCGGTACTGGTTTTCAGAAACTACATAAATAAACTGGAGTAGAAGGTTGAATTTTAATTAAATGAACTAACAAGAGAAGAAATAGGACAGAAAAACTAGTGTACTTGAGTTGAGTTCTATTATCTTTAAATATGTGTTAAATAGGTTGGAAATTAATTTTAAAAATTGCATTTGAAAATTTAATAGGAGAAACCACTCTCGATACACCCAACCAAGATTTGAACCACATTAGCCCTGGCATCAACAATCCAGTCAAACACAAGAATGAGACTTTACACCACCGATGCGGGTTTTAGTTGTTATTTTGCTCGAGTAACCCCTGATAATTCCCATTTTATGCAATGAAATGTGTTAATTCATTATTGTTCAAAGGTCCAAGAGCATTAAGTCACAAATCCAACATCTCAGGATGTACTGAGACAGGGGCGCCTGTAGTGAAAGGGGCCAGGGGGGCATTTGCCCCCACTGAGATTCTGAAGTTGTATAAATATTAGAAGTAAGCTAATCCTGCCCAACAGTGTTCTTTATTATTATTATTATTATTATTATTTATTATTATTATTATTAGCACCGCGTCTTACTACCCGTTCGGGTTATTTGCACTTACGCTAATGTGTAATGGTAGGGTGATAGTGAGACGAAATGGAGAACCTACAGTTTAACGTGGAATCCAAACCACGGTGGAGGCCTGGCATTCCACACATTCACAAGTTGTGATTAATACACGTCTTGTCAGAGGTGAAGGAAGGGTTTGGCAATCAGATAAATCTGTGCCGGGACCGAGGATTGAACCCCGGACCCTCAGCACAGAAGTCTGACACCTTACCCCTAGACCGCCAGATCACCCTGTTCTCAACTAACACTCAAACAGTGCCCCAGCCAATAAACAGAGCTATAAAATATAATAGACTAATTACTAGCATCCACCACTTGCTGACTTTAGGGTTGATAGTTGGACGCATGCGCTAGCAATTCCAACATCATTCGCCATTCAAATTGTCAAGGTCAAGCATCCGCCCACATATTTGGATAAATTTGAAGCATTTTTCTTATGTTGTATCTCATTTTTGGGAGACAAGAATTGCCTTTAAAAGCGTTTTTTGAGGCTTCAATTCAATAAATTTTCCTCCAAACCCCCCTGAGAATTAGTGTGTTGAGCAATGTAATAAATTAATCAATTAAAGTGGATTTTTTTTAAAATCAGCGCCTCTTACTACCTCTTCAAATTTTATGCATGTATAATAATTACTCTAATGGGGTAGAGATTATTAAGGAAGCATTTTAGAGGTAATCTACCCACGTTTGCATGGAAGGAGAGTGGTAAAACATTTAGGGAAAACCACCCTCAATAGGGATTTAAACCTGGATCTTCCAGTCTAACATAAGAGTGACACATTAGATCATTTCGCCACTGAAGCGTTTTTTTTTTCTTTATTGATGTATGTTATCAATAACCCAAAAATAGGGGGATGTAGTTCGATATAGCATATAAACTTTTGACTTGTTTTTGTAATTGCAATATTTTAAATTGGCCCCTATTCGTCATTCATAAGAAAGACTCCAATTTAATTTTCTTTAAATCCATAAACATTTACCATATATTAAATCAAAATTAGTTTTACAGCCAATTTAATTTTTGTGACTTTGGTAACTTCTTGCCTATAAATGTGAAGAAAAGTGTACATTTAAATGAATACTAATTAGGTTAGAATTATATTAGATACAGTACCGGTATTGTATACACACATTTATAGTATTTATAATGCTCAATGAAACTGAAATTAGTTTTTTTTACCAGTAGCGACCCAGGACAAAGTCTTGAAACTACCAAATCCAAGCAAAAAGGATAAAGATGAATTTTAAGAAACCGTAAGCATTTTATTGAATGGAGGACACAAACCTTGTTGTCTAGAAATATAGTAAATATATCTGTGGCACGATCTTTCACATTATAGTTTGCATAACTTACTTTTGAGTTGAATTTAGAACCTTGTGATATTTCATTGTTTTAGGCTGTGACAACTTGAGGATTCCTACCGTTCTGCTATGATTGAAAATCTGTTTGCTGTCATTACTGTCGCTATTCTTCTACTAGTTTTAAAACATTTCATTTGGAGGCGAAAACCAAGATTGTTAGAAAACTTGCATGTTGTGGTAAGTTATTATTTTATTATTATTTTTAGCACCGCATCTTACTACCTGTTCAGGTTCCTACGCCTATATACTAATTACACTAATGGGTTAGTGATTAGGGAGGCTTAATTTAGAGGAAGTGCACCCACATTTGTGTGGAGGGAGAGTGGAACCACCATTTAGAAAAAAACGCCCTCAGCGCACTCGACCGGGATCGAAACCCGATTTACCCGTCTTAGGCAGTCTAGTCCAACACGAGATCAGCGCGTTAGACTACGCGGCCACCGTAGCGGGTTTGTGGTAAGTGTAGTGGCTACTTGACAATAATGTATAAGGCATTAAATATGCCCCAGATAGGCGTCCGAACCCTGGATCTTTGGCTTTAACACATTGGCGGTACTGATCTGTGTACTAGGGGTGGTTTTTACAATACACTCTACCTCCACGCAAATATGGGTACACTTCCACTGAATTAAACTATCCTAATCTCTAACACATTAGTGTAATTATTATATATGTGTATGTATAAGCTGGATGGCCATTAAGGCACAGCGTTATAAAGATACTGATGGTGCTGGAATAAATAAATGAAAGGTATTAGCGCTGACACAACATGGCGTAATTTGGGAGAAGTCACTGTTACATAAAGTTACTACTACTCGCTTGGTGAATATGCAAAGCTGTCTTTATGAGATAAACTACTTTGTATCAATCTACTTCAATGGACAAATCGTCTAAGGCGTCAATCTCGTGTTAAGACTGGCTTGCTGATGACAGAGAGATCGTGGTTCGAATTCCAGTCATGTCTGCTGAGGGTGATTTTTCCTAAATGGTTTCCCACTCTCCGTCCACGCAAATGCGGGTAGATTACCTTTAAAATTCTTATTTTCTCATCCCTACACCATTAGAGTAATTATCATATATATGTGTATATATATGTATAACCTAAACAGATAGTAAGATGTGGTGATAGCAATTTTTATGTATTTGGCTTTGTCTAGTGATAAACGAATGATTTTATTGTATTGAGCCGCAAATCACATCCTACCTTCAGCCCCACAATGAACAGGAAACTTTACCAATTGGTCGGAAAAATGACATAACAAAAGTTGTGGGGGCCGAGGGCTGTTTGAGGGGAAGTGCAAAGTTTTGTGGTTTTGCATAAGGGAGTTGTGGGTTGAATGGTGGAAAGTGTATAAGAAGTATGTTACGATAGGTAATTTATAAATGTGTCCTTATCCAGTCATATATATCGTTTAAGAATATACATGCAATTAGGGTTTCCACAAATTAAAAAGCAGGACATCTTGTCAGTGCTACCTTTATCCTGTCACTCTGACAAACTGGAATTGAAGAATAAAATGTGAATTGTGAGAATATAATATAAGATAATAATTTGAAGAACAGTGCACTATTTTATCAATATATTTTTTTTGTAGATTTTGATGAAATTTCAGATATAAGATTACAAGCTATCAGATAATGCAGCCTTCATCGACTCAGTAATTGGCTTTTTGCTGCCAATAGTATAACGACAACTGTACGAATTCACATATCATCATGGATAAGTAAATATGAATGAAGAATGGCTCTGGACACGAGACGATTCCTGGATGGCTCTGTGGTGAGAGCATTGGCGTACTAAGCCAAAGATCCCGGGTTCAATCCCCCTGTCCAGGTGTCATTTTTCAATCAAAAGAATATATTTAGATGCGGCTATAAACGTAGCTATCAAATATAATATATTGGAATATTTAATCGATCATTAAATAGTACGGTCAAGTTTATTTACTGTAGACCTCCTCGTAAATGAATGACAGGAACACGAAGGGGCCCACACTGTGTATGGACATGCATCGACGAGTATCATGGATCAGACTGTACCAGGACAAACATTAATTACTCTCAACCAACTTTGGAAGCCAGATAATTGCACATCTGTTTTAACATGTCGATAGACGCTGTTTTTAATGTTTATAAAAGAAAACGGTTCATCAACCCTTTTATAGTGTCAACAACAACCACAAGAAATCATTTGTCAGATTTTTAGAGACCGTGAGCTAGAGAATACTGTGTGATTCACAATTGTGCATTTAATAGAAGCTTTCTTGAGTCCTTGTAAATTATATTATTTGTATTAAGTTATTTATCTGTCAATAATTATTAAGTGTTTACTTTGTTTCAGGTAACAGGCGGATCTAGCGGTATTGGTAAGTGTGTTGCTATCGAGGTCGCCAAAAGAGGGGCCCATGTTACTTTAATAGCCAGGGATGTGGACAAATTAGAGGAAGCAAAATCTGAGGTTATAAAAAACTGTCTTCACCCAGATCGGCAACAAATTCAGTGCATTTCTTGTGAGTACAAATTGTTACTTGTGTTTTTTTATTTTCTCAAACCAATTTATATGCCATAAAATCTTTGGTATTAAAGTTTTGATTATATTTAAAGTGAACCCCAGCTATGTTCAAATAATGCAATTTAAAGAAATGGTTTTTTTTTGTCTCAACCTGAAATTCTGCTTTAATTCAATACATTAATAGGATACTGTGTTCACTTGGTCAAATAACTAAATCAGTAAAAAAGAAGTTGACTGTGATACATTCAATATAGTTTCTGTTGCAATTAACACAATATCTGCACTGGTGGACACATGGTCTGAATGTCAGGCTCACACAGTCTGGTTTGTCAATGACGGTTTGGTCTGATTTTTAATCCCAGCCAGGTGTACTGAAACTGTTTTTATTATGAACAGTTTATCACTCCCCCTCCACAAATGCAGGTAAATTTCCTATGAGTCTTACCTTTATAATCTCTAACACAGTAGTATAATTAACCTAGCCTAAATGTGTACAACAAGAATCAGTAGTGAGACGCGATGACAAAAAACAAACTTAATATCAAACAAGTTTAGTTACCTTTTTCACCTGTTAGTAATCAAGTTCTTAGTCACACAAAAATTGCACTTAAAAGCTTTCTGAGGGAAATCCCATTAGCTATTTAAATGCCTAATATTGTTTTAAATTATTTATAAGATACTTGCCTCGGTGGCGTAGTTGGCTAACACGTAAGTTTCATGTTGAGCTAGACTGCCAAGGACGGGGAGATCAAGGTTCGAATCTGGCTCGGGTGAACCGGAGGTTTTTTTACTAAATTGTTTTTCACTTTCCCTCCACGCAAATGCGGGTTCACTTCCTCTATACTCAACCTTCCCAATTCCTAACCCATTAGCATAACTATTACTTAAGCGTATAATCCGAACGGGTAGTAAGACGCGGTGCTAAGTTTTATTTATAAGATGACATTTTTCACTAATGTATCTTAATGTGCTGAGTCGTAGAATTAACGTCGATCTAAAAGCAACCCATCTATTTATGTAAGGATTCCGATATTTATTGACAAGTGTTTGAATCTTTTCTTCAAATAACTGGATTGTGGTACACTCTTGTGACGAGAGTTGGAATTATTTTTTAGTTTACAATCCTTTTTAGAGGGTCGATACATTAACATGACTAATACATGTATAAAAACACTGTGAAATGTAAGTAATGGCAGTTCTCTTCCCTCTCACTTATGATTCACACTGTTTTTACAAAGTTTTCATACACATCTTGTTATTTAAATGTAACAACTATCTCTAGCATATTATTGCTCTCCCGTTACATTTGTGCAACACTGCGCGGTTGTGTACCGAGGCTCTAGACAAATGTTGCACGTGGTTTGTTTCAGTGGATATCAGCAACAACTATGAGGTGGTGGAGAGGACGCTCCATAGCTCCGAGGAAGACATAGGGCCCATCTACATGCTGGTTAACTGCGCTGGATCAGCTATTTGTGGTAGACTAGAGGACACCTCTATTGAGGATGTTCAGGTGGGGACACTTGAAGCTGCTCTCTTTTATAGAGTACTTTCTGTATTTTTTAGAATCTTAAATTCATCAAAGTTTAGTTATATACAACTGTTTTTGGTTGACTTTTTCATGAAAAAAAAAAGAAGTTTCTTACTCTATGATAAGTATAGTGTATCATCCATCACATGAATTCTGTCCATGAGCTCAATAACTCTGCATTTGGGTCCTTTAATTTCATGTTTCATTAACTTTCAAGATTAATGTTTTATATTTAATCTTTTATAGTAGGCATAATATCCTCAAAACCCTCAAATCCTTAAGAATATTCGAGATTCAAGGATTTAAAAAAATATCAGATTCAAGATTTAAAGAATAAAAAGTTAAAAGTTTTGAATTGTAATTTGTTTTAGATCTTTAATACTGCTTATTGGTAGTTCCACACCGACATAATTATACTAAAAACTTAACCAGACCCCAGATCATTAATTTAACACTCAAGTGACTATAAAGTCTGTTCATGATAGGTTTTTACTTGGATGACAGTTCGAAAATCATATGTTTTTAGGTTTTGGGTTGCCAACACTTGTAAGAGATCACTGTTTTGTTATAAATATTAAGTTTTTTAATTACATGTTGTATTTTACATTTATCATAACGTAAATTTAAATTTTCTCACACTATTCCATTATTTTTCATAATTTCTTTTTACCCAATCTGAAACAATATTTTAAACATAATCAAAAGTACTTATTCTCCGTCTTGGAATGTTATCTATAATGTTTAATATTGTGCCTAAATTAATACCTTTTAATACATGCATTGTATTTATTTGGAAAAGAGAAGATACTTGTCAATTTTTTTATATATAATACATTATGTTATGATTATTTTATTGTATTTTGAAATATTTAACTGAATTAAATATTTTCATCAGCTTCGTGGGTGCATCATTGTAAAGAACTTGTTTCTGTCACGTTCAATCACATGGTTTAAATTCGTTGATTGCCATTTTGAAGCTATGTTCGTTAGATCCTTTGTGAAAGTGATGTGAATAATAAATTTTTTTAAGTGGAATAAAACGATAAATAAGCTTTGTGTCCGACCTCAAATAAATATAAATAATATTCACCTAAGTTACTGTGGTTAAATATCACATTCATTCATTACCATATGTTTTCATTACAGTTTTCAAAAGTGACAAACGTCAGCTGCTGGCGTAGGGATACATTAGGGACTATTTCTAGTAACTTTTTGAGCTGTCATCCAATCAAACTAAGGTCGTGAATGTACTATTTGAATGTTATAATGAATTCACTTTATACTAGGTCCTGTATCTTTTATGATATATTTTAATTTTCAGTATCTTTTGAACCTGAATTTTTTGGGCACGCTGTATCCGACCAAAGCGATAATATCTCGCATGAAGTGCCGAGGGGAAGGAAGTATTGTACTCGTAGGCTCGCAAGCTGCCCTTGTTGGAATATACGGATTCACTGTGTACAGCGGCACAAAGTTTGCGGTCAGAGGCTTGGCCGAGGCGTTACACATGGAGGTACAAGTCACATTGTATTTCTTTTATGTTCTCTTCTCATATTTTCAATCCAGATTGATGGTCACACAATTGTTTGAAATCGAAATAAACTTTGTTTCATAACCATTTTATATATCATATATATTTTATTGCTTTTTTTTCTCTCCAAACTAAAACTTTTTATGTCTTAATAAGCCTCTTGTTTGTACCTTTGATTACTCTTTGAAAAAAAAACATGATAAAATCCATAATAATAAAAGGAAGTTTATGTCTGTGTGTGTGTGATTGTGTGTGTGTGTGTGTGTGTGTGTGTGTGTGTGTGTGTGTGTGCGCGCGATGCCCAGCCAAATCTACGGCACGCAGAGATCTGAAATTTTTAACATAGGGGGATGGAAGGGGGTCCGAATGCACCTCGAAACCAAATTTTTAATTAGTTTTTTAATCAGGTTATTTTTAATTTTTAAAGAAAATATTTTTAATCTGGTTTATAATTACGTTTCAGAGATAACGTTTCCATTTGAAATCGTGCACCATGGAGTGGGGGGGAGGGGCTTATATAATTCTTATACCACAGTGGGTCACGGGCAACGCCGTGTGGTATTGCTAGTCTATTATAAACTTTAAAATCCTCAGTATTTAATTCATGTGTATCACAAACTGATACGTGTTGGGTGATCGCAGGATCAGCCCTGATAGTTGAATCAAATTCAAATAAGTGAAAAATGATAAATTGGACACAGGAATCAAACCTAGGACCTTTGGCTTTTTGCATCAAAGCTCCACCACTGAGCTATCTTGGTTCATCTCATGTATAAAGTTAAAGTTCCCAGCAGGCTCAGCTTGTGTACAACCTTCATGTAACGGAATTAGACAACAATATTTGCATAGCAGCAATAAATTCAGTTATGAGCCACCTGATTCGGTGGCGACATGGTCTAAGGTGCTACTCTCATGGTAGACTAAAGTGCAGATGATGGAAGGATCGAAGTTCGAATCTCAGTCAGGTGTACTGAGGGTGGGTTTTTTTTTTTCCAAAATTCCTTTCCACTCTCCCTCCACGCCAATGTGGGTAAAATTTCTCTAAATAAAACTTCCCTAATTCTTAAAAACCATTAGCGTAATTATTACATAGGTGTATAACCTAAACAGGTAGAAATACACAATGCTAAAAAAAAGTTATGAGCCGCCGTGGACTGTGGTTTTAAATAGTTCTAAGTGGCCAATACTTTCACAAGTTAACACAATTAGACTCATACAACAAAATGAAAAGTGTTCCTGGATACGAGATAAACTAGGATGACTTAGTGGAAGATCATTGGCGAGCAAATCCAAAAGACCTGGGTTTGATTCCCGTCTTCAGGCTATCATAAATATTGATTTTAAAACCTTATGCTAGGAAACTGTTTATTCATGTAAAAAGTTTATAAATACAACTGTTGATGTGAGGACGTCAGCTTATAGTGGCTTGTGTCAACTAATAAAATCTGTTAGAGTATTACTTGGAGCCAAGTTCAGATTGAGGAGAACTCAGGCAAGTGATGTCTAAAGTAATTTGAGTCCTTGGCGGTAACGTAAGGTGTGTAGAGTTAGGTTGAGTCGATAAATGATATGTTTATACAACATTGAAAGTGCGACATTCCCATTTTAGAACTGTAGTTAATTTCAGGCCAAACCTTACAACGTGTCTGTGACGCTGGCGCTACCACCTGATACGGACACGCCATGTTTCGCTAACGAAGAGAAGTCAAAACCGTTAGAGACCAAACTTATATCCCAATCAGCGGGGCTTGTGTCACCGGAGGAGGTGGCCTCCAAACTAGTCAAGGATGCTCTGGTAGGTCAAATATAAAATTAACTAATACACAGTAGTAGGAATAATAAATACTTATAGTCTAATTTTCATAGAAAGGTCCTTATTTGACAGATTGTAAAGTTTACTAGATCTACTTTCATATATTCATTCACCAGGTCATGTGATCTGCATCTGTCCCTTTTGATAGATATTATGATTACATATAAAATATCACTTTTGGCCACACAAAAAAGTTTGTATTTTCTAAAAGGCCCTTTTTTATGAAAATGGGACTATATTTATGGTGGAAATTGTGTTTAGCGATGTATCCAGAAAACCTATCTGGTTATTTGTGAGAAGATATTTGTAAACTTCTGGTTCATTATTATGTTGAGAAATGATATTCAGACACAGGAATCTAACCTAGGACTTTTGGCAGTGTGTATCGATATCACTGAGCTAGCCAATTATAATATTTGCAAAGTTATTCCTAACTGAAAACCCTCGTTTGTGGTGGATAAAATCATTGGATTTGGTTAAATAAAAGGTATAACTCTAGCAATGGACTGAACTGCCAAAAACAGGGCTTTGAATCTTGGTCAGACGCGCCAATGATGTTTTTTTTTCTAAATGGTTTCCCATGCTTTCTACATGCAAATGCCGCTATACTTCCTTTAAATTCTACCTTCCTCATCCCTATGGCATTAACATAATATATGCGTGTAGCCCAAACAACTGGTGAAACGCATTAAAAAAAAATGTAATGACAATTGACACAGAGATATTGCTATATTTGGAAGACGATACAGGAAATGTGGGTAGAAACACAATCTGGCTTTTACAGCGAAAAGAACACGTTTCACACTTCACATTGTTGCCTATTGAATAAAATCGATTGCTACCACCCATTCACCTGAATTAGGTTTCCTTCTATCAGAACTAACCTGGGAGAGAGTGTTAAATGTGCAACGCAACTTCCTAAAAGAGAGAAAAAAAAAAAACTGATAGCAAAATGTACCCCAAAAAGCGATACGAGATTTTCCTCAAAGTGACGTTCAGTTCTGAGCTTCGGAAAACCCCAAAGGTTCAGAACCGCTGTTTATTTCTAGTTGT
The DNA here is from genome assembly GCA_902151455.1 of Timema bartmani. Lineage (NCBI taxonomy): Eukaryota > Metazoa > Arthropoda > Insecta > Phasmatodea > Timematidae > Timema > Timema bartmani. The sequence continues at coordinate 78,094 of CABFWB010000324.1, read as the reverse complement.
TAAAGTATATTTTCTCCCGTAGTGTAGCAAGTTCCTCTCTTACAGGACGGCAAGTTCTACAGCACTGTGGGGTTTGAAAGCGCTCTCCTGTCTGTGGTCTGTTCGGGGATGACACCTGTGTCTTCTCTAGGAGAGTTCCTACTTCAAGTAAATACAACATTCATTGGAAGGTTTATAACTACAAGTAATATCATCCCACGTCCTCCTCTTACAGAGGGTCCCAACCTTTCCCAACCGGAA
>CABFWB010000324.1:52147-77392 GCA_902151455.1 Timema bartmani | reverse complement strand
AAAAAATCTAGATTTGGTTCGTAGACCCCAGATTGGGAACCTTTGTACTAAAACACACATTCCCCCCCCCCCCCCCCCTCTGACCTTTGTGTGGGGTATATGCCAGTGGCATATGTCAAACTAAAATTAAAAACTGTAATGGTAGTGAAATTGCCTTTCTTTGATTGAGTCTAGCCTTCCTTATTATTAGTTTACTTTTTTTTTTACATCCATTCTGTTTCCAGCCTGTGGTCAGTTTTTTGTTCAAGCCATATATTTTCCACCACCTGCTGGCTAGGTCTGTCATAGCTTCATATGTCTTATAATCTAACTTAAGACTAGGACAGACACAACATCCAGTCCCCGGCCATTAATTAGTCACTGTGAAAGGGTAAACCCACATTTCACCAATGATAAATTATTTTCAGCCATACTGGGAATTGAACCCGGGACTCTTAGCTCAGCAGGCAGATACACTACCGACTGAGCTAAGGTGTTGGACCCTATTATTAGTAAGAACTAAGAATACATAATTATACTCTCGAGATATCTTTTATCGTCAATGGGTAGCAAGTTGGCCAACCTGCACTTTTAATGTAAGCTATTTTTAATATCAACAACCTAATTAGAATTTAAAAAAATACCAAACACACATTATTATTAGGGATGGAATCCTTGAATACCTCGAATCCTTAAGATTATTCGAGGTTTAAAAAAAATGCTTTTTTTTTCCAAAAGTTTGAATTGTAATTTGTTTTATAGCTCTAATACTCCTTATAGGTGGTTCAGCATCAACATAATTGTAGTACAAACTCAAAAACCAGACCCCAGACCATTAATTTAACACATAACTGAATGTATTAATGTTATAACGGATGCATTTTAGCAAAAAAAAAAAAAAGTTAAGCATTTAGTTACAATTTTTACTTTCTATTATTCTGTGAAGTCCTATTTTCTATTATGTTCATAATTGTTTACAAGATTCAAGGTAAAATTAAGATCTGTATTTGTAAAATAGTTTATTTGAGCCATCTACAGTTATAATAGTAATTATTATTATTTTGTTTAAAGTTTGTCAACAAATTTGGTGGCTTAGGTGTTAACCAAACATTACTCTTTGTTATTGTTGGCAAGAGAAACAAATCATATTATGGCAAGAAGCAATGGAGAGCATCTAAACCGAACGAGCAATAAGACGCGGTACTAAAAAAAAATTGGGGATATTTTTTTAAAAGTGATTTTCTACGCATTTTCCTGTTCTTTTTCTCTACACTTATGCAAATGCATTACTTCTAGTTTATCTGGTTTACATGCAAATAAAAGAGACACGTCGTCAAGGCTGTTTCCAGCCCCTGCCTCCATTTTCCTCTGTCCCTCAACCATTCTTGATTTTACCAAATAAAAAGAAACTTTTGGACCTAAACAAAACATAACTTCACCTTTCGTTGTGTAATATCAACTTGTATATTATATTCAAGAGAAGCTCCCATTCAAATCTAGAACTGTGCTCAGGGTATTGACTGACAAACCTAATGGGACGAGACCATTGGGAAGACCTAGATTCAGATGGGAGATGGACCTAAAAGAGATAGGGTGTAATGAGGTGGACTGTATAGAACTAGCTCGAGATAGGGATAGGGTTTAATGAGGTGGACTGGATAGAACTAGATCAAGATAGAGATAGGGTGTAATGAGGATGGACTGAATAGAACTAGCTCGAGATAGGGATAGGGTTTAATGAGGTGGACTGAATAGAACTAGCTCGAGATAGGGATAGGGTTTAATGAGGTGGACTGGATAGAACTAGATCAAGATAGGGATAGGGTGTAATGAGGTGGACTGAATAGAACTAGCTCAAGAGAGGGATAGGGTTTAATGAGGTGGACTGGATATAACTAGCTCAAGATAGGGATAGGCTGTAACGAGGTGGAGTCTATAGAAGTAGCTCAAGATAGGGACAGGGTTTAATGAGGTGGACTGTATAGAATTAGTTCAGGAAGAGATAGGTGGTGTACTTTTGTATGTGTGGCAATGAACTTTTGAGTTCATAATGCCATGGAGTAAGTAAGAAACTGCCACTCTTTTCCCTCGGTTGCAGGTGTTATTGATGGGTCCGCTTCGAGTCGTCAGCGTGTTTTACCTGCTCTCTTTCCACCGCATCATTCGCAACTGCATGAAAACCAGGGACAGAAACAAGAAGTCTGAGTAACAGTGTCGTCACCAAGACAAACTGTTTGCATTTATCTTCTTTTATTTCTCTGAATGGTGAAACAAGGGAAATTCGCATTTATCGATCCAGCCACGTTCCACATATTTATAAACAGTTGTGTTTATAAATAAGATTTTCATAGGAAAAGCCTTTTAGAAGATACTAGAACTTTTCTTTTTTTGCAGCCAACATTGATAACATTTTACTATTATTATTGTTATTTTATAGTTAATGATATCTAACAAAAGTGACAGCTGCAGATTACATGACTTTATCCATGAATACATTAAAGAAGATCTAGTAACTCTTCTAGCTGTAAGAAAAGGTTCTTCCCATGAAAATTGGACTGTAGATGTATCTTTACACATCATATTGAAACTTCATAGCTCATTTTTGTAAAACAGGATGTCTACCAATAGGGAAAACATCAAAATTACCATTAATTTTGGTTTCCTGTATTTATGGTTTGAAGTCTGAGGGTTTTTTCAACCTATGTTTATAACTGTCAATGCCAGTAAATCATGATTTTTCAAATTTCTGAATCGCCCTGATCAAGATAATGACATTTAGTCTGAAAAAAGTATAAAAAACTTTGTTTGAAGTTGATATCGAATTTTATTAAAATTATTTGCAAAATTATTTTAAAATATAGTTTTGATCTCATTTTTAAAATTCAATTTTTCTATGACTCAAGTCACAACATGTTCATTTTTATTAAGTTAAAAGTAATTTTTCAATTTTAAATTGGTAGTAATTTGTTGATCAATTTTGATCAATGTAGTTTGAAATGAATTTTTTTTTTCTAACCTTAGCCTCCAAGCACACATTTTACTTTTGGTTTTTGTAGAGTCATGCTAATTTTCAAAAATTTTAATATAAAATACTGACCACAAAAATCTAAAGACACACACACAAAAGTCTTAGTTTATTTAATACATTGTATCTACTAAATTTGGTCAAAATCTGTTGACATTCAATTTAATTTTAGTAGTTTGAGGGCATAAACAAAATAAATATGAATGGATACCAAGTTGGGTAAAAATTAGAGCTCTGCAAGTACTCCTATTTTGAGCTTCAAGCCAAAACTTAAATAAATACTCGAACTTAGGCTCGAAAGATTTACGGGCTTGAAATGTTGAACTCTTTGAAAAATATTGTTTCTATTGATGAATGAATCATTGTTTGATCGACTCTCTGTTTGTTTGGATGTGGTTTGTGAAATGAGTATAGGAGAGGGAGGGAGAACTAACCTGAGAGGTTATTGCAGAGCTTGCTATTGGAGTGTCAAGGTCAGCAACTGAATAAACTGGTTGTTGAATGGAGGAGAGTATAAGGTTTAGATACAGGAGATATAGAAAGCAATCTCTCTATAAGGCTGTTAGAACACAACTGGCTTAGTGCAAGACTGTATCAAGAACACTCTAAGAATCGTGAATGTTTAACTTCTCTCTGGTAGGAGGGCAGCGCTAAGTGTATAGTCACACCCCAGACGAGCGGGAATTTAATGAGGCTATTTACATACAAAAATTGCTAAATCTCCTTATCCAAACCTATAAACATGGAGGTTTTTTTAAATTATCCTTGAGAGCATTGAAATCATTAATAATTAATTTTTTTTGTTCCTATCACATTATATTTAAAAATTAACTCTACGATTTATAAATTATTACTATGGATTAGTTTGCAATAATCCACATACATTCAACTACTCTCCGAGATGGATTCACCCGTCTGTAGATTTCGCCATGCACCCTTCCATTTTTACAAAAACATTTTACACATATACACAAAATCATTCACTTTTTATAACTGTTTTTTATTTATACTAAGCTAACAATCATTTCTTGATCGTCCTTATCAAAAACTATCACCTTAGTTTTGAAGATATTTATATGAAAAGGCAAAGATGACCCGTATATAAAAGAGTGTTAACGTCAAAATTGTTTTATGGATGTGAAGCGTGGGCTTGTCAGGAGAAACAAAAGAGCAAGGTGAATGCAGTTAGAATGAGATATCTAAGAAATGTATATGGAAAAACTTGTATGGACAGAGCCAGTAATGAATGGGTGCTGAAGGGGTGCGGTTTGAAAGGGAATGCAATAAGTCGATGTGAAAGAAGCGTCTTATGTTGTTTTGGGCATTTTGAGAGGATGAGTGTGGATCGAGTGAAGAAGAAAGAAGCAAATATATGAAGGTAGAGTGTGTGGATCAAAAGGAAGGGGTAGGCCATGTAAGACGTGGATAAATGTTGTAGACGAATGTGTTTAAAAAGAAAACATTAAGAGTTTTCAGAATAAAAGAGCCTGTATGACTCGGTGTATGGATGTTGAAGAGAAGGGAGTATGCAAGGATAGGGAAGTGTGGAGAAAGTCAGTGAGGATGTATGGATGTTGTTGAAGTGAAGGGAGTATGCAAGGATAGGAAAGTGTGGAGAAAGTTAGTGAGGGTGGATTAAGTACAGAGTTTTTATCTTTTGAGCTATATGCACAGTTTCTTGCCTACCCTGTAAGGGAATGGTTTGATTGGGTGTGTATGTAGGTTTTGATTTTTTCTTAGTGATTTAAAAAAATTTTTTTTTTTAACTTTAATGCATATTTTTATATTTTATTTAATCAAGTTTTAAAATGATATATTTATTAAATGAACCTGACTCGACTCTTGGGATTTTCATGAAAAGCTCTCTCTAGGTCGACTCAAATGAAAAAACTGGTGCTTGCAGACCATTAAAATATATAAATATATTTTTTCAACTTCGTGATTGTATTTCAATACTTTTTTTTTTTTCCTGTTTTAAAATATTTTAGTCCAATCTGTCATTTTTATGTATTTGGAATTAATTGGAATCATAGATACATTCATGTAACCAATCTGGCTATTTGCATCATGAGTAGACTAAAGAATAGCACTGGTTCAATATTATGTTGGAAAATTATGTCTAGACACATTTAATATATATATAGTGTTTCCTGATTGATGTGAAAAAGGTTAAAGGTAGAAAAATATGAAACCATTTGTATTTCTGATCTTTGCCAGCACACCAATGACTATTTTTAATTAGTCAAGGACAAACTTGGGAATTGATTGAGAAGAAATTGGTAGACACCCTAAAACTGCTTTTTTTATCATAATTATTATAATGTTTGAAGTTATAAGTCACATCAATTCAATATGTTGAGAATTATTTGCCTGTGCGTCACAAACCACACTACCATTTAATAGATGTGGTGCTATTTTGTTATAAATATTTCTCAAACACTTCTAGATATACAAATCATGTACTTACATATAATATTTATTTTTAATGGGCTTTGCAATAAATCTTGATATGTTTCCACTTGGACAATTGGCCGATACTTTATTTGGAATTCTCAAAAGGTAGGTACTTCATCGCATCATCACCTACACAGGTGGTTACATGGTCTAAGGGAAAAGTTCACAAACGTTCTTAGTTTACAGCGCCCTTAGTACTCAGTATTTTTATGTCGCGCCTAGTCCAAAAGAAATATCTAACAGTTCCATCTATTAAATATGTTCAAACAACTAAATAATTAGGTATTTATGTCTTAACAACCTGGTAGCCTTTTGAAAAAATAATACACATAAACTGAAAGAATAAATAGTTGTATTTAGGTCATAAATAACCACAGTTACTTACTAGTGGGATATGCACGGCTGTTGGGCGCTGCACAACTTTATAAACCTTGGGATCAGGTTGAAAATAAAAAATATCCTGGGGTACACAGTTTGGGAACCATTGGTCTAAGGTGTCAGGCTTACGCTTGACTGGATTATTTGTAACATGAATATCGAGGCTCGAATCTCAGTTGGACATTGGTTATTTAGATAGTTGTTTACTTTTACATGTGATTTATTACAGTATTTCAATCCTCTTTCTACGTTAATACAGGTTCACACACATCCTCTAAAACAACTTTTCTCCTCCTTACACCTTGGATTAATCCATTAACAATTCTATTGTTGAATGTAATACTTTAAAAACATTGCCCCTTCCATCTTGTAGTAAATATATCACTGTGTTTGGAAAGAATGAAAAGGCTCAATTATAATGAACACATAGCTAACTCTTCAACTAAGGAATATTGTTTATCCAAACTTGATTGTAAAAATGAATGATTGCCAAATGATTAAGAACTATTTAAATTATTTATATATTTAGGTATCCGTTTAAGGAGAATCTGCCCACTTTGGTGATCAAATGGTTTATGGCGTTGCTCTTGCAATAGATTGAACTGCCGATGATAGGGAGATCGGGGTTTGAATCCCGGTCAGGTGTACTGAGTCTGTTTTTTACTGAATTAATTTTCAATCTCCCTCTGTAAAAATGTAGGTACACTTCCTCTAAATTTCACCTTCCTCATCCCTAACACATTAACGGAGAGTGGGGCGCAGTGGGTGCTAAAAATAACCTCTTCGTGGTTTGTTGTTTACGGAAAAGATACAGGAAAGAGGCTTCTTCCTTATATATTTATATAAAATTATTTGCAAATTCAAATTCCATTTTTTTGATGAAATCACAGGTCAAGTTTGTAAATTAGAAGCAGATATCTTCATCTCCATCCGGGATACACTTTAAAAGTTTTGTTATGCATGGAAGAATTTGTAAGAAAGAGGGATAGGGATTTTTTTTTAAAGTTTTTTAATTCCCAGATTTACACGGTTTGGAGACCTGACCTCCACCCCTACCCTTATCCCCCAAAATACATTAACATAGAGAATACAATATAAAGGAAGTAACCTACATAATATTTTAAAAAGAATTGTTGGAGAATTTGTGACAAAAAATTTCATTTTATTTGTGCACATCTTAGTGAATCTTTTATGTTGACAATTTATACAACTTTTTATATTACCAATCATTGTCCACGATGTAAGCACAAAATTAATGTCGTATGCATCAGTCACTCATTTACAGTGTAATAAATGTGTGTTCACTCGGATGTATGTAGTGACATATGCTCATGCAGCTGAACTTTGCGTTGGAAGTCCTTCGTGCACACATCACACGCATGCTGCCTCACTCCTGTATGCACGCTCATATGAGTTCTGAGGTTTCCTTTCTGGATGAAGGATCGTTTACACCCGGTACACTGATACGGTTTCACCTTCGAGTGAGTCCACATGTGGGTGCGGAGAGTAGACTTCTCCGCAAACCTGCTGCCGCACGCTTCGCACTGGAACAACTTCACACAAGTTTTGTCAACATATTTAGATGCATTTTGTTTGTATATGAACATCATAATAGGGGTGTTTGAGGTGCACTTGTTTGATTCAAAACAAAGTCAAAATATATTTATAAAGTTGACCTCAGTGGTCTTTGGGGTAAAGTGCCCATTTCAAGACCCGATGTTCGTGGGTTCAAACCCAACCAGGGTCGACAGATTTTTCTTGAGCGATAAAAATCCTTAACACAACTTCCTTCGGAGGGGAAGTAAATCTGTCAGTCCTATGTCGATTGTGGCATGTAAAAGAACCGTATGTAAAAAATACCCTTCCCAGCAAAAATTGTTAGGCCTTTTCGCTCTCGTTCGTAGAAATTCTAGTTTGCTGATATAATCAGTCGGTCCGGAAAGTGCACGTTAAATACCTCAAATAAATAAAAATCATATAGACCTACCTTTTCACCTGTATGCACCAGCATGTGTCGATTGAAAGTTCCCTTCTGAGCGAAAGTCTTCCCACATTTTCCACAATGATGGGGTTTGTGGCCCGTGTGTGTTGACATGTGGGATGTCAGGGTGAAGGCATACGTGAAGGTTTGTCCACACAAATCACACATGTGGTTCCTCTCGCCTGAATGGGTCGCTTGGTGAACCTTCAGGCATGATTTCTGCACAATAACAGCAACTTGTTAGTTTAAGTCACTCCAGGCAGGCGATGATGGGTTCGTGGCCAGCTCACAAAATAATTAACTTAAAGATAATTTGTTTAACATGCTGATAAGGGTTTGGTTGGAACTCTTTTTAACAAGAACATCAGAGAAATATTAAGTTTATGATAATACTAAAACTCATAAATGAATCGGTAGAAGGGAACTGTTGGGTTTTAAGTTGTTGTTTATGTTATTTTTATATACAGTAGCCCCATGGTTTCTTTGGTGCTGACTGACAGTCAACATTTAAGTATATACCTAAATTTTGAATGTCAGAAGTGACAGCTGCTACACAGAATGTTTTTTGCAGATCATATGGTTCGGCGTAGGGATAAATAATTTGGTCTGGTAACTTTTCAAAGCCGTCAGCTGTCAGAGTGTTTAAGTGAATGACAAAGTAAATATATGAAGGTAGAGTGTGTGGATAAAAAAGAAGGGGTAGACCATTTTTTAAGACATGGCTAAATATTGTAGACAAATTTGTGAAAAATATAAACATTTAATAGTTTTAAGAATAAAAGAGCATGCATGACTCAGTGTATGGATGTTGTTGTAAGGATAGGAAAGTGTGGAGAAAGTTAGTGAGGATGGATTTAGTACAAAGTTTTTTTTTTAGCTACATGCACAGTTTATTGCCTACCCCCATAAGGGAACAGCATAATTAGATATGAATATAAACTAAGAAACAAGAATCAACTTTCTAGAAACTGAAACTAGCTCCTAAGTGAAGATCAGAACCAACCCATCCTTTATTTGAAGTGTTCATTTTGATTACCAGAGATTTTTGAATGTGGTTCATTAATTTCTGGCCAACCAGGATTGACAAACAGTACCTGAATAAAACATCGGCCACACTGCTGGCAGCGATGTGGTCTGATACCTGCATGCTTCATCTCGTGCTGTCTTAAATACTCCTTACGAAAGAACGCCAGTCCACATGTGACACACTTAAACTCCCCCTCGGGCTGATGGCTTAGCAGGTGTCGCTTTAAAGTCGCCTTGACCTGGAACTTGCGGCCACACAGGGTACACGAGAAGGGCCGCTCTCCTGAGTGAACCAATCTGTGCACTTTTAGGTAATGTTTCTGTTTGAATGTTTTGTCACATAAGCTACAGCGATAACATTTTCCCCTCGACACTTGCTTGCCTCCGTCGAGCTTTTCTGCTGTCATCTTTTCAACAAAAATGTAATATAGTAACAAGGTAACAATCTAAAATAATTATTACAATTGTATATTTAGTGTCACAAGCGTATCAGTACTAAGAAACAATGGACAGGATTGAGTCATTGATCACAAAGAGCCTGAATTTTCGGTCAGGTTGGACTGATAAATGTTTGCTTTATTGTGTTTTCTCTACTTTCCATTATTTTGTATTTTCTTTTGACAGATTAATAAAAAAAAATGCTTAACCCTATAAATTAACAAAGTCGAGTTTTTAAAACTCATCCTACTTTCCAATTAATTTACTAAACTATGTATTGTTGAAACACAGGAAAAATAGTTTCCACCAAGATGAGATGTCGTGAGACTGTGTGGTTGTAATGATGACCCTCGCAATCAATCCTTTAATTCCTTCGTTGTGTGTAGGCATATATAAGGTGGCCAATTTTTTTACAATGAAAAGGAGGACGAAAAAATTTAAGAAAAAAGTACAACGTAAATAAATGAAACATTTTATTAATTCAAACAAAAATACACTAATTATGCTTACATCCCTTTTAATTATTTAGTTAAATGAGTATTTTTCCATTAAATGAATATTTTTTGTCAATATATCATTTCCTAACAATATATTGGAAATTTCGGAGCAAGAAATATCCTTCATATTGAATTTTACGGTAAGTGCTGCAGCTAGAGTATCAACATTCAATCTTGATTTCTCACTTGTCCAAAAATCATTACCAATTGAAAAAACTCTTTCAACTGTTGCATTAGTTCTCTGAATACAGAGATTAACAGATTAGTTTTAAAATATCGAAAAGGAGGACAGTAGGACACTTTTCGAGTAAGGACAGAACCTACAAAAGAAGGACTGTCCTCCCTAAAGGAGGACGATTGCTCACCTTAATATATAAGTAATCCTAACTACTAATCATTGTTAAGTGCTAAAAATGTAATTTAAAAATTAGTTTTATGCTTATCAGGAAAACTTCACGAATCATTGAATGAGTCATGACTGGAAAGCAGTTTTCTTGTTTTACTCCAAGCTACCCCATGGCTTCCTTTAAGATTTTAATCAATGGATTGAGAAACAGGATAAAGATCTAAGTCCATTATTAGGCACTAAACTTCTTCACTACTAGTATTTGACCTTTTTTTTCTGTCTGACTTGTACAGTGTAGGCTAATCTTTATGTGATTTAAAATAATAAATTAATAATATTAGAATTCAATAGATCTATGGAGACTAAATTCTATTTTATTACGCTTGGATCTAATTAAATACAGGTAAGTCCACTGGTAATTTTACACGAGATTTACTCTCTAGTGTTAGTATCAAACTTTAATACAAAAATATTATTTTATTATTATTATTATTAGCACCGCGTCTTACTACCCGTTCGGGTTATATGCGCTTACGCTAATTTGTAATGGTAGGGTGATTGTGAGATGAAATGGAGGACCTACAGTTTAACGTGGGATCCGAACCACGGTGGAGGCCTGGCATTCCACACGTTCACAAGTTGTGATTAATACACGTCTTGTCAGAGGTGAAGGAAGGGTTAGTCTATCAGATAAATCTGTGTCGGGACCGAGGATTGAACCCCGGACCCCAGCACAGAAGTCTGACACCTTACCCCTAGACCACCAGGTCACAAAAAAAAATATTTATATATATATATTTTGGAGTTGGGATGGGTTAGAAATCGGAACCTGTCCCTTTGTCACTCTCACCGCTCCTATGACGTCGCATTCACAACCTGTTCCTGACAGACAAAAGGAACTGAACCTTTTTGTCAATGGTCCACGGATCAAATACGCGCTGTCGGCTGTAACCATTTATCTCTATAATATAACTGAATGGACATCGGTGGCTGAAATTTTCGAGCTGACGTCTGCATACCATTTGTAAGAGAGAAGTAAACTTTCAGGTATCTCTTTCTCTCTTACACCCATACAAGGCAATGTGGCATTTTGACATCGTTCATTAATTTGATTGATTTTATTTGATCAATGTGTGATTAGTTAAAGGAAAAAATATACTAGAAAAAGCTTTGAAGACCGTAACAATGTTCGAAACTGGTTATTTTTTCCTTTAAATAAGTTGATGTAACCTAATATATACGTTGATGTTTGAAGGAAGCTCGCTTGCAAGGCTTTATTTCGTATCAGCCCTATAGTTGAGTTTAGTTAGGATAAAAGAGCTTCCAGAAGGAAAACTCTACTTCCATTCTAAATGGCAGCGCTGGAACAGGTTTAAAGTAACTTTGCTCCTCGTCTCTGTCACAGACAGCGTTGTAACAGGTACGGAGCAACCTTGTTCCTTTATGCTCTGGAGATATTTTGGAGCAGTCGTACAGTAGAAAGGAAGTGGATACTTTGTGTTCTTATCACAGCGCTGAGATCAGGATTGAAAGGACCCGCTTGATGATAAAATGATTTAAGGCAAGGGTCAGCAACTTACGGTCCACTGATTGATTTTATCTCGCCCACGAAATATTTAGCAAACATCAATTTGTTTTTAAAAAAATGGACTTAATACTTAACTAATTAATAAATGGGAAATGTAAAATTGAAATTTTTTGCTCTACTTTTTTCAAACTAGCCAAACTTTTTTTAAAACTCATATGGCCCACGATATCAAACAGGTTTCCAACCTTTGGTCTCTGGCTTCACTCTCGCACTAGACTGGATTGGACTGGATGACAGGAAGATTAAGGTTCTTTTACATCTGGGTGCACTGAGGGTGATTTTCCTAAAAGTTTTCAACCTTCATTCCAAACAAATGTGGGTGCACTTCCTTTAAAATCAACCATATTTGTCCCTAACACATTGGCGTAGTTATAATAAATGCGTATAACCCGAACGGGCAGTAGACGCAGTGCTAAAATAAGACTAGACTGGGGGTAGAAACGAATATAATTACTGTGATAAAAAGGAGCAGGTAAAAGGAACAGGTCCAGTTGTGGAGCAGTAGCAGATTGATCCTGCTCCCCTAAAGGAGCCGTTTTTCCCATCCCTAAGCTGGAGGTATAATTTGTAATACATTTTCAGCTCAAAGATAAATGTAGTGTGTATTTGACAAAAAAAAAAGATAGGTTTGTTTGTCTCTTATAAGTATTGCGTGAGAGCTATCGCATGCAAAAGGGCTGAAATTCAAATTCAATTCGATATTTGTATCTTTAGTTTTTCTCGAGTATCCTAAGGTAATATGGCATTATATATATATCTTAAATTATATTTCTCATGTCTTACGTAATAATTACTATGCCGCTTGGAATTGAAAATAAGTAGCCCAGATCCCTATTAAGAAATGTAGTTAATATAAAATGATTCTTCCTGCTGTCCTTTTCTCATTATATCCTCTCTATTTCCACCTTTCGCCTCAATAACGCTTCCAATATATTTTACGTTTTGTACTTTTATCAGCTCTACTCCATCCAAATGTTTAACTTTACTAGGCCTTATCTTATCCCTTGTCATTACCATCACTTCACACTTCACCATGCAAAATTTCATTCCACACTATTACCCTTCCTTATTCCATTCCTGTAGCTGTTCTTGTACGTCCTCTTTCTTCTCTCTCTATACCATCAAGTCATCAGCAAACATCATGGCTTTCATTCTTTTCAACCTGAGTTTTCCTGCCACTTTGTCCATGACCATTTCTATTACCATTACAAATAGTAGTGGTGATGGAGCACTTCCCTGTTTTACTCAATTTTTTTAAATTTGAAACGGCTCTACCCTCCCCCTCTCTGTTTTAAAACAACTCATGTTATACTCATACATGCTTTCCACTTCAGCCTTCTCCATCGCTTTCCAAACATTATTTCTATCCACGTTATCATATATAAAGACCATTACCAAGTATTTGCTAAATTCATACCCTCTTTCCATCAGCTATCTTACCAGAGGATTCAGAACGTTTTGGCTATAGAGAGGGGCATGAGGGAGTGGGGGCAAAAAATAATCTCTAGACACCCACCGAAATCAAAATTTTATATTTTTGGGTCACATCCTGTTTACTATGAATAACTTATGAAACAGAATATAATGTTGGGGGCACTGCAATTTTGATTAACAATTGGCTGCTTTGTGTAGGTACCTATTACTACAATCCCCATCAAGTGTGCTTGTGCCGCAATTTCAAATATAGAAATTGTGGCACCTTAAACTTGATGATTTTATGTGGCTAGTTGATGTAAGTACCAATGTCAAATATCTCTAAAAGTTCCAGAAGAATCAGGTTCCACGACTATGTGGGGTTGTTGTAGGAACCTAGTACTACAATCCCCACCAGGGTTGCTCGTGCCGAAATGTCAAATATAGAAACTGTGGCGCCTTAAACTTTTGGACTTTAGAGGGTTAGTTTCATGTGTGATGTAAGTTCAAAGTCAATTATCTCTAAATTTCCAGACTATTTCCACGACTATGTAGGGAGGATGTAGGTACCTTGTACTACAATCCCCATTAAGTGTGCTCGTGCCGCAATTTCGAATATAATAATAACTGTGGCACCTTAAACTTTGCGATTTTAAATTGAGGTTGTGTTTTCTAAATATTGTATTTTCTTAAAGTGTCCGAAAGAACCACATTTTCGTAATACAGATTAAAAAAAATTGTACCAATTTGTATGATAATTTACATTAATAATGATTATTATAGATATTTATCAGTCATTTACTTTTCTAATACATTAATATCGTGTTGAATTATTCTTTTTCTGTGGCGGTTTTTATGATGTATTTTAGGACACATCTGCTCTCGGGTGCTATCTATTATTATTTTTACAACTATACTATTGTTAGTTTTATTCATTTTTCCAATGTTGGATAAAAACAGTTTATTGTTGATGTGGAGCTTTTCAGTCCGCTAGAAAGCTATAATATAAATATTGTGTACCAAAAAACGTTATTTAATATTTATTTATACCTTTAACTTATTTGGAAAATATGTCTCTTCTAAAAATCTTTCCAAACATTTTGAGCAGTTATAGGTACTTTAATAATGCACCTTTATATATATTTTGGTTATGTTGTCTGTATACTTGAAGCAAAGTATACTACATTATTCTTTTAACACCGCATCTTACTACCGGTTCATATTATACGCTTGTTTACTAATTATGCTAATGGTTTTAGGGATTAGGAAGATTTTATCAAAGGAAGTGTATCTGCATTTGTGTGGAGGTAAAGTGGAAAATCATTTGGGGAAAACCAACAGAGATTCAAACCTCGAATTCCGTCATCGGCAGTCTAGTCCATTTATTATCTACTGAAACGTTTTTACATTACTTATGTTTCTTATGTGAAAGTAAATAAATTAACTTCAATGAGCTCCCTAATTTGTAGATTTTCATAACAGAATATGTCACATATTTTCTAATTCTTTCACCATCATTGTATAACAGTCTAACTTCTAGATTTTAATGGTTTTTTTTCATTGTAGAAGGTAAACTACCATTCAGAAATGTTTAAATTATCATTGTTTATTATTCATGCCATGGGTTTGTTTATGCCTGAATAGTATTAAACTTAACGTTTACGAAAGCTGTTTGGGTGGCCACATGATGTAACGCGATACTCTTGCAGTAGACTAGACTGCCGATGACAGGGAGATCGAGGTTCAAATCTTGGCTGGGTGTGGGCCTACTGAGGGTGTTTTTTCCTAAATGGTTTTCCAATCTCTCTCCACACAAATGTAGATACACTTCTTCTAAATATAACCTTCCTAATCTCTAAAACCATTAACTTAATTAGTACAAACGCTTGTAGCCCAAACAGGTAGTAAGACGTGGTGCAGAAAATATAAGTTCACGATGCGAAGAATGACTCTGGGCACAGGACATCTCTAGGATAGCTCAGTTGTTAGCGCATTGACGTACTAAGCCATAGGTCCTGCGTTTGATTCCCATCTATGGGTGCTCATTTTTCAATTTAAAGAATATTAAATGGATGTTAGGTTGATCATGATCCCGACATGACATTTTGTACACTATAAGTTAGCACGGTAGGTACTGTTAGAGATTATTGAAGTGGGGACTAACGCCACTGCGGACGTTTTGCTATTTGATTTGAAAAAAAAAGGGTTTAATTTATGACTTAACACCAAATTTAAAAAAAAACTATCTTCATTTAGATTGTTAAATTGATATCTTAGCTACTGTACTTAGATTTTTGATTGAATATAAACCTTGTAGAGCCTACATATTTACTAGGTTTTCCTGGAAACCCCCGACAGTGATATGTCCTATATATGGTTTAATGCAATTTCTGTCACCACCGTCAAGATATACATTGATCCAATCCTTTTCCACCTCCGTTCCTCTTGCAACCAATCCTCAGTTGAATTTTTGTGGACCAGACCAAACTTCTCGCCCATTTTAATACCACACCACTCCAGAGACTTAGCCCTCTGGATTCTCTTATCAGCTTCTCCAACCTCAAGATGTTCCCTTCAAGAAAAAGGACACATATATTTAGCAACATTGGTCGGGCCACTTCCTCACCGTCTTTTCTTTCCTTTTCTCATTAGTATAAAAATTATATAATCGCACTTTTACTTATACTCTCAACCCATCGGTTCATGTAAATAACCCCCTCAGTGAACTCGACAAGGATCGAACCCCAATCTCCTCCCCGTCTTCAGCAGTCTAGTCCGACACAAGAGTAGCGTGTTAGACCACGCTGCCACCAAAGCTGGTAATGTCTATTGAACTGTATAATTAGGTTCTTATTTTAACATTAATTTCAAGATTTAAATTTTAATTCCATGGTGCACTCGATATATTTAAGGCACCGATTCTGTCTTATTTTAGGTCTGTGCTCACAAACAACCTGTTGCAAGTTCGAGAAGGAATATGGAGTTTGATGCCTGTGAGGACAAAGATCAGGTATGTTTCATTTTAGATTCACATTTGTTTTATGAGTATTCTTTTTTGGTGCAAATTTAACTTTTTCTCACTTTTATATTATATTTGGTAGAAGGAATAGGAAAGGAGGGTAGAAACATATAAAAGAGACGAACACAATATGGCTTTTACACTTTTAGTAACTATTTTTTTTTTCCTCCGTCAAGTCATTTTACCATAAATTAAAGCTTCTTTTTGTTTGAGTTTCTTCTTTGGAAGACCGTCATGATATGTAACTTTAGTTGGTTATAGATTAATTGATAAACTATCATAACTGCATACAAAATGAGCAAAGAAGCTATCATATATACCTAGAAAAAAATAAATTTTAAAATAGGAAATAAAATGAATGCATTAAAAAAAATAAAAGTATATATTTAAAAAAAAAATACTTAAGTGAGGGAGAATATATAGAGACAAGAGAACTAAAACAGAAGTGAAAAATTTGAGAAGCAAAATAATGTTGTACCGTACTACAAATAAATTGTTTACAGATGGAAATAAAAGATTATTGATAGGCCTGTGTAAGGCTCTGCAGAAGAAAAATTTAATCAAATCCAACCTAAAAAGTGTTTGCTAAGTAGGTCTAAAAAAAATAGGAAAATTTACAGATGAAGCAAACAACCTTCAAAAGAAATTTCAAACGGTAAGTCGAACGTTTAACGGAAGTAATGAGGATGGAAAATAAGAGGATGTCAAAAAAATGTTGGAAATGAAGTATGTAGGAAAAAATACTACAAGGTAGACCAATAAAAAGATTGGAACAGATAACAGAAAGTGTGCAAGTGAGAGGAGGAGAATGTAAGGAATTAAAGAGGTATAATGGTGGAAGAATAGAGGAAGATGGAGGTATTTTACTATAAACTGACCCGACCATAGGCTAGAAACGGTTGATAATGATGAACGTTGATTTGTCTGGCCTAATTAATAAAATGACTTTTTTGTCACTTTTAGGCACTTTTTCTCATTAAAAGGCATTAGTTTATGATAACATCCTAAACATTTTTTTTTTTTTTGTGGAAAGGTAAAAAGGAGGTTGTTACAGTTAAATACAAACTTATCTACTTCCGTTCACATTCATGAGCTGATAACAAATGTAACATTGTAATTGTCACAGGGTTTACTTCCCACGTCCAAACGAACGTCGGAGAATTAAACGACATGGTTGGAACGCCCGAATGTCTACACCCGCAGGACGCAAAATACTAATGAACAGGATACTTAAGGGCAAACGTATCCTATCACATTAAGGAGGTTACAGACAGAGGTCCATTGATACTTTTGAAAGACAGCATTGTATTTTATTGTTTATTAGTATAAAATGTGTTTTATAATCGAGTAGTTTTATTTTATCAAACAAGTTATACAATGTATTTATAGGTTAACACCAAACTGTTATTTTACATTACCTCGAAGGAAAAATGTAAATTGTGTAAAAGAACAGTATAATCTTTATCTAAAATTTAAATTGTAATGTTATTTTATCTTGATTAAAAAAACTTTTTCTCCGTGTAACCAAGAGATCAGATATTTAAACAAATGAGTGTTAGCTGTATTGTTACAACAAAACGACTTTTCGATCACCAAACACAATTGCGTGAACTCTACCATTGTTCCAAAACACTAGATTATCTGTTCCGGTAGTTGTAGTCCGAGTTTATCACATGTCCACTGAAATGTTTCCGGAACTGGCGCCTCGAGCACCAAGTCCTTGCCCCTCCCCTGGTAATTAATGAGTGTGACTTGGCGCAGATGCAGGTGGGTCGGTACAATAGTCTCTTCCCCTCTTTGTAACTCGAGCGCTGTTAGCAAATCATCGCTCAGCTTCTGAAACATAAGGCAACAAAGATATTAATAACATAGTAGGAGATAGAAAGAGATGGTTAGTAATAAAGAGGAAATGCGCAAGAACTCGCTATAAGTAAAGATGAATTACCACTATTAGATAAATCTAACTCTGCAGCCAGTTGGTGTTTAATATTTGAAGTTCAGACTTACTGTAAAATGGTTATGGATTTTCACCTCTTAGCTCTTGACCATTTCTGATATATTTATTTTCCACCAATGTTTATTTTGTTAATTTATTCTTAAACAGCTTAATTCAATTTGTTTATTGTAAAAGGCTTGGAAGTGTCATCAATTCTAATACCAAAGGAAATTCAAACAAGTTTCTACTTCCCCTAATTATTATCAATCACCCCCTCCCCCTAGTCTATCAGTTGATAATATCTTCTCATTGTCTTTAATTTTATTTATTTAAGGTATTTAACAGACACTTTTTGAACCAACTGATTATATCAGCACACAAGAATGTTTATGAGCGAGAATGAAAGGGCCTACCAATTTTGCCGGGAAAGGTATTTCCACATACTTTCAAGCGTTCTTTTATATTTCACAATCGACATCAGACCTACGGCTTTACTTCCCCTCTGAAGGAAGCTGTACAACTGAGTTTTATCACTCAAGAAAAACCCGTCTGCCTCGGCTGGGTTTGAACCCACGAACATAAAGAGTCCCGAGGCAAGCACTTTATACCAATACCACAGAGGTTGACTTCTTATTGTCAGCAAAATTAAAATTAAAGTGTATTTTTGTCTATCAAGTTAAGACTATTATAGTCTTCATCGTTTTCTAAGTATTTTCCAACTATAGTTGTCGGCTTAACCATAGTCTATACCTAAAATACCTTTTTTTGCATTAATTATGATACAGTTGTGTATAACCTGAAAATGTAGTAATACGCGGTGCTAAAAGATAATAATCAAAGAGTTTGGGGCTAGTTTTTATTTTAAGATATTCTGATGTTCATCAAACTGTAATTATACTGTTTTAGACTCATCTAAAATATTCAAAAAGTCATGGATGAAGTGTAATTTTCTTTACAGTAATGACTGTAAAATTTACTTTTAATACTTCAACCATGGAAAATCACGCGCTTTTAGCAGTAATGTCAAAGTCTTGCACCATTAAAATATTTTTTTTTTCCAAAGAGCAACTCTATAGTGTTTACCAAAGAAGCAAGTGACTAACTCCTTCTATCCAATAGGAAGCTAGCCTTCACAACACCTGTTGCCAGGACTCTTTCTATTAGTTGGTTTTAACACTGGCGACAAGGGGTAGGTCATATATATTGTTTTATATTTTATTATATATATATATATGACAAGTATTGAGAGTAAAAGAGATGGAATCTCATTAATTACTTGGATACCTATTGACAGGTTTTGATAACATTTCAAACCTGCTTTGGTAGCCACTTGATGTAAGATGTCACTCTTGTGTTAGAATAAACAAGGTTCAAATCTCGGTTGGGTGTACTGATGGGGTTTTTTCCAAAATTATTTTCCGATCTTCCTTCATGCAAATGCGGGTACACTTTCCTTAAATTCGACCTTCCTCATCCCTAACTCATTACCGTAATTAGTGGGGTGCTAACAAGATAACATTTCAAATCTAATTTGTCGAGACAATATGAAACAGTTGAACATCTAACCTTGGGTGATCTGGCAGCATCACTAGCGGGATGCAGCAACACCGACTCTCCTGCGATACTCCCTACTCTCGAACCAAATAAATTATCACCCAGTGTAGGACTCAGGAGATTCGACAAGTAAACTCGTAGAAAGTTCCACTTGGTGAGCGAGGTGTCGATTTCCACCAGGCTTGCCAACTGCTGTGGTGCAGTGGCCAGGGTATTGTGCCTTACTCTCGACACGATCACTTCTCCGCGGTTCATGGCCGCTTGGCTCCACTCCTTGACGATCACCGGCTGAACAAGAAGGGGGGAAGCGGTGTGGGGTGAATGATAATCACAAGATTGCCTGCAATAGTCGGCGAAGAAATAGTAAATGACCGTAACAATAACAAGGGTTCATAAAATCACTCTCAGTAGTTTTTTCCCTTCTAGACTTGTAAATAGATGCAGTTATTTAGAAAAATAAAATGTTCACAAATTATATTATGTCTTTACATGAGATAGTAGAGGAAGCTAGGGTGAGATGGTATGGACATTTAATGAGGATGTTGGAGTACATGAGATAGTAGAGGAAGCAAGACTGAGATGGTATGGACATGTAATGAGGATGTTGGAGTACATGAGATAGTAGAGGAAGCAAGACTGAGACGGTATGGACATGTAATGAAGATGGAAGTGGAGAGATTCTAAGAAGATTAATGTATATGGTGTACGTAAGGAAGAGATGGGAGGAACAGATAGCAAGTGTGCAAGTGAGAGGAGGAGAGTGGAAGAGAGTACAGGAGGAAGAATGGTGGAAGGCCAGAAGGAGATGGAGGCATTTTACTAAACAGTCCCGCTCAAAGGCTGGAAACAATTCATGATGATAATGTCTAAGTGTAAAAAAAAATATCAAATCCATTATCTTTATATGGACTTGCATTTTTATAATTGTTACATATAGTTTTATTAAGTTGACACAGCAAATAACTGAAATTAATATTTGGTATGGATGACTGGCGTTTACACATAATTATCCATTAAAAAACCAAGCCATAAACAAAAATCAAACCCAGGACCTTCGGCTTAGAATGCCAGCACACTATTAATGAACTATCCAGCTTCGTACGGTGCCATATGTCTACCTAAACTATGAGTGAGTCTGGATAGATCAGTGGTAAAACTGTAGTCCAAGGTGCAAATACAGGTGTAGTTCTCAACATCTATAAATGGTCACTCACCAGTTTACCACCGCCAGGAGTAGATTTCAAGGTAATGCCGCACTTCCTTTGGTCAGATGTTGGCAGGGGTACCCCCAATCCCACGGCCCAGTACTTGTGTGTGAACCTTTTGAGAGGTTTCGCTCGCTTCTGGCAAGCCGACACACTCTCTGCCACCTTCTGACTCGCTCCCAGTAGACCGATACCGCTCGCATATCTTCACAACAATACAAATCATTGAGTTTTAACCAACATTTAAACATAAACATTATTTGTGTAGGCCTATGTTACATATAATTCAGAACTTCGTTAAGTCCTCAACTTACACAGATTTGAACTATGCATATCTGTAGATAAACGGTTGCAGTACCTGCTTTGACTTATCACTGGCAGTACCGTCTATCGAGCGCCACTTTAAACATAGTATATGGTGCTCTATTAAGCTCATACAAAGCTGATAATATCATCGCCATTAAGCTAGTTAAGTTCCATACATAAGGTCAGTTGTTAGCATGGCTGCCTACTGAGCTAAAGGTCTAAAGTTAAATTCCCGGCAGATGAAAAATTTATCACTGGTGAAATTGGGATTCCCCCTTTAACATCAATTATTAACAGCCAAGGGACTGGGTGTTGCGTCTGGTCTAGATTTAAGTTAGTTTGTAAGTTGTGTGCTGATATAATCATCCGGTTCAGAAAGTGCATGTTAAATAGGTACTGTAACTAAAAAAAGTTTCTAAAGCTATACATTTTCAAGTTTCCTTTTCATAAGTAGAACCCATTTAGTTTTAATTATCTTTGAAACAAACCTTTAAGTATAGTTATGTGATTTTCTGTAGGGAAATGTTTGCTTTGACCATGTGTGATATATATATCATGTTTTACAGAGGCATGGACTGAAATATTTCTAGGTTTATATTTACTTTTGATTGAATTTTAGGTTAATTTCATTTGTGATAACTTCAGACAGTTTATTTTCATACAATTCCATACAAATCTCAATTTAGCACTCCCCAATACAGTGAGATCTCAAAATTTTAAAAACACATATTTCTTTTATATAAAATAAAAGGTGCCTGTGACAGACACAATATTA
The DNA here is from genome assembly GCA_902151455.1 of Timema bartmani. Classification (NCBI taxonomy): domain Eukaryota; kingdom Metazoa; phylum Arthropoda; class Insecta; order Phasmatodea; family Timematidae; genus Timema; species Timema bartmani. The sequence continues at coordinate 55,472 of CABFWB010000324.1, read as the reverse complement.
AATGGACAAACTTTTCAGCAATGTCCAAACAATTAATATTTGCTCTGATTTTAGTTAAAGCAGAGCTTTATTGTTGTTTAGGGAAAAAATCACCAGAGTTATCTGCTTCTATACCAAAGTTTATCAAAATCAAAATGTGTTTGTTTATAGGAATGTATAAACAATGTGACAGACATGAATGACACCTTTGAACTATACGATGATACATGAATTTCCACTTACTAGTCAAATATATCTACAACTCATTATAGGGTTGTCGAGAAGATAAATTAGGTAAAAAATACATACATATTTACATAGTAAAATACTTGGTAATAAACTTTGCTTATGGCCAGAAAAAAAAAAATCCACACTTTAGAAATGAGCATCTTTCAACAATAAATGTTCAAACTTATAAATATTTTTCTGTAGAAATGGGAACTCCTTTAAACTCTTCATTAGTATGCAGATAAAATGCCTTAAAATAATATTTAAAACAATATATATATACATATTTGTTTTTATTAACTTCAAAACTTTCTTATCAAAATACTATAAGAGTTTTGGTATCAATTTATATTCCAAAATTTCCTTTAGGTTGGCGTTAGTGTGAAAATGACCTTTACTTGTTTTAAGGCTATTGAGGTTCAGTTTTAAGGTAGTATATCTGGATGCAACTCAAGATAATTCCTGTCGGAATGGTGAAACAATTAGAATATTTTAGCAAAGCGATGCCAACTGTGTGAGCGTAAGATTATATCAAACCGATGGATAACCTTAATCAAAATGATGAATTATGCCAAAGATAACCCTTAAAACTATATTTATTAATATAACTTTCAAGCAACCTTTGTGGAACTTTCAAAACTTCTAATTTATCATATCCTAACGTCTTTGCCAAGCGTGGCAATGTTTCTGTGAGGTAGTAGGAGTTGCCAACATGAGCAGAGTTAAAAGCCTGCACAACGGCTGAAGAAAGTTGTGACCCCGGTGGTGAAAGTCCCATACCGTACGGTTTATTGATGACAACAAGTCCGTCTGGAACATAAAACAATAATTACAAATTATTTCAGATGCTAGAAGCAAACTGAATATGGAAATAAAATACAATAGCATGATTTTAACAGATGGGATCAAGTGTTTCTGTACAAAATATATAGGAGCTACCTAATGTTGTAGACAATGTTTCAATGGATTGTAAATAGTGCTAGTGTGTGATAGTGTGTACATACAATCCCCGGCCCTGGCTTGATTCCAACTTATAGAAACGACCAAGCCACTAATTAACAATTATGTGAATGGGAACAAACCCTATTCACAGGGCTTTTAGCAATTTAACCTCATTAAAAAAGGGGATTTAAGGACAAAAATTTTCAAAAAAAAGGGACTCTAAAGGACCAACATTTTTTGCACGTTAAAGAAAATAATCAGGGAAGATCAGAATTGTTGTTATTGTTATTAAAACCCCTACCAATTATTTGCCAGCTAAGAGAACATATGAAATGCATGTCGAATACAATATTGATTAGTTTATTAAATGGAATAAAATAATAAATATTTTACTCTACAAGTTTTTTATATTTTTCATATTTTTATATTTAGATATTATTAATATTCTGAGTTGTTATGATTATGAATCTCACAAAAATGCAATAAGTTTTATATAGAATTTGTGTGACACCTTTTGTAAAACCAAAAAACTTTATCATAAAAAGTTCACATTAAATTGCATTTGAATGTTTTAAGTAAAAAAAATGTATGTGTATGGCTTACGATTAAGTCCTTATTGTCATAAGATTTCACAAAAAAAAGTATTTTTTGGTAATTTTCATTATTATTATGAAATAAATAAGTTGGCACTAGAGTATGAAACATTTCAAATAAACTTCTTGATGGGGAATGGGTTACATTTGTATTTGATTTTAATAAACTTTTGCTTGGTAACAAATAGGAATATATTTTATTACAAAATACTGGTATAAGATTATAGATTACTATAAATATTATTTAGTATTGGCAAACTTAATGAAAGTAACAATTACCAAAAATATAACAGATTTTAAATATTGTTCATTAAATAACAATAAAACTTATTGCAATGTTTTGAATTTAATAATAAAGTGAACATTTTTACAAAGTGTAAATCAAAGAAGAGCCAGCCAATATCTGTGTAAAAAATAATTCGGTTATAGAAAGCTATAAATGACATTAGCAAAGGTAAGAATTAAAACAGAGTAAATGCTACAAATTAAGTACAATATATATTAATGTATCCTTCAAATCTAAACATAACGTAAGTTTGTTTTGGTTTTAATCTTTTGTTTCATAATCTTTAGGTTGATTATTGAAGTACGATTATATTTTTCAAAATTTGTTTTCTACCACTTTTGCAATTGAAACTACTCGTTGAGAGTCTTCACTTTCATTAATTTGTCCTTAAAGCCTTAACAGCATAAAACATCCCATCAGGGCCGGTCTATGGCGTGTGCTACGTGTGCAACCGCACACACAAACAATTCAGGGGGCGCCAAAATGGCACAAAAATAAATATCTTTGTTGTTATCTGGTAAATTATAAGTATAATTAAAGAAAGTAATTAGTAAGAAGAATGCTTATTTCTTAAATTAATATTCACACCCATGCCAAACAGAATACTTTTTTATTTCAAATTAGTGCATTCGAATACATTAACAAAGTAAATACATTTTGTAGGTAGTTTGGTGCGACGTACCCCTGTCAACTACATTGATGACGGGACTATACTAGTTGTCGTGTTGAGACTGTACGATCTATGAGTTAGGCTCAGGCCGAAACTTTGGTGGGCGGCAGGGGATGGGGGGTATATGAAATGTTAGTTTTATTTCTCGGTCAGTCACCTAACCTTTATGTGAGTGATTTATTGACAATCGCTTACTCACTTTATTTATAGTTCGGCGTGTTGCAATTCGCTACTTATTATTTTCAGTTTATACGGTGTTCTGTGAAATTATGCTTAAGTTCTGTTTTCAATTATTATTTTGGTGCAAACCTTTTTAGTAGGTACTGTACTCTGTGAAGTGTATTGTGTCGTATGCTGTATTGCTATCATTATTATGTTTTTACTTTTTGTAGTTTCTGTTTGTTTTTTTAATAATATTAAATATATTTTTTAAAACAGTTACTAAAATGTTTTCCAAACTTTCTGCAGCCGAAAATAGAAAGTTACAAGAAACATAGTCAAGCGCTAAACTAATTTGTAATTATTTAATGAAGGCAAGCACTGGTAAAGAAAGTGAAAGTGAAATTGAAACTCAATGTAAAGATGATCATCTGTTGAAACAGCGCTCAGAAGAGGATGAAGATTGCT
>CABFWB010000324.1:6785-51559 GCA_902151455.1 Timema bartmani | reverse complement strand
GAGGAACTCACGAAACCCTCTACAGCAAAAACAATGGAAATTTTCTCGGGCTCGTAGAGTTGATTACAAAATTCAATCCTGTTATGAAGGAACATGTTTCCAGAATTCTGGGGAAATACAATCTCAGATGTGTAACATATTTGTGAAAGAACATTCACATAGAGTCTAGTTTTAAAATGGCCATATATAGTATTCTCCACAGTTTTTTCAAATGGGAGTGAGGGCGCAAAATATGAGTTTTGCACACACAAAACTTTTTGCCTTAGACCGGTCTTGCATCCCATGTACAAGTCTCAATTATTAATAGTTCTGTTTAACTGCTGAAGCTAGTCTCTTAGTAGCTCCATAAAAAAAAATAATTAGCATTTAAAAAAAAAATCTTATGTTTTTCCTTTATTCTTTTCTATAAGGTCTTTGTATAGTTTTTTCGAATCATGTGCTTCTTCGGCCCTCTGCTTTTGTGCTTGCTATCTTTTCTACTTCTTTTCTCTCTTTATCTTTCTTAAGTCTCTCTTTCTTAATCTTGTCTTGTTCTAAGAAAGTCTTATAACTATCTGGCCATAACCTAAAGTAAACTAGTGGTGGGTACTAAATAAACTTTGAGTATCTCTTCATTCCAGACAAAACGTTTAGCCTAGCGTTAATTCAGTGTTCATTCATTGCTGTTTTATTACTGGTTAGCACGAGACCTGATGTTGAAAACCCTCTTTCAATTGAAGCGCAAATGTCCCCTCCGTGTAATTTATTGGGCGCAATAATTTAAATAAAATGGCACTGAAATTTAATCATATTCAAACAGTATACATTTAGATGTTAGATGCATTATTTTAAGAAATGTAAATTAACAAATGCTAAGCAACTTACATAAACTTTTTTGTGTGTAAAAGTTTATAGTATTTTTCATCAGTTTAGTAGTATTTTTTTATCAAGAAAAAGGGAATTAGGGACCAAAATATCAAAAAAGGGGACTTTTAGGGACAAACTTTAAAAAAGGAACTTTTAGGGACCACCTGATTCTGTATCCCAATTTTAAGCCTTAGTGGGAATTGAACTTAGGACACTTGTTTATAAATGTTAATACAATACTTAATGGAATAAGATGCCAGACATATCTCTGTTACTCAAGTCAAGCTACTGGTGAATGTGAAAACCAAACTCACTCTCATTGTATACAATATTTTGAAGCAAATATTCTGATATTTCTTGTAAACTGGAACTTTTATTTATTGAACTATATACATGGGGTGCCCTTTTTGTTTTAGTTTTTACTTTGGTTGTACATAAGTAACGGCGTACAAAAAAAGTTTTTGATGAAAACATTATGCTTAGTTTAAAATTAAGTCATTGTTTAAAATTCTCAACTTAAAAAAACACTTTTCAGAACACCAGACTATCCTTGCGGTAAACACCAATTCAGTCACAGATTAGTCTAAAGTTGAGATTTAAAAAATATATATGGTCTAAAGGTCTGAACCCTAATTTACACCTTTTCCCATTCCCAGTATTTCACATAGTTTATAAACCAAAATATAGGTAGCAGCATCAAAGAAAGATGTATAAAATAGTTTTAACCTAAACACAGCAGATCTTTCATATATAGTTAATCCGTGATGTGTGTTTTTTATTATGCGATTTGAGCAGAAACAATTTTGAAAGCTTATTGTTATGTGATGTTTGTGTATTATATTACGTTTTATATTTAAGTAATTTTCTTAAAAAAGGAATGCATAATGTTTTCATACTATTTAATACGCCCAAACTTATTTAGACTTATTAATGTTTCAGTGAGTAAACGCGATTTTTCACACACATTTCGAGATTTGAGACGATATTCTATAAAGTGTAAAGTTGATCGTCGGCTAACATTATTCAATGATCACCAGAACTATTCTACAATTCGTGAGAGACTTATTACATTTAGCAATGTGGGCGCACGAACATTTTGCTCTCAGCGATCTTCTTCAGGCGACTCCGGTGGGGACGGTGATAAGAAAAATCCAGGTTGGCAAGGGGGCTCCAACAGAGACGGTAGTGACAACCCGGAGACTAGTTACCCCGTTCACCATTCCCTGCCTGCTACAGTTGTAGTGCCAGAAGTTTGGCCTCATCTGCCCCTCATTGCTATTAGCAGAAACCCAGTGTTTCCACGCTTCATCAAATTAGTTGAAGTAAGTAGGCTACCATTCACTGTTATAACCTTAAGACAGCTAGAGAGAGTATGATTTGGTCTGGTGGTCATGCGGATTTAGTAAAGCCGGCTGCTGACGATATGATTTGGTCAGGCAGACGCAATATCTGGTCATGCGTAGTAGATTTGTCATCTGACATAATTTTCAATTTCATGTTGGGTGATATCAGGTGGCCAGCCTGTCTGCTGTTAGCGCGGTCCCGACCATAAGAAGCAAAAATCAACTGAGATAAACCAGGCGCTAAGTAACACCTGATTTTGTTAAGCAGACTAGCCTATCGAGGCCTACAAGTCAGATCATCTTTTGTAGGTCCGCTTAGCTCTCAGATATTTTACTTCATATTTAAGTTTTATAATCCGACACCTTAGCTCAGTCGGTAGTGTGTCTTGTCTACAGAGTTAAGGGTTTCAGTTTCGATTCCCGGCATGGCCGAAAAATTGATCATTGGTGAAATATGGGTTTACCCTTTCACAGTGATGAATTAATGTTCAGGGACTGGATGTTGTGCCTGTCCTAGTCTTAAGTTAGATTATAAGTCATATGAAGCTACGACAGGCCTACCAAGCTGGTAGTGGGAAATATATGACTTGAATAAAAACTGACCACAGGCTGGAAACAGTAATGGATGTAAAGTAAATTTCAGTTTTACATATCATTAACATATTTGAACTTTTTATCTAGGAGCTACCCATATAGCTATCAGTTCAGCCTTAAGCCCCATTTACATACTCCATATTTGTAAGGTCTATAGTTAATAGGAAGAGATTGTATCCACAGTAACATTACTTTATTCTTCTGTAAATACCTGATCTGTGTTCCGTAGCATTCTGTATTTAAGTTGGATCAACTTTGTCTTTCTTAGCCTCTCATGGATGGCTACGGATAACCAATCACAAGTAGACAAATAAATTAACATTGTTGTGGAGATCAAAATTCAAGCATACCCTAGTGAATAAAATAGTTACTAACTTATTTTCTAAATGTATAATCCAGTTTTTATTTATAGTTAATATTAATTCTCAGAAAACTTTTATATATCGAGGCTAGTTGTGAAATAAATAATAAAATTATCAAAAATTTTCACTGTATTTATAACATTCGCTGGAAATCGATTAAATTTTTTTTTATAATCCTAAAAAACAAATTAGGCCTATTAAATTACTAGCAAATACCACATTGAATTGCCTTCTTATGTGTTTCATTTTTTTGTAAGTCCCTTAGGCCTATGTTTTAATTAAGATGTTAATATAATTCTTTAAATTATAAATTTAACGAACTGCTGTTAAATCGGAACTTGGCGTCTTAGCCAATAACTGTTGTAGTTCCTTCTAATAAAATAAATAAATAATTCACTTTACACTGAAGCAACTTAAAAGAATTAGTGCCCTAAAATACATAAGGCTAATTATTTTATTTTGTAACTATTCTATAATTTGTTTTTATATAGGTAATCATTTTTTATGCTATGAATTCTAAACTAAGTCAGCACAATCTTTCAAGTCTGCAACAATTAAACGGATGATATACATTTGTTTAGAGTTTTATTTGCTTTTCAGTAATGTTTTCATGAATGTTTAATGGATAAAGAATTATTTATCAAACAGTAAAAATGAGAATGAATTATACTACTTTATTTGGCTCACTCTAAGTAACCCGAGTATTATATAATCCAAGAAACAACAAATAATTGGAACATTGAGTTGTGTACAGTACTGTATTTATTATGATTATTAACACTGTTTGGAAAGTTTTTTCTAGCAATAAACCTTTTTTCTAAAAGTGATGGTATGTGCGCTTTACCCAAAAAGACTGTTATTCTTTACACTACATTATTGCAATAGACCTACTTGAAAAGTTGTAGGCTATTTATTTTTGATCTGGAATTACACGGCCTAAATTGAGAGGCGTGCTTATTTAATATTGTTGTGCTCTGGATGATTGCGAATGACAAACCGAGTATTGCAGGGCGTTGTGATTAGTTTGTGAACAAATAAAACAAATGCGCTGACAACATAAACCTGGGTCACGAAAGTCACCAAAAAGTTACTAATTATAAAAATAGCTTACAAAAGTCCCTGAAAAGTCACGAATTCTCAATATTTTAGTCATAAAGTCACGGAAATATTTTTGTTTAAATTTCCCGTACATTGTAACAATGCGAACGCGTCAATTGTCGTGTCACCCACTAGCCATGATGTCTTGCGCTAGCCACAAGTTGCCTGATTGTTTTACTGTGATACCAAGGACAAGGTTAACGTTCAACATCTAGTTCAAGTTTTATATATATATATATGATGCAATAGAAAACATCTTAGATATTTATCTTGCAATATTATTAATTTTATTTATAAGTCAGAAGGACTAAAAAAAAAAAACACTTGTCAGAAGGACTCCAAAAATATTAAACATATTTTCCTTGCCTGAAATTATTATTATAATTTTCTACAAGTCGGAAGGACTCTGAATATTAAACATTATTATAATTTCCACCAGTCGGAAGGTATCTCAATATTATAACAATTTAAAGCCGAAAAAGAATTTAGACTTACAAAGGCTGAAACTTAATTTAGAGCTTACATTTTGTTTTGGGAACACGTAGACATGCCCAAGATAGATATCCTGCTAAGAGTGAATTGTCCTCCGACCTCTTGGCAGTATTTATTTGATATAATTTGCTCAGAGAGGGGAAAAGTTACACCCGATAGACACAAAGAGAGAAAAGGGGAAGTGGTAATGGTAATGGTAATAGTGAAAGGGGAACATGTGATGAAAAAACTCTGGAAAGCTCCAGAACAATGTTCTTGACACGTGGAACCATCTAGTGCCGGAAATGTTACACTTCACATTTCCCGGCGGCCTTAGCGAACATCGATGTTGACCCGGCTAATTCCCTCGCTCTTTCAATCTAACAACATGTTCGCGTTAGCCGGTAGTGTAGCGTGGGAGATAGCCAACTTGGGACGTACAGAGTGGAATGGGGCTCGGTGAGTTTAGAACATTATACTGTTTCAGTTGTGGTGGGATATGATTAGAAATAATTTAGTGTCCAGTTTTTGAAATTCAACATTGTAGCTTATGATAAGATGCCACAAAACAGTTCACCAAAAAGACAGTAATTTTGGTCTCTCCAACTCAGTAGACACCCTGTTAACAGAGTGTCAGCATTCCTCACGTTAAACCAGGCCAGAAGGCGGAATAAAACGAAGTGGATCCAGCTAACATGGCTGGCTAATCACCATAGAATCTAGGGGGGTCACTCTGCCCATTTTTGGGGCTACGCAGGGTTAGGACGCCGGCACATCAGTGCCAGTATTGGAGGGCTACCGCTGAGCCCAGGGTACCGGGGTTCATCAACCGTGTAGGATCACCTAAAGGTCAGTCAGGCCATTGGTTAGAGATTTTTTTGCAATACGTTGTTCTGTCATGAGTTTCTAAAATCTCTTTTAAATTCTTTCATATCTTTTAATATCTCTTATCAGCATCACGTCTTGTAATAGACATAGTAGTACAAATAAAAACCACTAATNGTTGATTTGACATGGAACGCCCCTAATACCCAAGCTGTATGTCAATTACGAACCCATACAATCATATACATCCACTGCCCCCATCCTCTGCCACAACACCTCCTGACAACCATAGGCCCACAGGTGAAAGGTAGGTGTGGTGAAACGGCCATTATTTATTTGTTTCAGATTACCAATCCTGGTTTGATGGATCTCATACGTAGGAAGGTCAAGTTGAACCAGCCCTATGCGGGGGTATTCTTGAAACGAAGTGAAGAGTAAGTACTTATTAATTTAAATTTGGTCACACAGTTGGAACGGAGGCTGTAAATATATAAATAATATCCTGTGCTGTGATGAACTGTTCTAACACCTCTAAATAGAGGTTTCACCCGCACAGGTGCTCGTGTGTTCTAAGGTGTCAGACACTCGTAATATTACTAGAGTGCTGATGATGGAGAGGTCAAAGTTTGGGGGTGGTTTTCACTCTTTGTGCTAATGCGGGTGAACTTTCTCTAAAACTATCATCTTACCCCCTTATATTGTTAAAAACATACCAATTAAAATAAATCTATTTCTCACCCTCCCTTCAAACTGAGGGGAGTGTGAAGTCCACTGTTTCAATTCAAAGTGAAGTCTAATTGAATAATATGAAATATTCCCGAAGCCAAATAAAATTTTTAGATTAAAAAAAAAGAGTTTAACGTCAAGACAAAGGTTAGCATACACTAACTATAAAACTCAGAGATACAATTTTCAAAATGTTATAGCTTATTGCAAACAGGGGTTGTTAAATTAACATATCACAATATATAATTTAATTATTTCAAGTTTTTGTCATGTGAACGTTAATTTGTGATGTTAATAACACCACAAATACCAAAAATTTAAAATAAATGGGTACGGTATTTTAATTTAGGCCTAACTTAAAATATATCTTTATTAGGGAAGTTTCGTAAGTGTCCAATCTATAACTCTACTTTTGAATCAAGATCAAAGCTGACAATTATTAGAAACAAAGTCAAAGTTTTCAAAGCTTCACACATTTCTATTTATAATGAATATTCGGACAATGATGTTTATGTTTGTGTCAACTAATCCATCTTTAAACTGGAAATCATATTTTTACCAACAGGAATGAATCTGATGTTGTACAGAACTTGAGCGATGTTTACCTTGTGGGGACTTTTACTCAGATCCATGAGATGCAGGACATGGGAGATAGATTGAGATTGGTCGTTATGGCGCACAGGCGCATCCGAATCGTCGACCAGATCATCGACAACACCGAGCCCGTACCAGGTGTGTGACTATCACAATTTAACCAGCATGGATAAAGCCCAGATTAGTGGATAACAGTAGATATTTAAAAAAGGGTGTTAGGGAGCCCTGTAATTGTCTATATTGCCCTGTTTGAGGTTCATTTTGGAAATTGGGAAGTACCTAACTGATATTTTACTAAATTAGGTCCTGCACCGCAAAACATTAGGATTAGTAGGCTCTACCAGGGTCTTTATTTTAGGCTTGTTCTAGAATTATGTCGAGACAAAGACACAAATAAGCGGAATGACGGCTATTTATTTATTTATTCTGTTTTTTTAATCCTCAGATCTCCTTTGGGATTTATAGAACCTTTGCCCGCATGCCTAATTTATTTTAAATCCATTTAAAACAAAACTACTATAGATTTGTTAATACATTTTGTGTTACTGCAGCCGACATGATTATCAAGTTTCCACTGTTTAACACCTCGATTGCTGTGTCCGTAGAAGAATCGGACCTTGAACGCCGGCGACGTAAGCGCAGGAAGAAGCGCCCTCTGGTTGTAAATGCGCTGGAAGGAGAGATGGAGGAGAAGAAAGAGGATGAGTTGCCAGGGGAGGTGTCAGGTCCTGAAGTTCAGGAGGAGGGCACAGGCCCCCAGAACGCTACCCCACCATTTCCTAAACAACAGCCTGTGTTGATGGTCGAGGTGGAGAATGTGAATCACGACAAGTTTCGTCAAACCGAGGAAGTCAAGGTGACTTTGAAAAGAATCAGAGTTATACTATTTCACAGTTAGTAAGCACAAAGTTAAAGTTTAGAAAGTCTAACGTATTGCTGTGTGAAGTGAAGATGGACGGAGCTGTTCACTGTCTGGGGTAGTTCAACGTGATTCACTTCACTGAAACGAGCAGTTCGTTTATGTAGTTCAATCGTCCGCAAACTAACGAATGTCATACTGCTTGTAATTTGGTTGTTTAGAGCTGTGAGGCTATGTGTAGGGGGGGGGACTGGGGGGAGGGGAGGAAGAAGGGGGAAACAGCAGGGTTTTGCTAAGAAGAAACTTTTAGAAAATACAAACATATTTTTTGTTATTCTCATTAATGATATTATTATTATNAGAAGGGGGAAACAGCAGGCTTTTGCTAAGAAGAAACTTTTAGAAAATACAAACATATATTTTGTTGTTCTCATTAATGATATTATTATTATTATTATTTTATTGGTACAGTGAAATCTCCCTGAACGGACACCTTTGAATATCGAATTCTTCACTATAACTGACAGTTTAAATTTCTCTGGCAAAATAACATTGGCTTTTACTGTGAAACAACTTACCAATAACAGACTTTTTCAATAACGAACACAGACACTACTTGAGGCGCATATTTTTTCATAAAAATCTCGAAGTGCGGTGGGGGGAGGGGGGGGAATTGAAAACACTGGTATATATTAAGTAGGCCTATTTAGTTTAGTTTAAGAATGTCAGGAATGCTAATGTCCCGTGCAGAGTGTAATCACTCCTATCTTCCCCCTCTAGGGAAGGTTTCTAAAATAGTCCATGTGGTAATGACTACAGTACTTTAGGGTCATACCTCCCTCCCTTTCCGAGCCTTCATGGTGGGTTGTTCCATTAATTTAGTCTGTCCTAGTGTACACATAATATAAACCTACAGTACACAAGGTCTACTGTTCACATTTAATTTTATCTGCGCATTGTTTTGAGTATAAACAAAGCTGTACAGTAAGCTATGGTACGTACAGTATTTATTCATTAATCATAATTATCCTGCATACAGTACTGGACAGTGTAAGGTAATTAGATTTTTTTTTTGTAGTTAATAACCAACACCCACAATATATGTCTTCATTCCCAGGTTGAAATGTGTTCAAGCACTATGATTTGAAAGAAAATATAAATATATTTTGACAAATAATAGACAATTCTTAATAACAAACATTTGTTTGATCCCAAAAGGTGTGTGCTATAAAGAGATTTCTCTTATTGATAATATATTTCAAAAGTGACAGCTGCGGCTAACACGACCTGATGTGGGAGCAGATCCATAATCATTTTTCCAGCTCTCAGATAAGGTTCTTCCTGTAGAAAATTGTACTGTAGCTTTGCTAATCAATGGAAATGCCAAGCAAAGAACTCCCTTTCGACCCACACAGGCCTACCATAGTAACTCACGGTAGAATCTCGGCAGTGTCACTTCGAGGAGGTGAACTAGTTCAGTTTGAAGAATAGTTCAATTAGTAAAATTTGCTCATGAACCACACACACACATCTCTAGTTCCAAGTATAAATTTTTTCAATTAAAATTGTACTTGAACTAAATAAATGAAAATATTCGAAACACTCTCTCCCTGTTGCTTTGTGACTGTATTTATCTATTACTCACTAAAATAATTCTAAAATTTATTAGATGTATTACAACAAAGGTTACTGGGTGCATAGCACTCATGGCACACCAAGCTGGAGAATTAAATCATCTGTGCAGTTAATAATGGATCTCTTAGTCCACAAAATTAGATTTCTTTAAATATCCTGCATTTTTAGGAAAAAAGTTCCCTGTATCTTAGCTCATGTTTGTCCTTAAAATATACGAGTTTATGTCTAGATATCTATCATAATGTTACTTATAATTTTGTGTTTTATGAATGAGTTTATGTCTAGATATCTATCATAATTGTTACTTATAATTTCGTGTTTTACGAATGAGTTTATGTCTAGATATCTATCATAATGTTACTTATAATTTCGTGTTTTATGAATGAGTTTATGTCTAGATATCTATCATAATGTTACTTATAATTTCATGTTTTATGAATGAGTTTTTTATTTTTATGTTTGAAGTAGAAGTGGCTTTTCTTGATTCCGATTCTTAGGTGCAACCTCATTTTTTCAATTATCTATTTTGATTATTTAACCTTTCCTATTTCATTATTTTCCCAAGCATCCATCCTCATATAAAATTTGTTTTATTTAACTTAAGCTTAATAAAAAAAACACTAAAATATGTGAATAGTAATAAAAACAAATAACTTTTACTTTTAACACAGAAAAATATCTATTTTACCAAGTATTAATGTGTATTAAATATAATTAATAACATAATTATGAATTACAATAGAAGCTTGTATTTTTACCTACAAATTAAGCCTCACTGAGTTTAATATTTATAAGTAATTTAAATAAAAAAAGGTTTAATAAACAAATACCGAAAACACAATTATTTAAATTCACCAAATAGGGTTATTACTTCTTAACTGAACAAAATACATAGCAAATAACGGCAAATAAACTAATATCAGAGATAATCGATTACCACTAATTTTGAAATTTGTCACTCTCTTAGTTACAAGTACTTTCATTGAGAGCTAAGAATTGTATCGAGAATCATAATATTAAGATTGATTTTCAATTTTTTCGATGCCAGTAAGAATCAAGTTTGACATCCCTAGTTAAAAGTAATAAAATACCTCTTGAGGTATTGAAACTGTAGGCATACGCTTACATCCGTCCTAACTTCTGTTATGAATTACTGTAACCATCCTAGGCGTTGACCCAAGAAGTGATCAAGACAATCCGTGACATTATCAGCATGAACCCGTTGTACCGGGAGTCTCTCCAGCAGATGTTGAATCAAGGACAGCGAGTGGTGGATAACCCCGTGTACTTGTCCGACCTGGGAGCGGCCCTCACAGGGGCAGAGCCGGCCGAGTTGCAGCAAGTGCTGGAGGAAACTGATGTGAGTCTTATTGATGTCACTCCTGCTTCAGTGGCCATGTGGTCTAAGGCGTCACTCTCGCAATAGATTAGACAGGGAGATCAAGGTTCGAATCCTGGGAGGGTGGGTTTCTTACATGGTTTTCCAATCTTCCTCCACATAAATGTGATTATACTTCCTCTTAATTCAATCTTAATCATCCCTAATACACTAGTGATGCTAGAAAATAAAATGTCAACGAGTATTAGAATTGTGTATTCTATTTTCCATTCCCTCTGGTCATAAATATTTCAGGGAGTCCTTGATTAGATATATAGTCTAACAAATTATACCTATCTTGGTGGCTTAGTTAGCTAACGCGCTAGTTTTGTGTTGAGCTAGACTGCCGAGGACGGAGAGATCGAAGTTCGAATCTCCTTTGGTTTTACTGGAAGTGGTTTTTCCTATATGGTTTTCCATTCTCCTTCCACACAAATGTGGGTTCACTTCCTCTATATTCAACCCTCCCAATTCATAATCCTATAGTGTAATTAGTACTTAAGCATATAACCCGAACGGGTAGTAAGACGCAGTGAGGAATAATTTTTTTTTTAAACAAATTATGAAGTGTTTAACTAGCGCAATAACCGGGTGTTTGCATTAAAACACCCCCCTTCCCACTTCCCGCCAACTTTACATCCCTTTAATAGGGAATGATTGTCTGGAATTGAAATTCATCCTCTTCATGTTCCTTTAGATTAGCCTCTGTCTTTCAACCTGTCCGGACCATCCGCGCATTTACACTGAGAGGCTAGGGCTGGCTAAGGCACAATTGAATAGATATGTACCTGCATTTGTATGGAGCGGTAGATTGGGAAACCACCCTCATTTATAGCTGACCAGGATTCAAACCTCTCTCTCCCAATCACCGGCAGTCCAGAGTCTTCAAGGAATAGCGAAACTATCAGATTTGAAAAAATAATGTTTAGTTGGAACAGCTTTCAAAACTCTTCTACTGCTAATTTAGGGCTTAGCCCAATATAATTAAAGCACATACAGTAAAACCCTGTTAGACAGAACCCCGGTAGTCTGAAAATCCAGATAATTTTAACACACTTTTTGAAAAACAGAAAAAATGAATTTAATAAAATTATGTTTTATTGGTCAACGAGCTCAAAGTTAAAAGAAAATTGTAAGAGACAATGATATCTGGTAATAAATGCTTAATATTTACATGTTATAGTCAACACAACATGTTTTCCTGTAACTACAAATAATTACAGTATATATTACCTGTTATACATCAGTTTAATAAATGAAAATTTGATAAAATTCATTCAACTTTAATCAAAAATTCGTGAAAATACTGTATCCCAGTATTCTACCACTTAAGCCGAATAAGCTTCGATCCCAATTAGTTCGGATTAACAAGGTTCTAGTGTACTCAACAACCAGATACCAGACCATTAATTTAACTCTTAAACCAAATGTTATAATGAATACATTATAGCAAAAAAGTAAACATTTAGTTATCTATTTTTTTATAGCGGCTTAATAATTAATGTTGTGAAATAAACCTCGTTTGTTTCACATGTTTTATACAATTGGGATTTTGGATTCACTATTTTTAGGTAAAATTAATATTCGGACCTGTAAAATGGTGAATTCGATCACTCTTCGACTATAACCATATTTGTATTGTTTTAAAATATCAGATTGAAACACCATGAAAATTGTGATTCTTCTCTCTTGCCTTGTGGTGGAACAGATCCCAAAGCGGCTGATGCTGTCCCTGTCGTTGCTGAAGAAGGAGTACGAGCTGAGCAAGTTGCAACAGAAGATTGGCCGAGAGGTGGAGGAGAAGGTGAAGCAACAACACAGGAAGTATATCTTGCAGGAGCAACTCAAGGTCATCAAGAAGGAACTAGGACTGGAGAAGGACGACAAGGACGCTATCGAAGAGAAGTTCAGGGAGAGGATCAAGGTGAGTGGTCTACCACAGACACTTATTGACATATACATCTCTTAGAAACAACTTGTTAGGAGAAAATGTGAGATGTGAAACTTGTTCACCTGCAAGTGGAAATCACAAATCAGCACGAAAGAGTGGGAAGTATCTTTTTATTATTTTATTTTTTATTATTGGATTGTGCTTTTAGTGATTTCTGATGTGAAACTTGTTCACCTGCAAGTGGAAATCACAAATCAGCACGAAAGAGTGTGGAAAGTATCTTTTTATTTTTTTATTTTTTATTATTGGATTGTGCTTTTAGTGGTTTCTTAGCTCAAGTTTTTTTAATTTGAGTCGATCTTGAGTGAGATTTTAATAATGCTCCTGATTAGTAGGTCGAGTCGAGCTTAGATTGAATTAATATTTATTTTAAAAACTTCATCATGATCATCATCATCAACTGTTTCCAGCCTGTGGCTGGGTCAGTTTAGAAAAATGTCTCCATCTCTCTTTATTCTTTCACCATTCTTCTCCTCTCACTTGAACACTTTCTGTTATCTGCTCCTCCCATCTTAGTTATGTAAAAAATATATTTATATTATTTTAATTTTTTTTAATTAAATAAGAAACACATTTAAAATAAAATAAAATGAAATATGGTTTAAACTTGATTTTGAATAGAAAAAAAAAAAATCAAACCACAGTAAATTATATAATTAACTTTTAACTATACTGCAATAGTAACAAAAACATTAGCTATGATACAACTCTCTTTAGTGGCTGCAGGGTGTAATGCGTCACTTTTGTAATCGACTGGACTGCCGATGACGGAGAACTCGAGGTTCGATCTCGGTCGGGTGTACTGAGGGTGGTTTTTATTAAATGGTTTTCCACTCCACACAAATGTGTGTACACTTTCTCTAGATGCACCCTTCCTCATCCCAATCACATCAGAGTAATTACCGGTAGTATATGGCGTACAACCCGAACAGGTAGTGATACAACTCTACATTTCTAAGTGCAGTTCCCCCTTGTCCATTTGAAGCACAGCCGTTAACTCGGTGCTGGCCTGTTAGAGGGAGAAGATAGATAGAGCATTGATGATGTTTAAAATGTAGGCTACATAGTATACTTTTACATTGAGATGTACTTGAGACAGTCTTGCTGTAAGCTAGCTAGTTGTGTTCTAACAGTCCTACAGAGAGTTGAGAGAAATGCCCTCCTATTTCTTCTTTATCTCAGTGTTGCCAACCATATAGTCTCTAGCTATAGTACATGGACCTGAAATGAATTGTATTTTGACCGGTAGGATACTACTTGATAAGCCCTGCGATTTTCATAAAAAATAATAATTAATGTAAAATTTGTTACTGGATAGCAGGGCCACAGGATATTACTTTTAGAAAATATCCTAAAATTGGATTGTAGGCTACAGGTGGTGAAATTATATCAAAAGTAGTATCCAGATCGTACAGTTGGCAACACTGCTTTATCTACTCTTCATACCTTCCTTCATTCAATGACTAGTTTACTCACTGGCTGACCTTGACATTCCAATGTACATCTGCTTGATACTCCCTTTGTTAGGTTCTTCTCATACTCTGACCCCTCTACCCCTCCAACTGTCCATTATTTCACAAAATGCAAGCCCATAAATCAGCCGGTCCTGAGTATCTTTTTTTTTTTAAACTTGGCTCGAAAATCTGAATATTCCCACATCCCTGGTGCTTTCCTGTTCTCAAATGTGATACATGTGATACATGTGATACTTATTATCGCAGGAAAAAGTTGTGCCAAAAGCTGTGATGGAAGTTTTGGAAGAGGAACTGAGCAAACTCAGCTTTTTGGAGAGTCACTCATCCGAATTCAAGTGAGTTTGCCTTTAAAAAGGGGAGTTTTGTTCAAGGGCATATCATAGTTTTAATACAGAACAAATGTTTATTTGATAAAATAGAAAAGCAATCACAATAACTCTTTTAAAGAAAGAGAGAAAACTTTTTTTTTTTTTTCAATCCAGTACTTTTCCAAAACCTAGTTTGTTTTTTGGTATTCATAAGATAATAAAAATTTCATCTTTTTTTTATATTTGGTTAGCTTTTACTTGGCTTTAAAAATATTTTTCAGCTTTGACAACTAAGGAGCTTCTCCAATAAAAAAATATTGAAGGCTAAAATACGTATTTATATTCATTTTGTGCTCATATGTAAATTACAAACAAATGTTTTCATGACAGAAACATGCAGTACTGTAATTGAATTGTATGTTTGATATTTAACGTACTTGAAACATCAACTTAGGTTAAAATATGTTAAATACTCTAGCAATAAAATTATTTATAAAGTTACACTTTATGTCTAGCGCTATATAAATATGTGCAGTGGATTTTTTTTCCCCCAAATCAAGATTTTGAGAAAATCGACTTTTTCTCTTGTTGCCCTTCAGTAAACTACCCTTAATTTTAGGGTTAGATATCCAATTCCAAAAAACCCTCGGGGCAACCCTATGAAAACCCTAGATACCAAGTTTAAACCCTATCAAGAATCTTGATTTCAATTTTTTTGACGATCACAATACTTTCTCTACCTGTAAGATAGTGAGAAAGTAAAAATACTGGCATATTTGTTAATTTGGAACATTTAACTCAAAGCTTAAAAGTTAAAATAGTAGATCTTTGGATGGAAAAAAAAGTGAGTTGAAGAATTAATACTCTGATTCAAACATGTTTCATTACTTCTCAAACAAGTGTTCTAATGCGACATAAGATGTAATTTCCCATCAATCTTAAATCATCCTGTTTTATACATAAGTTAAATTATTTCACACTTAGTCGGTTCATTTAAAAAAATAGCATTGTACTACTATTTTCTTCAATCTAATCTGCCTGGAAAAACACAGGAAAATTGGTAGTAAGAAACTAGGGGTGACTTTGCAGTAGCTCAATATTCAGCCTCGCTTTTAATTAAAAAAAAAGTAAACTTCCGCACACCTCTGCTAAATTGTTTAAAACAAACCACGTCATCTCTAGACATTTCTATGTAATTTAAACTAAAGTATTAAAAGTAATACTTGAAATGCATAGCACCTTTTTTTTTTTTGCTCTTAAGGTATCCAGTGTTGATGTCACCCTTGTTAAGACCGGTTTCTGTTTGTCTACAGTGTGACAAGGAACTATTTGGATTGGCTGACGTCGCTGCCCTGGGGAATCACAAGCCCTGAAAATTTGGACTTGCAAAGAGCAATCACAATACTGGACGAGGACCACTATGGAATGGAGGACATCAAGAAGAGGGTCTTAGGTGGGGATGCGGTTTTGAAACGGGAGTAAACCTGTTTCCAAACAATCAAACTCACCATCAGGTGTTTCTAATTTGGTCACTAAATTATCACTGTGTGCATTCACTTATAGCAATGTGTTCGAGGGAGGGGGGTTGATCCTATAAAATACATCCTTGGTCTTGAAAGTATGTAGACTGGGGTAAAAAATTCCCACTTCGACAATTACGAAGCTTCAACCACAAAAATATAAACAGCTAAAATACACAATTTAGGGTAAATTATTGCCATTCTGAGCTTTTATATACATTACAAATCTTAGGTGATTTAATTCTCTTTAATGAAAACCTCTTGTCGAGGTATTTTTTTTTATATTTGGAAAAAGGTACAGGAATGGTGGATAGAAGTAATTTAGTTGTATGTTGTGACAATAATTAAGAGTCAGAGAGCTTGGTTTTTTTCATTCGAGTCGAGTATTTCTAAAAGCTCCCGGGTTTGAGTCGAGTTTGAATATATTCCTAATTTTAAAATGTAAAGAATATATATTTGTTACAATAAAAGTAAACAACTTCAATCAAATATAATTCAAAATGTACAACAATATTGAATAAATTTACCGGTCGAAAGTGGTTTTAAAGCTCTATTATGCTATAATGTGAAAATTAATATTAATTTTTAGCAATTTGTTAAGTAACCGAATGATTTATAAGTGGAAATGCCGATATTATCTCAATTAAATAGCCTACGCTTACTATTGCGTTTTTAAAATTGATTAAGTACATCAAGTGAAAGCTCGAAAATGACGAGCCTACAAAAATCTCAATCTCGAGCTTAAAGGACAAGCTCGGCTCGAAGCTCGAAATCTGAGTACTCGCAGAGCCCTAACAATAACTTTATCTATCAGTATAAAACAAAATACTACAGACAATTGGTCAATGAAACATTTTCCAAGTCATTTTAGTGCATAAAGTTATATAAATAAATACACACAATATAATACTTTTCCAAGCATAAAATTAAACTAACAAAAAAATATTCAAACCTTGATCAGGCTTTGAGACTATTTCAAATACTCAATTCGAGTTTGCTTCAAACTATAGAAGTGGACTTTGCACGTCCATACAGAAGACCGTGATGGATATAAAAAGTTTGAATGTTTCTTGTTGTTTTTCAGAGTTTATTGCTGTGAGTCAGTTGAAAGGAAGCACTCAGGGTAAAATCCTTTGTTTCTATGGCCCCCCAGGAGTAGGGAAGACCAGCATCGCTCACTCAATAGCGAGAGCCTTAAATAGAGAGGTAAGTTGAAACTGGAACAGTTTCGCTCAGATATTAGAAGTAATTTGTCACTTGTCACTGACCCATGTTTTAAACTATGCTTTCTATGCAGATATATTTGTTTTAAAAGATAAATAAAACATTGACTTAATCATCCGGCATTTACCTGTGTTTTCTCGAGTATGGGTAGACCAAGAAAGAGATGGGAAGAGCAGATAACAGAAAGTGTTCAAGTGAGAGTAGAAGAATGGGATAAATTAAAGTAGGAAGAGTAGTAGAGGGATAAAGGAAGATGGGGGCATTTTAATAAACTGACCCGGCCACAGGCTGGAAAAGTTGATGATGATGATGATGATGGATTTAATCATCGTGAAAAATAAACTTCATTAAGCTTCTATAGAGGCTCAAAAATTTTAATACAAATCTGGATCTTACTAAGATTCATATTCAATTCAAAATTCTGAATCTTAATATTTTAAAGATTCAATCAAATTTAAAATCTCAAGTACAAATAGGTCTCATTCGGATTCGACAGAATTTTTTATATATATATAATATTTATGTTAATATTTGCTTAAGATTTGATTTGTAGCATATAGTTATAAAGTTTTTGATACTAAATATTTTTACTATAAAATATTCAATTCAAATTTGTTCCAAACTTTTTTTTTATTTTAAAATATTCAATACAAATGTGAAAATATTGTATTTTCATGGGCTTAAAACCTGAATAAATAATCAATAATGAAAAAATTAAAGTTAGCTTAGTTTTTTCTGTCCCTTTAAAATGATTAATACTGTATCACAATAAAAAATTCACAATTTCCAAGAGCGGAATATTCTTTATCATTTTTCCATTTGTATTTGCTTTAGTACTATTTGATGAAATATCTTTGTCTTTGTCTCTTGGTTAAAAGTTGTGTACATTTTCAGTATTTCAGGTTCAGTGTGGGCGGAATGACGGACGTAGCAGAGATAAAAGGTCATCGGCGAACATACGTGGGGGCCATGCCTTGGGAAAGTGATCCAATGCCTTAAAAAAACAAAGACTGAAAATCCTCTGGTTCTGATCGACGAGGTCGACAAGATCGGAAAGTAGGTCACTCAAGAAAATAATCGTGGGATTTTTTGAAAACTATAAAAATCTATATCCTGTATATTTTTACTGGATGTTAGTCGAATGTTTTACTTCCTGATATTTTATTATAAGTTTGTTGTTGTGTTTCCAGAGGGTACCAAGGGGATCCATCGTCTGCTCTTCTGGAAATGCTGGATCCGGAACAGAATTCTAATTTCCTTGACCACTACCTTGACGTGGCTGTGGACCTTTCTAAGGTCGGATATTAGGAAATATGCACACTAGATTATTATTTTTGTACCATGTCTTGATGCCCTTTCATATTATACAAACACATTAATAATCACACCAATGAAATAGAGATGAGGGTAAGATTGTAGAGATTTATTATTTTAGCACCGCATCGCACTGCCTGTTTGGGTTTTACGCAATCTCACATGTATTTTATTACTATATTTTTTTATCACTGCATCCTACGACCTATTGGGTTCTACACACATGTATTAATCACGCTGTTCAACATTTTAACTCACTCGGTAGCATGTCTGTCCACTGAGCTAAGGGTTCTGGTTTCGATTCCCAACATGGCTGAAAATATTGATCATTGGTGAAATGCAGGATTCCCCTCTCACAGTGATGAATTAACAGCTGGGGACTGGATGTTGTGTCTATTCTAGTTTTAATTTAGTTTACAAGTCGTGTGCTGGTATAAGCAGCAGGTTCGGAAAGTGTGTGTTAAATACCTCAAATAAATGAAAATGAACATTACTAATCACGCTTAAATGCTAGGGATGATGAAGGTGAGATTTAGTGAGAGTGTACCCAAATTTGTGTGGATGGAGAGTGGGAAACCATTAAGGAAAAGCTACCCTCAGTACACTCAACTAGGATTCTAATCTCAAACTCGTCGTTATCGGTAGTCCAATCTATTCAAGAGTGACACCTCAGACGGTTTGCCCACCGATGCCGGCCTCTTTAGTTAGCACAATTGTGTGGTTACGGTGTACAAACTTGATGTTCCATCTTTTTTCCCCTCTTCTCAAATTAAGTTAAATGGTTTTTTATCTTTGGTTTGTGTAGGTATTGTTCATTTGCACCGCCAATATAATCGACACCATTCCTGAGCCGTTGAGAGACCGCATGGAGATGATAGACATGTCTGGTTATGTCGCGGAGGAAAAGTTGGCCATCGCCCGACAATATCTGGTGCCGCAAGCCATGAAGGACTCTGGACTGAAAAGTGATCATGTGAGTTGTGGAAAATGTGGAGATTAAAATTCTCGCACAGGCGATAATTAGTTATCAAATAAAACTGTTCATTGCAAGACTATTTTGTCTTGGGGGAGTGACAGCTTTATTCTTGAAAAAGAGGTAAAAATTGATACATTCCTATAATCATTTTCAAAATATTTATATGTAAATTCATGTGATCTGCGGCTATCACTTTTGAAAGATCAGGGCCCGGAAGTTGATTATATGGCATCTGTTTTCTGTGAAGTCAATCACACTAGTAACAAGTATATAAACACATTTTATGAAACCCTGATATCGAAATTTATTTATTATGCATTTTTTTGTGTGCATATTTGAAGGATTTCACAGTTTATGTCATTTTGTGACATTTATGGAGCTTTTTTTTTGCATTGTTCATGTTTTTACTCTTATCGTGCATTTTATGTCATTTTAAGAATCACTACCTAATGGATAATCTTTTAACGCACAAATTCATTATTTCCATTTACTTGGAGCATTCATTTTCTCATGTAATTATTAGTACGGCCAGACATGAAACAATGAGCATAGCCTAATGTTTTCTGCCAGAACAGTACCTAAATGTGCAGATATTTTCTGGACGAATCTACTCTGCGTAAAAGCTATGTTAGCCTGTATTATGTGAAAACTATAGATAAAATACGAACCAGTGTATGTGGGAAAAAAATCAATTGGATTTTAAAAGTATTATTTGATTTTTGTATTTTTGAAGATATAAAAACACAGTTTTTAAATGCATTTTTGTGTTCTTAAGGGCATCAACTTCCGGGCCCTAATCATTATCATTACCTGTGTGTATAGCAATTCTAATAATATTGTATAGTAATTTCTCTGCTGACCACAAAAAAAAAATGGATTTCCTAAATAGACTTTTCTACGATAATTATACTTCAGCAATGGATATTGTTTTAGTCATAAACTCGTGTGAAACAAGATTATCCTTAAAATTTGCACACACATAAATTTAATTCTTCATTACCACTTCACACTTTACATTGCTGTCATTGGACAAAGAGGTAATGGTTGCCTCTTAAAGAAAATAGATCGTCACCGCCCAATCCCCCGACCTAGGTTTCATTCTATCAAAACTAATCTGGGAGGAGTGTGAAACGCGCAACGCAAATTCATAAAAATGGAAATCAAAAACAAAACACAAATGGGAAAAAATGGGAAATTGGTAAAGAATGATAGGACACATAGATAGGAACATGGAAAATGTATAACATAAAGGACAAACACAGGACAAAGACATTGGACGCGGATATATAATATATCTCTATAAGGAAAACTTCTTTACACTTTATGAGGTAATTTTATTATATTTGGAAGAAAGTATAGGAAAGGTTGATAGAAAAGCGAAAAGAGGTTTTCCTTATAGATATATTATATTATATTCGCATCCAATGTCCTTTTCCTGTGTTTGTCCTTTATGTTTTACCTTTTACATGTACATATCTATGTGTCCTATAATTCTTTACGATTTTCCAATTTCTCTCTTTTTTGTTTTTTGGTTTCCTCTTTTAGGAAGTTGCCTTGCGCGTTTTACACTCCTCCCTGATGAGTTCTGATGGAATGAAACCTAGGTCGGGCGATTGGGTGGAAACGGTCGATTTTCTTTAAGAGACAACCATTACCTCTTTGTCCAATGGCAGCAATGTAAAGTGTGAACTGTGTTCTTCTTTTCATTGTAAGAGTCATATTGTGTTCGTCCCTTTTATATGTTTCTATCCAACTTTCCTTTTTCTAATAGAGATACTCTTCATTACCAGAAATAACCAACAAGTTCAATCAGCCATTTTCCTATTGTTTATCGATAAACTGATTATTTATTTATAAATTTAATATGTAGGAGAAGGTACAGGAAAGAGAGATTGGAACTTTTAACAAAAATAACTCTCTTATTTGTTCTTATTTTTCTTTTCATTTAAATTATATTTAATACCTATAATTACATATACATCAAATAATACTATTTTTCCAACATTCAACTTTTTTTTAATACTCAAACTTCGATTTGGCTTCGGGAATATTTCATTTATGAGATTCGACTTTGCTTTGAATTTAAAAAGTGAACTTTGCATGCCCCTATAGTTACATAATGCTATAGTATTGTTTTATTTTGATTGTCAGTAATTACTGGTATTTTCTGTCTTATTCCAGGTAGAAATACACGACGAAGCATTAAACACACTCATCAAGTCGTATTGCCGCGAGAGTGGTGTGAGAAACCTCCAAAAACACATTGAAAAGGTAAGAAAACCAGTCTTTTCAAAAGTTCAAAGCCTCACACACTTAGTTTATAAACCCCTGTATTGGTGGTCATGTAGACAAAGGTGTCAGTCCCTTCTGGTCTGGTTTGCTGGTGACATGGAGTTTGAGGTTAAATACTGACCAGGTTTTTCCTAAGAAATTTCTTGCTCTTCCTTCACACAAATGCAGGCTCATTTTCTCTAAAGTTATACCTTCACTATTCCTATCCCATTAATGTAAATATGTGGATATCTTGGATGGTCAGTAAGATGCGCCTTGAAATAAAACTAACACTAATTTTTATTTTTTATTTTTTTAGCATCGCGTCTTACTACCCGTTTAGGTTATATGCTTACATAATAATTACGCTGATGGTTTTTAGGAATTAGGTAAGTTGTATGTAGACGATGTGTACCCACATTTGCGTGGAGGGAGAGTGGAAAACCATTTTGGGGGGGGAAAAATCTCGTTACACCCAACAAAGATTCGAACCTCGATCTCCCTGTCATCGGCAGTTTAGTCTAGTGTGAGTGTAGCACCTTAGACCATGTGACCACCAAAGTGGGTAACTCATTAAGCTTTTAAACTTAGGGATGTGACAAATACTTCTCTATTACTACTTTAACTTAAAAAAATCTCTTTATTCAAACTCGATTTGAACTTAAAAAAAGCCAACTCTGACAACCCTAATTACACTCCCATCATCATGAACTGTTTTCAGACTGTGACCTACATCATCCTCTTTCTTTCCAACATTCTTCCTCCTTTATTTACTTACATTATTTTCCTCTCACCTGCACACTTGCTGTTCTCTGCTCTTCTAATCTCTTTCTTGGGGCCAGTTTCATAGTTAGGCTCAGTATGTTTAGAGTGCGGCACTGTACTAAATACAGGACGACACCTATCTAGATCGTACTAACTTAGCCTTTGTTCCTCTACTATCTCCTGTACTCCCTGTACCCCCACTCTTTCCCGGATAATTTCGTTCCTAATCCTATTTCTCCTCACAAACTTCATTCCCATGGCCTCCATGTTCCTAGTCTCTCTTACATTCAATGACCATGTTTCTGCTGTTTGTGTAACTACGAGTACAAAGTATCCCCTATACTAACTAAACCTCTTCCAGGTTGTGAGGAAAGTGGCGTACAAGGTCGTCAAACAGGAAGCCACCAAGGTAGACGTGATGCCCACGAATCTCCAGGACTTTGTGGGCAAACCCGTTTTCACGCATGACCGCATGTACGACAGGACACCGGCTGGTGTAGTCATGGGTCTTGCCTGGACTGCTATGGGTAATAACAACTATTGATCGGAATAATCATAGTAATCCCTCACACGTGTGAACTCACTCTATACCATCCTGACTCATTGTATTTCCATCCAGGTGGCTCGACATTGTTCATCGAGACGACGACAAGGCGGCCGTTGGAAGAAAACAGCGAGGGCTCCCTGGAGATTACCGGTCACTTGGGAGATGTAATGAAAGAGTCCGCCAAGATTGCATTAACAGTTGCGAGAAACTTTATGACTCAAACTGATCCCAAGAATACTTTCCTCAACAATAGTCACTTACACCTGCATGTGCCTGAGGTAACGATTAATGTTGTAGGACATTTGGTGTGGTGATCCTTACCAACTAGACTAGTATATCAGTTGGAAATGCTATGATCTGTTTAAACCAGTGCTTCGGAGTCGGTACCCCAAGCCCCCAACTCCGACTTGTCTATTTTTCTACTGTCCAATGCCGACTTCTTCTTAAATTGCCAAAGTTTATTAATTAGTACCTAATAACAAATTTATTGCAATACTGCTCCAATACAGATTACTTAATGTAAAGCTTCTGTGACATTCTGAATTTATTTTTGAATAACTTTCTCAATCAAAACTACAAATATTGATCTTAAAGAATAAAAATAAGTAAAAAATTAAAATTGTATTATATTTGGAAGAAGGTATAGGAAAGGTAGATAGAAACATATAAAAGGGACCAATACAATACGGCTTTTACTATGAAAAGAAGAACACAGTTCACACTTTACACTGCTGCCATTGGATAAAGAGGTAATGGTTGCCTCTTAATACAATACAATTACCTCATTAAGCGAAAAACGGTTTTCCTTATAGAGATATGTCATATAAAAAATTAAAATTAAATAGTTACCACATAAAATAATAATATAAGTTTTTATTTCGAACATTTTATAAAACATTCTAAACAAGTTGAAAGTAAGTAGTGGATTTGAATTAGAATTTAAGAATTAGATACATTGCACAAAAATCTATAGAAAAATTTGATTAATACAGTTGTTAAGTTAATTGATGTAATAAATTGAAATTTCAGATCAAAATGTATATAATTAGGTAAACTTATGTTAATAACATATTGTCGAAATATTTGTACACAATTTTAGGGAGCTATATTAATACATGTCTTGTCAGAGGTGAAGGAAGGGTTTGGCAATCAGATAAATCTGTGCCGGGACCGAGTATTGAACCCCGAACCTTACCCCTAGATCGCTAGCTCACCCTACAGATTACTTAATGGAAAGCTTTTTTGACATTGTGAATTTATATTTGAATAAATTTGTCAATCAAAACTACAAATATTCATCTTAAAGAATAAAAATAAGTATAAAATTAAAATGAAATACTTACCACCTATAATAATATTATAAGTTTTTATTTCTAACATTTTAGAAAACATTCTAAACAAGTTGAAAGTAAGTAGTGGATTTGAATTAGAACTTAAGAATGAGATACATTGCACAAAAATCTATAGAAAAAATTGATTAATAAATTTGTTAAGTTAATTGATGTAATACATTTAAATTGCAGATCAAAATGTATATAATTAGGTAAACTTATGTTAATAACATATTGTCGAAATATTTGTACACAATTTTAGGGAGCTACGCCCAAAGATGGACCCAGTGCAGGTTGCACTATAGTCACAGCTCTGCTCTCATTGGCCATGGGTCAGCCAATCAGGCAAGATGTAGCCATGACTGGTGAAGTATCTCTCACAGGCAAGGTTTTACCTGTCGGTGGAATCAAGGAAAAAACTATTGCGGTGAGTATTGTGTTTATTACCTTTAATAAAGGTCGGGGGGTCTATGAGGGTTTTGATAATATCTGGATCAACTTCACTTTTAAATGTTTCGATTTGATAACTTTTATTAAACCAAACTAGAAAAAATTGATCAGGTTTTAGGCTGTTGCAAAATCCCACAATTTGCTTAAAATATGTTAATATATTTTTAATAAAAATTCTTGTGAGGTAAATTATTAATTATTACCAAATTGATTGGAAAATAAGGCGCCTTTTTATACCAAAAACAGCCTTTATAAAACCTTTTTATAGCCTATAGTCACACCTTTGGATAACATGTAACAAATGTGTTAACTTTAAGGACTGAAGATATGAAATAGTTTATAATCACCACAACAAATGGTGCTCTTTATCGCTTAACTTTGACAAGATGAATTATTATTACGTTAACATCTTAAATAACCTAAAAGGGCTAAAGTCCAAAACTAATTTAATGTTTTTTTTAATGTGTAACTTTTTTTTTTAACATTATAACTTCATTATATTTAACTAGGATATGATTCAATTCGATAATTACTCTAACTTCACGAATAATATTTGTTGCTTCAATTTAAGATTAAAACTCAAAAACCCCACTTCACAGATGCTAATAAAAGTTTATATTATCTGATCTTTACTTAAGATGGATCAACCACAGTTTGTTTGTAAATACTACTTGTATCAATGGGCACGCAGGATAAGGCGTCAAGCTCAACTAGTTTGATTCATTGGTGATTGGTTTCAAATCCTATACTCGTGGACTGGGTATGGCTTTTCCTAAATGGTTTTATACTTTCTTTAGACACAAATGTAGGTACATTTCCGCTAAATTATATTGTCCTCATCTCTACCTCATTAGTGTGAATATACAGATAGCTTGAATGGATAGTAAGACATTACTTACTCTGTGGTATTAGGAACTCGAAAATTCATTTCCACACTTAAAAAAGGATGTCACCTATCCTTATATTTGGCTAGTTCTACCCAGTCCACCTCATTACACCCTATCTCTTTCTTGAGCTAGTTATATCCAGTCCACCTCGGTACACCCTATCCCTATCTTGAGTTAATTCTATCCAGTCCACCTCATTACACCCTATCTCTTTCAGGTCCATTCTAAAGATATCCTCCCATCTGCAACTAGGTCATACCAATAGTCTCTTCCCATTGGGTTTGCCAGTCACTACTCTGAACAAGGTTCTAGATTCTCCCATTCACGCTGCATGACCTACCCAATATATTCTCCGAGATTTGACTATCCTAACAATGCCTTATGTTGAGTACAGGGTATGTAAGTAATACAAGCATGAACAAATGTAAATATAGTAAGTTTATATCCTTGTGGCTATTTTTCAGGCTAAGCGAGTGGGGGTGAATTGCATAATCCTGCCCGAAGAAAACAAAAAAGACTATAATGATCTTCCATCGTATATTAAGGAAGGAGTTGAAGTACACTTCGTGGATCACTACCGAGACATCTTTAAAATTGTTCTCGCAACCCAGTCTGAAGCTGTAAAGTGATAACGTTTCTTGAGTGAAGTGTGAAAGTTAAACATGGTACTTGTTACGATAATTATTGGGTAAAGCTTGTGTTTGTGTGAAGATGTAAAGTTACAAAATATATCGTATGTTAATTTATATAATTAATAGATTTTTAAATAAATAATGTTTTTTAATGTCTCAAGATTATAAACATGTGTGGATGATCCATAGAATATATTTCTTTCCATAGTAATTACCTGTGTATATTACACAAACCTTTTGATTTCCCTCCAGATACCGACAAAAATATTCTACATAAATACATACCTAATCACGCCATTCCATTATGGGGTAGGCCAGAAACTGTGCATATAGCTCAAAAGATAAAAACTCTGTACTTAATCCATCCTCACTAACTTTCTTCACACTTCACTATTCTTGCATACTCCCTTCACTTCAACAACATACATATTCTTAAAACTCTTAACGTTTCTCTTTTTAACACATTCGTCTACAACATTTAGTCATATCTTACATGGCCTACCCCTTCCTTTTGACCCACACACTCTACCTACATATATATCGAACTACACTCATTCTCTCAACATGCCCAAACCAACCTAAGATGTTTCCTTTTTTTTTCAACTAATTTATATTAGTTAAAAGATTCATTAAGTAGATACCATAGTATAATTTATTACATACTGTGTACATAGTATTTATTGAGAGTTATCATTGCATAATGTTTGTTGAGTATGATTGTGACTATGTCTTGATAAATATCAACTAGAAGCAAGGAAATGTAAACTTTTTGGTTCAAGGAATAACATACTTTATGTAATTAGCATTATATTTTCAAAAAATAAATGATTTACCTTTTATAAATACTTTGTCTCAAACAAGTATAAAAGTTATTTGGAATAGAGCTCTAGGCTAAATCATGGTTTAAATTATGAGGGATAGCCAGCACACTTACCTTGGTGATATTGGAGTAGAAATTGTTTAGATAGAACACTAAAAAAGTCTACTCTCTTGACCTGATGAAGTTGTCTGTGACAGTGAAAGCTTGTCCTTAAAAATTTGTTTGTATTTTTTTTTAGTGTACTATCTAAACAATTTCTACTCCAGTATCATAAATGTAAGTGTGCTGGCTATAGGCCAGTTCTCGGGGTATCATTTTCATTGATTCTTTTTTCATGAAAATGAAAGGAATTCGTTCATATGTTTCAGTGATCATGATGATCATGTGACTGACCAACTAGTGTTTCAATTTTTTTTTTTTTTGTTATATACACCTCTGACAAGACGTGTATTAATCACAACTTGTGAATGTGTGGAATGCCAGGCCTCCACCGTGGTTCGGATTCCACGTTAAACTGTAGGTCCTCCATTTCATCTCACAATCACCCTACCATTACACATTAGTGTAAGTGCGTATAACCCGAACGGGTAGTAAGACGTGGTGCTAATAATAATTTATATATATATCGCCATGTAAAAAGTTAATGTGAGCTGTAGTTCATGAAATATGTGTACAGTTATCACATGAGCTAGAACTTATACTAAATAAAAAGAAGCGTAGATGGTGGGTAAGGCAACAGATTTTACGTATAAATGCACTGTGTGCTGGTGAGAAGTTGTTAAAAGAACTGTATTTCGAAGACAAAGTTTTACAGAAACCATCTACAAATGAGTGAAGATAAATTCGAAATACTTTTACAAATAGTGACTCTGAAAATACAGAGACAAGATAGTGTTATAAAGGATGCTTTATCAGCTCGCCTAACACAGGGGACAATTTTGCTGCACTTTGTGGGCTGTATAGATCACCTAAGAATAGTATTTCAGAACGCTTACAACACAATGTCTGTAAATAAGCGCCACAAATTTTGTTGAAGGCTGTCGAGTTTGTCAACTCAAGTCGAAACTTGAAAACAATTGAGGATTAAATCCAATAAAAGGTTGCACGTGGTCACAGTGTAGCGTTTAATTAAAATAAATCTTTACATTCAAAGAAAAATGAATTCATTAATTCTAGCACGTGTTCTCACGGTTCATTTTGTTTTCATTTTTTAATAATGATCATTAAAAATGAACAAAAGTAGAACTAATTTTCACTTTTAATGAAATCTTTAAATAATGATTCATTCTAATGAAATGAGTGTTCTGACGTTCATTTTGTATTCATTCTCAATGATTCATTGGAAATGATTAATTGAAAATGGGACTTGAGAACTGGTCTTAACCCTCCTAGTTTAAAACAAGTATAAAACTTACTAAATAAAAAAACTCACATAATACTAAACAATACATTCTGAATGTATTTTTGAAAATTAAAGTTCTCTCAAGTTTTATTTCAGCTCTGTTAATTCTGAATCCTATTATCAGGCTGTATGTACATTTACTGATCAGTTGACTTAACATCTTCCCTAATAATTTTTTTATCTTACTATCAGTTCACATTATTCCCACATGCATTGTTAACATTAGCTGACAACAACAACAATAACAATAGCTGAGTATTGGGAAATAAAAGTTCAGGAAAATATCACTTAAAGAGCTTTAACTCAACCTGATTCAATCTAATTAAGTACATTCTGTTCTATTTAAATAACTTGAAGGAAACTTTTATTTATAAAATACTGATTTTTTAAAAATAATGTACTACCTTTGTGGTCTAGTGGTCAGAGTTCCTGGCTAGAGGTCAGGAGTTTGATCCCCGGCGCTTACAAAAATTTTCTCTGAAGCAATGGGTCAGAACGGAGTCAAGACTCAACCTCGTGAAGACAAAGGAGGAGCTACTTGAATAAATAAGTAGCAGCTCCCATCTAGAAAACTGAGATTAACGGCCGGAGGGTTTTCGTGCTGACCATATGACACCCTCTATCAACAAATGTTGGCATCATCATCGCTAACAGCAGTGGCCGCTCGGTCGGTATATCTCGATTGCAGACTTGCGCCATGGAGTTTAGAAGTGCGTGGATAAACAAATTTATTTTATAAACTTTTATATAAAAAAAAGCTATGCCAAGTCACATTACTATTATTCAGTGCAGATACTTTTTAAATAAACAAATAAATGTGCAAAATTAATTAAAAATGAAAACTTAAAGAAATATATTTTCTTATTTTGCAATGCCACCCTCAAGTGTTAAAACATTACAAGTGTAATGCATTGATTATTTGAGCCAGTCAAGCACAGGTTTCAAGGCTGCTTCATATTCTTCTTGATCTCCATTGTTGTGAATCAGCCAATCCCAATCTGTGACATCGTCAAGCCCACATTCTGATTCAACGTCGTCTACTCCTGCAATCAGTATTATCACGTGTTTGAATCTGTCGAGTTGGTAACACATTATAATGATTGTAATGTAGGTTGTACTGGTGAGACAAAGGACTTTAATTTTCACAGTCAACTGAAGAATTCAGGAGGTCCAATACGCTAGTAACCAAAGAGTGCTAATTGTTCTGTACAGTAAAGCTAGATACCTGCTTCGGTGGCTGCATGGTCTAATATGTCACTATCACAAAAGATTGGACTACAGGACATAGGGAGGTCGAGGTTTGAATCCTGGTCGGGTTTACTGAAGCAGTTTTTTCCTGAATGATTTTCCACACCCATAAAACATTAGCATAATTAGTAGCTACATATGCGTATATTCCGAGCGGGTAATAGAACACGGTGCTAAAAAAAATCTATATAAGACAGAAGAAAGGTTGTAGTCTCTTAGCTCAAGACATTAAACTATAAGTTTATTACAAATATCACTCACCTGGGGTAAAAACCCAGCCCCTCTGTGTCCTTATATTGTCACTAGCAGTCATTCTCATACTTTTCACCACGTTGCTAAAGTTTTCTCTGAACCACTGCAAGTCACTCTTACGTCTGATGTCGCTTACAATCCAAACAGGTTTCTCAATGGCTGGAACATTCAAATGGTTTACCTTTACAAGTGACATTTTATGGGGGTTTCAGTAATGGCCTATACATATATTTTAATATTTTATAAACTCATTTAATCAGGTTAAATATGTGAATAGATCTTGGTATAGTTTAGCTACATGAAGGCTGAACTGCCTTTCCTCCATGTTCATTTGGGGCAAAATGTATCATTAAATAACTTTTTGTCAATGCATCTCGCAGCATGTTTAGGTTATACACATAAAATCTGTTCATCGTAGGAATTGTTTTCTGAAAGGCCTTTTTCCCTACCAGAAAGCTATTATATAGTAGGATTTTGGTAGGAAAAAAGACCTTTAAGAGAGTAATTCCTACCGTGAATGGAGTATATATACACTAATGTGTAAGGGATTAGGCAGATTTAATTTAGAGGAAGGTAGAGCAGACAAAAAAATAGCCCTTAGTACATTTAAACGAGGTTCGAACTCCACTCTTCCAGTCATCGACATTCTAGTCTATTGTGAGAATAACACCCTAAACCATTTTACCATTGAAGCAGTTAACAAATTAACTATTTTACATTTTAACACTAGTTAACTTAACAACTTAAGCCTGTGTGGCTATGGATGTGGAGCATAATAAGGAATAAAAAAACACATCACCAATGCCTGCCTGGGATTCAAATTGTGGTTCTGACCACTGCTGCTAGACACACAAGTTGAGTACAATGGTGCTAATCCAACTATACCAGTCGCTAGATTGAAATGAGTATTGTATGTTTGTTGTATAACTTTACCATGAAACATGTCTACGGCAGCTCTGCAGAAATAACCATAATCTTCTCGACGAATATTTTCTCCCCATTCAATCATTGCCTTTCGATATTTCTCTTTGTATTCACTGGTTCCCTGTAGTGCTTCAAAATCCAAGTTATGCTTCTTGGACCAATGACTTTTAATAGGAGCAGAAATCCTCATCAATACTGATTTTTCTGGTTCTATGCTGAAATAAGTTACCAATATTCCATTAAGTTTGTTATTGTACATATAATTAGCTTGAAGTTGACAAACATAATTTGCTAACAAATTAATGTACTTGATAATTACTTTACTATCAATTTTTATTCCTGGTATTCCAAAGGTCAGACACAACTCATGTGTTTTGAGGCTTGTTCAAAGCAATAATGGCATTAGTTTTATATTACAGTGGAACCTAGATAATTCGAACTTGAAGGGACGAAGAAAAAATTCGAATTAAATAAGTTTCTTAAAAGGAATTCCCTTTTCCACTTCCTTTATCACCGCTACCTTTTCGGCCAAAGTTAATGATTTATAGGACTGTCTCTTGGACAGTAACATCACGATACACACACACAAACACTACTGAACAGTATGTACTAAACAACAAAATAAACTCGCACGTCACAAGAATATCGCTACGACCTAATCGCGAACAGGCACGTAACCGCTAGAGAGGCTTGACCTTGACTAACATAGTTCATAGCTGTACGTATAAACAAAGACATAAGGGTTTGAGAGGGGGAGGGGCGTGAAGAAGTGTACTGGCCGTATTCCAACGTCGCCTCCCCCGTTTCCAAAAATAGAACAACACGGCGCCGCAACTAAAAGTAAGAAAACAATACTGCACAGTATTGTACATTGCAACTGACGAAAAGTTCGAACCAACCAAAACAAAATTCGAATTATCCACTATTGTATAAGATTGTTTTAATACAAAATTCATGGGACCAGGCGAAAAATAATTAAAGACGATTTCGAATTAGTCATGATGTTCCACTGTATAATGAACTCACTCAATGCTATGTATTTGTCTTTGTAATTTTAAAATAATAGTAATGGTGTTTTAATACATCATTATACGAGTATGTTTAATTCTTTTCTGAAGTAAAAGCTTTTTAGATATATCTTGCAGTTGGCCATTTAAGCCAAAATGGCCGCTACATATAGATTTTATGGATGTCCTAGTATTGTAACTTATATACAAGCCTGACTCTGTTAACGCGATAACCTATTATCTTTGACGGGATAAACGATCTTCAAATTTGTAGTTACGTTCTGTCACGCTAGGTAGCACTACTACGACTACCGTTACTAAATATAAAATTTCTATATTTTATCTATGACCTAGAATAAAATAATTTTGTTTTTATTTTTAAATAATACCGTTTAAGTTAGCCAAATATCACGTAGGTAAAACATAATAAATAACATTAAGACAATATTTGAAAATAATATATTGATCCTTTTGCACTTTCCTATCTAGCATTACTGATCTATTTTTATTCTTCTGAAGTTAACCTACTTTCAATATGAAAAGTGTATACCGCGGATGTTAATTACAATCTTATCAAAACATTCGTAAATTATTGTGAACACATGCGTTAATAAACTTTTAAATGTTACATTACCTGTGAATTATTTTGTCAGCAGTGAAGTCTTTACCTGATTTTCTTTTACCACTAATCAACAATATATGGGTAGTATTTGTTTGCATGATTAAAAGTGTTCCCGTCTTCTCGACTAACAAACACTCGACAGACTAGAAAACACTCCGAACTAGGGTTAACGTCAAGTCTCAAAACAAACCCTAAAATAGCTAATATTTTTGACATAGAGGCCAGAGATTATTTAATACTTGACGGAAGTACTTGAGAGCTCTATTACTAAACGGCGTCTTAAATTAATTTAAAATATGTAAATAAAAGGCCTTGAACAACGTTTACAGTTTAACGACTAGGCCTATTTCACTCTTTGAAATGTAGAAATCTTTTTCCTGCCATATTTGGTGTGATTGAATATTCTTCTATTTAAGGTAGCAAACTAAGTAATCAAGTAATTTAATAGGTAGGCCCTCTACTATAAGTAGGGCCTAACAGCTGAAATTTTTAACTTAAAAGAATTAATGAGGTTTATAATTCCATCATCTTTTTTTAAGTCCCTAAAATTGAATTTTATTAAAATATTTTGTTTTATCTGCTCTTAATACCTGCTAAGGTTATACTAGTGTAGGTATAACCCGAACAGGTAGTTGAACGCAGTGCTAAACAAAAAGTTATACATATATACTACTAATTACTCAACTGGGGTAGGGATGAATAAAAAAGCATTTTGGAGGTAATCTTTCTGCATTTGCATGGAAAGAGAGTTGGAAACTATTTTCAAGCAAAAATGACTCAGTAGACACAGCCAGGATTCGAACCCTGATTGCTCAGTCATCAGCATATTAGGGGCCATAATATTGATGCTGCCTGTTTATAATATTTATATTTATTTTGCTATTAATATAAGGATTAATAAAGTAAATTGTAAATAAATTCCTGGACAGAGGATGGGAAACTCACAATGTGAAAAGCTACTCGTAAGATAGCTGGTTTGACCAGAATTTGGACCTAATCCTGACTATCAAAAGCTGAGCTTCCCATTAAAACATGCTGGGAAATAGCGAGCCTGCTGATTTGTTGAATTCCTCTATGAATTTGCATGCAATCATTAATAAATACTTTCATCAACATTCTGTTACCCGCCTCAGTGGCGTAGTTAGCTAACACACTAGTTTCGTGTTGGGCTAAACTGCAGAGGACGGGAAGATTGAGGTTTGAATCTCGCTCAGGTGAATTAGAGGTTTTCCCCCCTAAATGGTTCTCCACTCTCACTCCATGCAAATTCAGGTTCACTTTCTCTATATTCAACCGTCCCAATTCCTAACCCGTTAGCGTAATTAGTACTTAAGTTTATAACCAGAATGGGTAGTAAGACGTGGTGCTAAGTATATATAAAATTCTGCTAGGTACTTAGGTACTAAATATTTACATTTTTTTAAATAGATAAATATAAAGTACGACCTGCTATTACTAATTTTAGAACAAGTTGTATAAGCCTATTTAAGTTTAAAGTGATGCACTTAATACACTTTTTTTTTATTTCAGTTCTAGCTACTTGATTCGTATATTACAAAATCGAGCAAGTCATGGAAATAAGTACAGACCATCTCGGTCTGTCGGAACACAATCTTTTCCGTAACCTGAGCAAGCAGGTGTCCCAGCTGAGTCCCAAGACGAGGAATGTGTTGGAGTGCAAGGCCGACGTTCTCTTTGTTTGGAGCTTTGAAGACAGCTGCTTGCTGACTTTGAATATCAAGACGAGCAATATCAACCAAACAGACGTCAAGTACCAGACACTTGTTCCAACAGACCCGCCTTCATTTGATATCGAGCGTCTGACAGTCAACGAGACTTGCACTCAGGTCGCAGTGTTTGGGCCCCACGGGATCAGTGTTTTGGACATCCCGCAACGTTGGGGGAAGCTAGGCATGTTCCAAGGAGGTAACGCTGCCGTCACATGCAAGTCTCGTTCGCTAGACGAACGTCACTTTACATGTCATCCCCACATTGTTGTCAAACAAGTCCGTTGGCACCCTGGCTCTGCCACAGACACACACCTCCTGGTTCTCTCGTCGGAGAACACATTCCATCTGTACCAGACGGCGGGAGACCGACCAAGTCTGCTCAACACATGGACAGTCGGCCGGCGACCCTCGTCAGCCAGGGTCCACATATTAATCGGTCTTGGAGACACTGCTGTTGATTTTGACTTTGCCCCCCCTGTGACTGGAGATAGCTTAGCTCTGTACACGAGTAAACAATCCAGTCTCACCGACTCCATCATGTGGCCCATCCTCGTACTTCACGGAAACGGGAATATATATTCTGTGTTGATGTCTCTATCCGACAAGGCATCAAGGCCCGTTATCCACGGGCCTCTCCGCATGTATCCGTTCCAGTCTCACCGACTCCATCATGTGGCCCATCCTCATACTTCACGGAAACGGGAATATATATTCTGTGTTGATGTCTCTATCCGACAAGGCATCAAGGCCCATTATCCACGGGCCTCTCCGCATGTATCCGCCTGCAGAAGACAACTACGGCGCGGACGCGTGTTCCATCCTCTGCTTGCAATCTGTTCCACCAATCGTCGTGGTGGCCACATGCTCGGGTACCCTCTACCACTGTCTTCTCCTCAACACTCCGGAGGAGGAAACCGAGGAGGAGACAAACAGGAACGATTCGTGGAACTCCCTAAACTCTGTCTACATATTACGTGTGTCGAGAGTCACCTTGTTTGTGTTTGAGAGTGTCGAGTTGGAACTAGGTCTAGGCCTCAAGGACGAAGACCTGTACACTTGCCCCATTTTACTACATCGGGACTGCACAACGGTGTCCAGGTATTTTTGCACTCACGACACTGGCGTCCACGCCATGTCGCTCGCGGTAGTCAGCGAGCTAGAGCGGTTCGCGGAGTCCAAAGATGAGGATATGGACCTGTCGATTCCTGCTCTAGAAGAACATAGTACCTGCCAATACTTGGTATGTATACAATAATACATAGCTTGTAGACTAAAACTTAACAGCTCAAAGTCTTCGCCTAAAAGACCAAGAGTAAACCACAAATTATGTGTGAATGAGTGGTTTATTGTTCCTTACATTTAAGAATTTTCGGCCACTACTAATCCTTGTGTATGAAACACTCTTAAAACACGATTTATAGGATTATGAAATATAGGGGCGAGACACAAAACTTGTGCTAAGTATGTTATAAAACAGGGCTGTACTAGCAGGATTTAAGCAGCCCGGAGCTATGGATATGACTGCCCTTAACATACATTCATCAATACCATTGAAGATATGTTTAAGTATAAGCTGAAGTATTTATATTTTTACAGGTAAATTTAATCCTGACATCATTTCAGCTATATTCCGTCGCTAGTCATTTCACTTAAAACATCATCTTCTACTTTCTATTGACTTGAGTCAAAATGAATCTACATTTTTAGAAAGTACCTGGATTTTTTTTTTTTAAATTGAAGTTCATTAAAACGAGACTCCCCCCACTACTTGTGTAGATTACAAAGCCAGTAGACAATGCGTTTATGTTTTACTTAAGAAATTGTTTATAAACACACACAAAAAAAGCTTTGGTGGGCGCATGGTCTAACACGCTACTCTCGTGGTAGACTAGACTGCCGATGACGGGGAGATCGAGGTTCGAATCTCAGTCGGGCTTAGTGTACTAGGGGTGGGTTTTCTGAAAGGGTTTTCCTCCCTAACCCTCTCCCTATGTGAATGCAGGTACATTTATTCCTAATTTAACCTTCCTAATCCCTATAGCATAATTTGTACATAATTGTATAACTCAAACGGGTAGTAAGACGGGCTAAAAAAAACTACCCATAAACAACAAACAGGCTGATATGCCATCGTATATCTTCACAAATGATGTATTGTGGACACCCTCAGACTTATTCACTGGAACTTTTGATTAAATTTTAATAAAAACAATTTAAAACTTAATAAATAGTTTTATTTTAGTTTCAAGTAATCACGGTAATCCCAATCTAACTGGCCCACAGGGATGTCTCCCCTTGTCCTGGCGGCCCGGTCCACTCCTGTAACAAAATACCCCAAGTAATGTTTTCGTACAAGTCACGCTAATTAAAAAAAAAGGCAGAAAATGTTTGAACATTATAATGGACTTCTCAATTATTATTTTTATTTTGCTCCAGGTCCTACTACTATTATCATTAGCACCGCGTCTTACTACCCGTTCGGATTGTACGCACTTACGCTAATGTGTAATGTAGGGTGACTGTGAGATGAAATGGAGGACCTACAGTTTAACGTGGGATCCGAACCACGGTGGAGGCCTGGCATTCCACACATTCACAAGTTGTGATTAATACACGTCTTGTCAGAGGTGAAGGAAGGGTTTGGCAATCAGATAAATCTGTGCCGGGACCGAGGATTGAACCCCGGACCCCATCAGAGAAGTGCGACACCTTACCCCTAGACCACCAGGTCACCCGAGGTTTTACTACTTGTCTGAGTTACCCGCTTTTAACCACATTATTAGGTTAGGGATGATGAAGGTTGAGTTTAGAGGAGATGTACCTTAATTTGTGTAGAGGGAGAGTGGGGAAACTCTTGGGGGTAAACCCCGACCTCTCTTTTGCCGTGTAACTAGACCAGACCGGGTTCTATTAGTGTTACAAGGTTAGTGTGCCGTGTAACTAGACCAGACCGGGTTCTATTAGTGTTACAAGGTTAGTGTGCCGTGTAACTAGACCAGACCGGGTTCTATTAGTGTTACAAGGTTAGTGTGCCGTGTAACTAGACCAGACCGGGTTCTATTAGTGTTACAAGGTTAGTGTGCCGTGTAACTAGACCAGACCGGGTTCTATTAGTGTTACAAGGTTAGTGTGCCGTGTAACTAGACCAGACCGGGTTCTATTAGTGTTACAAGGTTAGTGTGCCGTGTAACTAGACCAGACCGGGTTCTATTAGTGTTACAAGGTTAGTGTGCCGTGTAACTAGACCAGACCGGGTTCTATTAGTGTTACAAGGTTAGTGTGCCGTGTAACTAGACCAGACCGGGTTCTATTAGTGTTACAAGGTTAGTGTGCCGTGTAACTAGACCAGACCGGGTTCTATTAGTGTTACAAGGTTAGTGTGCCGTGTAACTAGACCAGACCGGGTTCTATTAGTGTTACAAGGTTAGTGTGCCGTGTAACTAGACCAGACCGGGTTCTATTAGTGTTACAAGGTTAGTGTGCCGTGTAACTAGACCAGACCGGGTTCTATTAGTGTTACAAGGTTAGTGTGCCGTGTAACTAGACCAGACCGGGTTCTATTAGTGTTACAAGGTTAGTGTGCCGTGTAACTAGACCAGACCGGGTTCTATTAGTGTTACAAGGTTAGTGTGCCGTGTAACTAGACCAGACCGGGTTCTATTAGTGTTACAAGGTTAGTGTGCCGTGTAACTAGACCAGACCGGGTTCTATTAGTGTTACAAGGTTAGTGTGCCGTGTAACTAGACCAGACCGGGTTCTATTAGTGTTACAAGGTTAGTGTGCCGTGTAACTAGACCAGACCGGGTTCTATTAGTGTTACAAGGTTAGTGTGCCGTGTAACTAGACCAGACCGGGTTCTATTAGTGTTACAAGGTTAGTGTGCCGTGTAACTAGACCAGACCGGGTTCTATTAGTGTTACAAGGTTAGTGTGCCGTGTAACTAGACCAGACCGGGTTCTATTAGTGTTACAAGGTTAGTGTGCCGTGTAACTAGACCAGACCGGGTTCTATTAGTGTTACAAGGCTAGTGTGCGCTGTCTCACAGGTCTGCACTCGGACGTCCTCCTCATCCCCACTGGCCCCTGTACAAGGGTTGACAGTGGCGACCTCGCCGCCGGTACTGGTGTGTCTGCTGTGTACCGGTGAGGTGGTGAGTCTCTCGCTCACCTCAGTAGATCTCTTTCCTCACGCCCTCCCTGTATTTGACGAGAACAGACAAGAGGAGGCTGGGGTGACGCTGAAGAAGGAGGCTTTTGACGAGCACGTGCTTCGCCTGCTTCAACACGAGACGTTGCAGCCCATTCTCAAGCTGGCCCCGTCAGCGGACCCACCGGCCCAGGTGAGCGGAACTTATTAGCCTTCGGGGGAGCTACTCTTATTCATGATCAAACAATCTTATGTTTTTGATTAAATTTGTCTACCAATACACTAAAAAAAAATTGTTTACTGGGAAAAAGCACAGAATCTTTGACACTTTTTGAACGTAAACATATATTTTTTAACAACGCATCGTACAACTAGTTTGGGTTATGCACTAACTACGCTAAAGTGTTACAGACAAGGAAGGTTGAGCTAAGATTCAAACTCCGATCTACCTTTCATCGGCAGTCAAGTCAACTGCGAGATTGACACCTTAGACTATTTGGTCACTGTAACGGATTGACTTAAATTAAATACAAATTGGTCAGATTTAAGAACCCCGACCATGTGACCCGCCCAGAGAGCTCCAGACCGAAATGTACCTTGTGTGTCCCCAGGAGTGTTTGGAGCTGGTGAGCCGGGCCACTAATGTGCTGCGGGAAGAATACATCCAGCGGCATGTCCGAGTGCGAGACGAGATCGAAGGCAAGGTGCGCACCTTGCGCAGGCTGAAGGCACACCAGCTTCAGGAGGTGAGGTCCCTGGAGGAAGAGCAACATCACCTAAAGCTCGCCGCCGAGGATCTCGCGGAGAAGTACGAGGACATAAAGGTTTGTACAACTCTACTGATATAAATGTTGAGACTCCATGCAGGTGTACGTGAACATGTTGCGAGAAGTTTGTGTTGTGTTTGTAGGACAAACAGGAGGAACTGACTCGACGAGTTGAACTGGTGCTGAGGGCGGTATGTATGAGGCAGCCGGGGGCAAGCGCTGCTGAGAAGAAGTTTGGTAGCCACCTCCAGACCGTCAACAGCAAGTTGCGTGAGTACAGGAGTTCGCTGGAGCAGATCCGCATCAAGCAGAGCTACCAACACGCAGAGATGGAGAAGTGGTTGGAGCAGCAGAAGAAACAACACATCCACCTCACAAACTCTCAGCAGAACATCATCAAGGACAACCTGGCCCACATGTTAGTTACCATCCTTTAGACCTGATTAGGCATTCACTAGTGAAGCACTTCTCATATGTTTCCCCCATTTTATAAATAAACTAGCAGCCATATACTCCTCGTTGATATTCTCTCTAAAGTAAAGTACGCACTAGGAAACATTGTTTGCCAACTGGTCCACCAACTGTTGGACAACATTTCTTCATGTTGCCTTTGTGTTTCCCAGCAAGGAAAACATGTTTCCCGTGATCCGTTTCAAATGGATTACAAGAAACAATGTAGGCCAACATTTCCGACAGCAAACAACGTGGGCCGGTCTGACTCTGCTATTTGGATGCTTTGTGGACACTATCGTGGGTTTGCTTGCGTCTTCCTAGGTTAAAAGGTGGACCTTTAGTGTGTTAAGGACCACACTTCCACACTTATCGGTCCACTAAGCATTCTTACATACCACCCCGAGTACATCAGTCACTGATATCTCCTTTTGTCATGTCGCGGTCAGCAGAAAAAACTCTGGAGCAGATTGAAATATTACATACAAAATACACTGTTGTGGGATGTGACAATTGAGGACTTTAAAAATCGCGTAGAAAACAGGATGTTTTTAATAAAATAAGTGGACAGTTTTCAGTTAGTGTAAATGAACACAAACGCACCACCGTTTTATTCTTCTCTGTTTTCTTGAACAGCTCATAGCTACATACAAAGCACAAGACATAGCAGCATCCTCCTCATGAGACATCTTTCACTCAACTGAACTCTGGACGTGAAACAAATGTTTCATCATTGTAGTCTGGACGTGAAACAATGTTTGCCAACAATTTGTTTCCCATGTTGGCCAATAGCTGGGGAACAGTTGGCCAACAATGTTCCCAAGTGCGTACTAAGCTTAACCAAAACATATTTCCAAGGTTGCACTATCTTCTTAATATAGAATTCCCTGTTTTTTTTATACACTATACAGTAGAGCAGTTATGTACAACCTTTTTGTGGGTGTGACCCCACTGAAGTATTATTTTATTCAGAAGACCTCATGCTGCCATGTAAATAAAATACACTTTTTTCTCTTACTTAAGGTTCACGTTTAAAGTGTACTTTTGGCATACTATAAATTATTATTTTTTAAATATTAAATCTACTATTTTGACTAAGTTAATGTAATTGGGTTTAAAGTAGAGATGGGGCCCTCAAATCATAAAGGATATTTGAGGATTCGAGACTCATATCCTTAAAAAAGATTTCTGAGAAAAATTATTTAATTGAAATTTGTTTTAACTGTGAACTTTGAGTCCTACAGTTTTCTGGTTAAGTGTGTAGGTCTTGTTCTTCTATTCTCCTTTCAATGTTTAATTTAATACAGTCCTTTAGCGACATTTTCCCTTTGTTTGTTTTATAATAATTTTGAAATAAAGTGGGATTTTAGTGATAGTACATAGAGTAATGCTAATTGAAAATTAAAATGAACCCTGCTATCTTCCAGGTCGAGAAGTATACGCAAGATTACATCGTGTGTGGAAGGAGCGTTGAAAG
Source organism: Timema bartmani (assembly GCA_902151455.1). Taxonomy (NCBI): domain Eukaryota; kingdom Metazoa; phylum Arthropoda; class Insecta; order Phasmatodea; family Timematidae; genus Timema; species Timema bartmani. The sequence continues at coordinate 10,332 of CABFWB010000324.1, read as the reverse complement.
TCATCCAGGCAGATAAGAACTCCATTTCTTCTGTTGCGACTTTGGGGAGATGAAATAAAGTGTGAGCCAGTTTCAAAACTCTGAAAAATATTGTTAGGGTGTACATTGTACCCGCATTTTTGTTGTTGTCAATCTTTCAATCATTGAACAATCATTTCTCTAATATGTTAATGTTTAATCTACTCGAGATTATTTCGACTATCAGTGTCTATTGGTATTTACAAGTGCTGATTAGTAGCCAATTATTGTCATGTATGAAACATTATTTTAATCATTTTCATGGGTAACCTTTCTACACCCCAATTTTAATACAAATGGACACACCTGACAGATAGAAAAAGTTTCTATAGGCCATTCTTCTCTTAAATTGCAGTACAGGGTCATATGGGTACTTACCATCTCTTTCTAACACATTGGTTTCCCCGATAACACTGTCTTTATTATACATAATGGAACTGCAATTTTGTAGATTAAAAATAAACCGTTATTTCTTTAAAGTAACTCAAAAAAATGTTGTACTATGTAACATTTTCTGAAGCATATAATGAAATCATTATAAACTACTCAATGTGTCTCAGTTTTACAAGTTTCCCCACTTTTTTTCTAATATTTTCCAAATAGTAAAAATCTGATTTGTTGTTGATTTTGTTGAACTCCACACTGGTGATCCACAATAATTCCGCCTGAATATGACGTCAATCTTACTAAAATAATGTTGGATAGCATGTTGGTAGTAGTGAGACATGGTCCTTTCATTCTTGTGGTAATACCTCATGGTTCCATATGGAACATACCTATTTATGAATTTCTCTTACTAACTTTTCACCACTTCTCTTTATTAACTTTGCTGGAATTAAATCTTTACCTGGAGATCTGTGGTTCTTTAACTTTATCGTAGATTTTATAACTTCAATAATGCTTGGATCTGGTATGGATTTAGACACCCGCATCTAGTTTGGGTAGTAATAGTAACAACAATTGACGCAAACCAAACTTGATTAATGTATTGCCATAAAGGGTATAAACTTTGTATGGCTTGACGAGTTTCGAACAATAAAATTGTAAATCTGTCTCAACATATTCATACATTAAGTCATATGATCTATAGCTATCACCTTTGATAGCCGTTATCAATGTCAACTGCAAAAAAAAAAAAGTTTGTATTTTATAAAAGTTGCCCCAAATGTACATTTGTTTAAAAATTAAAGTAAACAAGATAATCAAAGTCTAAGCTTAAATTTATTAATGAACTATGTTAAAGAAATAATTGTTTTTTAAAATCCAAAATGGATTAATATAGTGTTTGTGTTAAGTATATTCCCTCTTCTCTTTTTGTTTGATAAACGCAACACTGCTGAAATATTACTCAATTTGTGTTTAATCATGTGACTATTTCTACTATAGATGTCACCTTTGTGCAAGGGATTCTTTCCACATTATTTATTTTTATCAATTGCCATTATAAAAAAAATATTTAGCCAATGGACCACCTCATTGCTAAATATTAAAAATACAATTAAAATAATTATTGCTAAAAAAAAATATTCACAATCGGGGAGTGACATGCTCGCAACATAAAAACAATTGAAGCTTTTGACTTATTTATTGTAAACATAATCTGCAGGTTCATTCTTGCAAATTCAATTTGAATATGAAGGAAGCTGCCTTGGAATAAAATACAAAGATAAACAGTAGAATAAAAGACAAGTTTTAACTTTACAAACATTTTGTATTCTTTTTACAAAACTACAATAAAATATGGTCGGAAAAGTTTGTTTGGACAAGTTTTACATGTGATTGATGAACAATTACTGCCGCTAACAAAATAGATAGAGCAATTCATCCAGTAATGATAATGGATCCATAGAACTAAGCCATTACCTGAAAAATTTCACAAAATATATCCCTAACCACAATTTAATACACAAATAAGAAATATATGCATTCAAGCCCACTTTCATTGAAGTTCTCGTCTTAACAAACAAAATTCAAATATAGGAGTGTGCGCAGCTTTGACTTAGCTTTGAATCAAATGTCAGCTTCGCCAGTAAAAAATATTGAGAGCTAAAACACTTAATTTATAGTCAATTAATCCAATTATAAGCTTATTAAAACAAAAATAATTCAATTTTGAATGAATTTAAGTTTGATAAGTTGTACTAGATTGACGTGAACGAAACATAAATATGTAATATAAATATAACATATATGCACAAGAATTTAGTAATAATAATTAGAAGTTATGATACATTTTAATTATGACTATGTTGAAATTGTAACAAACACGAAATGTTTTTTTCAAGCATTAAGAAACTAAACAAAAATATTTTGAATTATAATTTGCTTTGAGAATATTTCGTATTCGATTCAAGTTTGCTTTAAATTGTAAAAGTGTACATTCCACACCCTTGTTTACTATAATTTCAATTAAAAGTGGACTCGACTTCACTAAAAGAAAATACAAAAGTCGTAACAGTGGTGTACATAATTAACATTTGTGTTTAAAATCACAACATAAAATACTGAATAGTAATAATAGTGGAAAACATGCAGTTTTATTTACATTATCTTTTACTCTTGGGCAGACAACTAAAATTAATCTATTTATAATAATAAAATCAATTTGTAAAGTGTATCAAACACATATTTTCTCAAGTAATTACAGGGAAATCATCATATAATTAATATATTTGGAAGAGAGATACAGGAAATTGTAATAAGAGAAACAATATTTTCTGTACCTTCTTTAATATATATATATTTATTGTATAAAATACCTTAAAGGGAAAAGAGAATTTTCTTAAGAGCCTTATAATTCTTAAAATAATTAATTTCAGCCTAACAAATGAGAAATATCAAAGTATGATCCTGCAAATTACATCAATTACCTTCTAATAATATTGTTTTCTTTTAGGCACTTCTGGATCTATAGTCACAATGTGTGTTACTTAACGAGGTGTTATGATCTAGCCTAGTGCTCTATTTCAAATAACACCATCATTATTACAACTTTGAGTCACATCAGTAGGGCATAACATCAAAACAAGTGAAACAATTCACACCTTATAAAAATAAATTGTACTTAGCTTATATGATAGTTAATTATCACAGAAAAGAACTCATGCCTATGTTTATACATTTATAAACACTTATTGTAAAACCATCCGACATCTTGGCTCAGTCGGTAGTGTATCTGTCTACTGAGCTTAGGGTTCCGGGTTAGATTCCTGGCATGGCCGAAAAATGTATCATTAGTGAAATGTGATTTTACCCTTTCACAGTGATGAATCAATGGCCGGGGACTGGATGCTGTGCCTGTCCTAGTCTTAAGTTAAATTATAAGGTATATGAAGCTACGACAGGCCTACCAAGCTGGTAGTGGGGAATATTTGACTTGAATAAAAAACTGACCTAGGTCACAGGCTGGAAACAGTAATGAATGTAAAGTATTGTAAAAGCATGACTGGAGAAAAATTAGCAAAAGTTTTATTATTACTATAAAATATAACTAGCTAAATTATTTTGAACTCTTGGGATTAACATCCCC